>OX453284.1:5829234-6054234 GCA_949710005.1 Ricordea florida
ACACAAACCAAACGATAATCCCTGTTTATCAACGGTATCGTTTAATTATTTGCTTCTTATCGTTTGACATTGGTGTTAAAAGTAAACATAAAAGCATATAACATGTAAATGCCTTTGAATTCCTTGGTAACAACGGCAAATGTTTCGGTGCACAAACTGTTGTTCTAAGAATGAAAACTGTTTGCACTAATTTTAGCAGGAAAGTAGCGCATCATTTTGAGCAATATTATGTTAAACAAAACCTCCGAAGTGTGACCATACAAATGAAAATCCTTTAGCAGCAATTTCGCGTCATTTATGTATATACTACGTGAATTAGTGAATAAGCTTGTAGAAAAGTGTGACCAATCTTCAGAAAACTGTGGTTTGCCTTCCTTGCAATTTTTGTTCCTTGAATTCTCCATCCAGTTCGTGAAACTTATTAAAGTTCCAACGGAAACGCCATGAATTTAAAACTCTTGACGACCGGGAAACAAGACACTACAAGTGATCCATTTATTCATGTAAATGACGGAAATTTATTTTTTTGCATTCACATCATCATTCCCTGCTTTCAATAGTGCTACCTGAAAATCAAATTATCTCGCGTCAACTCAGCTTTTGGGTGTAGTTCAGTCTGATAATCTTTGACCTTGAGAAAGCTAAACACTGACAAACACGCGCTTTGTCGCCTTAAAAGCCGAACAAAACGGATTTAATGCACATAAATTTCATGTACGACCAAATGCGTGTAAGGCGTAAGGCTAAAATATTGAAGAAAAGGACCGAAACGCTGCAAAAAACGCATTTAGAAACACAGTAAAGGAGATAGGGATTACAGTTGCAAAACATAATTGAGCTAATACAAAGACATTCCACACCAAAGAGAATGGTACAATTCCGATTTCCAACTAAAGCATGTTCCCAACGTACACTGTAGAGTAAAATCCCAAACGTTTTGCAATACACAATGCCTTCACAGGAATGGTCTCACTGAAGGTTTAAAACCATGTGGAACCACAAATTATTTGTATAATATGTCAATTATTATCACAGTACAATGTTGTTCAGTAGCTCTCCAAAGAATTGTCCCACTGCATGGTTTGATTCACAGATGAAAAAGTTAGAACCACACTGTATAGTAAAACAAACAGTACCACAGTACAGTACTTTTCAGTAGCTCTCCAAAGAATGGTCACACTACATGGTTTGATCCAAAATAAAAAAGTTAGAATCAAACTGTATAGTAAAACAAACAGTGCCACAGTACAGTACTGTTCAGTAGCTTTACAAAGAATGGTCACACTGCATGGTTTGATCCACAATGAAAAAGTTAGAGTAGTAGTACAGTACTGTTCAGTAGCTTTCCAAAGAATGATCACACTGCATGGTTTGATCCACAATGAAAATGTTAAAATCCTGTATCATACACCCAAAGCACAGTACTGTTAAGATTCTGGTCACATTGTCTCTCACTGCATGGTCGACTGTAAAAAGGGCTGAAACCTAAACAATGAAGGGACTTATCGGTTTACTTGTGAAATGGAAGGAAGAGGTTCCGAATAAATTCGCTGTTCGTGACACACTTCAAAACAAGGAACGTATATGAAAAAAAAAATCAAAATAAAAAGAATTTCTTTGCAAAGCGAGAAATTGGTAAATAACAGTGCTCGTTCAACACAGAGAGCCTTAATATAACATGACAGTCAACTTTACTACACATTTTACTTCTGGCAAGGCAAACGAAGTTCTAGATGTGTTTGAACTTGAAAGTGAAGACACGGCGGCAATGTTGTCTACAACAGCGCTGAACAATAAGGCGATTAACCAAACCACGTAAAGATGTCGATCAAGAATGCCACAAATTTAGGGCTGGACACTTACATCTATAATTATATAGCTGTCAATTAATCAAATATGTCAATGAAAACATCTTATATCTTATATTACATCTTACATCCTAAATAGAGTGTTAGCTTAATTTTTTTTATTTATACCTTTTTCATTTTACTGCTCATAAATTAAATTAGCTATAACCACTATGTTGTTCGAACTTTTTCATCTGTGGATTAAACCATGCAGTGTGACTATTCTTTGGAAAGCTACTGAACAGTACTGTACTGTGGTACTGTTTGTTGTACTTTGCAATGTGGCTCCAACTTTTTGATCTGTGAATCAAACCATGCGGTGTGACCAATCTTTGTAAAGCTACTGAACAGTACTGTACTGTGGTACTGTTTGTTTTACTATACAGTGTGGTTCTAACTTTTTCTTCTGTGGATCACACCATGCAGTGTAACCATTCTTTGTAAAGCTACTAAACAGTACTGTACTGTGGCACTGTTTGTTTTACTGTACAGTGTGGCTCTAACGTTTTCATCTGTGAATCAAACCATGCAGTGTGACCATTCTTTGTAAAGCTACTGAACAGTGCTGTACTGTGGTACTATTTGTTTTACTGTACAGTGTGGCTCTAACGTTTTCTTCTGTGGATCAAACCATGCAGTGTAACCATTCTTTGTAAAGCTACTGAACAGTACTGTACTGTGGTACTATTTGTTTTGCTGTACAGTGTGGCTCTAACTTTTTCATCTGTGAATCAAACCATGCAGTGTGACCATTTTTTAGAGAGCTACTCAACAGTACTGTACTGTGGTACTGTTTGTTTTACCAGACATTGTGGTTCTAACCTTTTCATCTGTTAGTGAAACCATGCAGTTTGACTGTTCTTTGGAAAGCTTCTGTATTATAATAGTATTTTTTTTAACATAACATATATTTCTTACTTCAACTGTGGATAGAAAATGCCTTGTGAACATGCTTTTCGGTCAAATACAATTTAAGCTTTGGTATATGTCAACAACACTCATCTTATGAAAATGACTTTAGAGATGGCAACACCTTGATTACAATATTCCATGCTAATTCTCTGAGAAGTCTTTTTAAGTAAGGTATACAACGTTAAATGTAGATGACTGGACTTGGAAACACAAATGGAAAATGCATGCTTAACTTTTGACTTGTAAGATCTATGTTTAGGCAGAAGGAAGGTGCTAAATCTGGGTCTTCCTACATTATATTGCCGATCACAATAAAAGAATGAGTGTGAAAGTTACAAACTAGTTTTTTTTCCCTTTCATATGTTGCAGAATCTGTGTATAGAAAAGTTAAAAAAAAAAATATACAGAAAAAATCGGATTCTAGAAATGCCATAACTTGTAAGAAGATGCAGGAAAGGTAGAAAGCTGTTTAAACATTATCTCTGATACCATTCCTCCCACAGGACTAGGTGAGAAAGAAAGGACCTACACAATACAAACAAAACGGCAAATTCACAAGCCTTTCCTGAAAACACAGTAGCCTGAGGACAATACAGTACAATAAACTTGAGTCATGCTTGTCTTGAATGTGGCCATTCAATCAAACAAATCCACAACCGTGGCAAGTTGTTATTGTGGTGGCTAATTTACATCAAAGTTAGTGCATTTTTTCATTCAGAATTTGAGCCAATAAAATTAGAAAAAAATTAAAAAATTACAGTGAGCAGTGGTTTAAACATTTATTGTAATTTAGTCCAAGTAAAAGACTTATTTGAGGTTTTGTAAATGATTTCAAATACTTGAGTTTGTGTAACATATTTTGAATACTACAAACAATTATATTTGACACAGATTTCCTCCCAATGGAACCTTATTCCACATTCTTGTTACAACCACCTCCCCAAAAAAAGACTTCTAATACAAATAAAAAATGCAATACCTTTCATGTACTGAAATTCCCATTTTGACAATAATTATTGTGTAATTATTACACTTTCAAAAAGCAAAGTAAAGCACGTATTACACTCAAATTTCAACAGCAGTATACTCAGCAAAGCTTTTATAAGAATATAAAGTATAACTCAATTTCTCTAATTAAGGCATCTGAACATTGTAAAATGCCAACTACCAAAACACCACGTTCAATAACAATAGTAACTCTATCTTTTTTACTTGAATTTCTAATGTCAACATTTATAGTGCAGTTTCTTTTTGTGTGATGAAATGCAAGAGGAAGATTCTCATTGAAACTCACCATTTAAGTTGCTGGTTTACAAACCTCTACAATATTTATTTCAAAATGAAATTTAACATTCTAAACTTATTAAAGCTTGGGTGTTCATAACGATTCTACTTTTCTAAAATAACAGAACAGACCCTTCTTCAAATAAAATTTCTAAATGTGCAGCCACTGTAACTCTATTCTTCATCTCCTTGCTGATGTTTCATCAACCAGAGAACTTGCCAAATCATCCAGTTTTCAAGAGAACTCTGTTCCCTGAAGTAAATTATTGCACACAACAGCACAATGGTAAAATTTGCCTGGGTATATGAATTGTTTAGTATTCCATTCTGCTGTTACACGTACATCTCTGTACAACAATAGGAGGTCAATCTGGACACAACACTGTTTGACAGCCAGCAGTAGTAATGAAGATAAACCTTGTCTATACTGCAACTCTGGTCACTAGAGGGCTCCCAATATGCACTCTCAGATACTGTCCAACACTCTCCTCGACTCTATCCATGCGCTCGGTCAACTTGTCATGTTGATCAAACATGATGCCAGACACAAGTGACAGATCACTGTCTGTCACAGAAGCTTCTGAGCTGGGTCTTGACTCAAGTCCAACATGTTTGATGTTAACTCTATCCAAACTGCGGTCGTCTTCAATAACATGCCTCACGGGATGCATGAGAAAATTGACAATGTCCCAAAGGACACATTTTGGAAGATCTACCGCAGGATGTACTATATTGTATCTGACAAGGCAAATGTTGATTACTAAGACCCTGTGTCGGCTACAAATCAATGAGCACACTTACCATTTCACAGTAATAGGTTTTTTAAAATAAAGGATGCTAACCTGCCAATGTATTTGTCCACAGATCAGTGTTTTACATTACAATAAAAAGCTTAATATTAGATCTAATAGGCATAGGGTCTCACATATCAGTAAAACATCAGCAGGACGTCCTGCACCATATTAACCCTTTCAGTCCCCAGAGTAACTGTATAGATTTTACTCTGTCTAATGCCAGACGATTTTACTCGTGAAATGGAGACCCCTTGGGAGTGAAAGGGTTCAAAAACTTAAACTGATTCTTTCTTTGCAAGAGAACATGGAATCAAAATTATAGATTATATGTAATAAAGATTATCCTGACTTTTGCATCATCTGAATTAAAAATATGCAGGGCTACAGCAATGAGCTCAAACAACACAAATGCAACAACTTACCTGTGATCTACCTACAAATGTTTTTTTACAGGTGAAAGAATTTTAAACTAAGGCATACAATAGTATCTTCAATTTACCTGTAGACAAGTGCAAGAATATTAAGCATTGTGGCAACATCTGGGTGATCATGCCCTGATGTCTTTTCCAGGTCTTCCAGAGCTTGCTTACAGAGAGGCACTGCCACTTCATATCGACCCTGTTAACGGGCCAGAAACATCAATAAGTACAGTGTTCCAATATCTAAACAATTTAAACAAAAAAAAAGAATGGCAGTGGAGGTAGAGAGGTTGATTAAACTTTATGTGCGGGTAGGGTAGAGAAGGAATTCATCTATAAAGGAGGGTAACTTTTCTTTTTACTTACCAATTATTCGCCGAAGGCATAGTGATTCTTGGTGAATATTTACCGAGACAAAGTCGAGGTGAATATTCGCCGAGAATCACTGAGCCAGAGGCGAATAATTGTTTTAGTATAAATACGCAGGTGATTATTTCAAAAAAGAAAAGAAAAGCATTTTACAACATGAAAAAGTTTTATTTCATCAAAAGCACGCGAACGACTGGCAGCCATTTTGTTCATCGAGGTGATTATCGGCTGATAATCCGAGATAGCGAACCAATCAGAGCGCGCGATTTTCTATAATCACCTGAGTATTTATACTAAAGATATATAATGGCAATTGTGTTAAAAAGTAAAAGAGCACAGAGAGAAGGAAGCACATCTTCACCTGTGATGCATATTGTATGACTAAATTGTGCAGCGTCCTTAGTCGTGCTGGGATTTCATAAACTCCAGATGCACTTGCAGAGGTTGCAGATGATGTCTGGCTCAAAGTTTCATCTGTTTTGCATGGAAACAAATTTGATATAACTAAGCACAGGTCAGCAAAGCAGCTTTGAAAATGAAATTGAACTAGGGGACGCACCATTTCTTTTTGTCTTTTGTCATGTCTAGTATTGAAAGAAAAACAGTTACAGAAACAACAAGATACTTGTACAAGCAAAAGCTATTATCACTAAATATTACACGCATAGAGGTGATCTATTTGGCCAGTAAATAGAACATTAAAAGGATAACTGTAATTAACAACAATCGTCGCAAGGTGGAGGTTAGGTGCCCCAAGAGGCTATGGGCCTGAATGACTGCCCAAAAACTGCCCAACCGGAAGGCACTGCCTGCCGACCCAGCCACGAGCCCCCCACACCCTACACCACACACTGGGCACCTGTCACACTGAGTAGACTCAGTGGAAAAAAAAAATAAATAAAAATAAATAGATAACTAGATAACCAATGATATAATAATACATTAATGATAGAGATAATAATAGAACTGAAACAATGACGAAAAAACACTACGACAAAAGCCAAGGGCAATGGGAAAGGAGGGGAATGAAGAGCAACTGCCAACTTGGAAGGCAAAGTACACACTAAAAGTACACAATTTGAACGATGAACCAAGGCAGCAGGAGAAGACCGCTGGCCGTCATCCCAATCAATTGCCCCAGGGCTCCGCTGACCGAGTTACATGCCCAAATGGCTGCCTGCTGCACACCACAAATGACAACATGTGAATCATTTGTAGATCCAAACACCCTGCCCCACATGTGTGGACCACTGACAAAATACCAGATGCCACTGATGCCAACTGATGATAACATCACCAGTAAAACACACAAACCCTTACAAAGGCTAACCGCTACAAACGCTCAGTGTTGCATCCAGAGCGCGTCATTGCGTCATGGGACACAATATTTTGCTTTTGGACCCCCTAAAATACTAAGAACAGGTCCCTGTGGACGCACAAATATCATACTTGAAATATATGCACATTTCTTCCACTTGTATCGACGCGAAGAAAAACAATCCGCTTGCCACGTGCGGAACAACGAACTTCCGAAGATGAACACTGGAGCGTCATACCTTCTGATGCACAATTGCTAGCAATGACGGATTTTCGCATTCATTCGCTCCTCATTTTTTGAGTTCTGACTTCTCTTAACAAAAGCTTTTTAGTTTGAGAGAGCCGTAGCGTCACGCAGAGGTGAACGAAGAAACATTTACTCGGCCCAGTAATCGCAGTTTTCAAAATGGTGGACACCGACAATGCGATTTTTCATTTGTCTTCATCATCAAATTAAGAGGTGATTGAAATCAATATTTATGATAGGACCCCCAAAATTCTGGTCTGGACCCCCAAATATTTTTCCAAGGGGTCCACAGGACCCCTACCCAATAAAACCTGGATGCAACACTGAACGCTGACAACTTACATACTGACAAAATACCAGATACCACAGACACCAACTGATCATAAGATCACCAGTAAAACAGGCTAAGGGCTACAAACCCTAACCCCTACAAACGCTGACAACTTCAACATACTGACTGATGATACGTTTAACACTATGAAGGATGAAGCTACCACGGGAAAAACACACAACATTACTTCTCGTAGTTAACTAGCTTAAATTTCATTTAAGCCTATAATGAATGTTTGTTGAGTTTGATTGTTCAGGTATCAGTAGTTCTGAAAAGAAATGTTGTTGATGACATCCACATCATCACCAACAGTTCTCATAACTACTTACACCCAGACAATCAAACTTGACAACTACTGAGACTTCTGGGTTCAAACCAATTACAGTAAAATAAATGTTACAGAACACTTCATCAGCCTAGAAAAACTTGTACCATGTATATGTTGTAGTTCAATCTTTTCCTTGGTTTAAATTTTATTATCCTTTGTTTTTGGTATGGTTATGTGTGATGATGAGTTTGAAACAGAGGAAAATATAATTTAAACCAAGGAAAAAATTGAACCACAACAGAAAAATGTTTTGGTAATGTTTTTTTCAACCTCACCATCAACATCTGTTTCCTCTTCATCCTGTGACAGCACATCTATGCTTATATCATTTTCAATTCCTTCATCCTAAAACCATGGTAACATGCAATCAATATAAACCCTCATTACGAAATACACGATTATATAAACCATGAGACGGACATATAAGAGAGAAGAGAATGTCAAGTTAGAAAATGAAACACTTACATGAATGTGTCTGTCCTATAGGGTGGATAATCCAAGTGGGAAATAAAATATGCAATGGAAAGAAAACAAATCTGACTCAGTTTTAATGCTCTCAAAAGGAAAACAAAATTTTGCAAGATTACTAGTTTAGTAGTAATCACAGAGTAGGTAGTGCATTTGATATAGTTGAGAGGAGCGGACTTAAAGTGTTACAGTAGGGAGGGATTGGACAGAAGGACGGGTAAGTAGATGTGTTGAATCAAAACCGATACAATGAAAGTGACGCTGTGACTCCTAAAAAATTCCCAGTCAAACAGCAAACTCAAATAGTTTTGCCTGTATTAAACACAACAACAACACAAGATTACGTTTATGTCCTCATGCGTCAAACGCAATGAAGGAGTTCACTTACATCATCATATTTCTTGATACTGTTCATAAATTCCAGATGCTTCTTTTCTTCTTCAAGCTGTGCCACATGTTGTTCACTTTCCTGAAGTTTCTGCTGTGTGACAGACAATTCTTCCCTGAGCCACGCATTTTCTTGGCAAAGTCTTCGCACCTGTGCCTTCAGTTTCTGCTTCTCAGCTTCTACTGTACTGAGGTGACTACACAGTGCCATCATCACCTGTAAAATATATCCAGTTATACATGTTCTGCTTCTGAGTGGAACTTTCAAAGGACAGCCATTATTTTATCAAAAATCATCCTTTGTAAAGCCTTTGATGACTGTCAATACCAGTCATCCCGCATACCCACCAGCTTACGAAAACACAAAGATTCCACTGTTTCTGGTTAATTCCCAAAAAATTCCCAAAATGATTCCTAGCCATTTAACATGGTGAGGTACATAATTATAAATCTTAAGATTCTAAACAGTTTACCAGAATGTATGAATTTTCTAGAGTTTCTCTAGGCACCCCTTCAGTTCTTATCTTGAGGGCTTCGTAGTATAGGAAGTGGGCATTACCCTTCACCGGATTACGTCTTGTTTTTCTTCCTGATGCAGCCAAAGCTTAGCTTAGCTTACTCCTTTAGGCTCCTTGTGAAGCAAAGGGCATCAACAATGCTTTGCCACCAAACTCTATTTGCTGCCCCCTTCACTGCTGCATTCCAGCTGATATTAGTTTCTTTAGCTCCTCCTCAGTTGATCTTCTCCATGTCTCAGCAGGTTTTCCCACCCTTCTTTTAGCCAAAGCTTAGTTCACAATAATATAATTCATTCCATGCAATTTCTTATTTTCTTATTTATTTGATCAAAAAAAATAATGATGATATTTATAAGGTCACTACATAAATTTCATCACATTTAAATATTTCCTTCATGATGGCTCTAACTTTTTAAAGCGTTGATCTGATATCAAACTGCATCAACTTTGTGATGACACAATGATTAAGACGCAATGTCATACAAAGAGCTGAAAGTAATTTATGGTAAAAAATATCGGAAAAAAGAAATCACATGTTTATAAAAAGGGATATGTCGATAAAACTCAAACAGAAGCGATTTCGTTCTGATCACCATGTCTGAGTCATTCAGATCTTTAGTTACTCCTAAATTACCTTCGAACCACGCTACTGTAGTCGCAAATTAGGTAGGTATGTATCTTGATTCAAATTGATTTCTTACCGACCTATCAACCCTTCGCCAGTTCCCAAACACTCCGCCCTTTTAACTTTCCACAAAGATTGTCACAAAAACACAGATCATCTTGTACAATAATTTTACATACCTGAGCTTCACCTAATCCGAGTTCTATTTTTTCGATCGACTGATGAATAATGGACGTCTTTTCTCTCTCAAGTTCCATTTCACCTTCATCTGTATCGAAGCTGGAAAGATTAAATAGGATTCCAGAGTGTTCATTTTTCAAGGTTTCTAATCCCCGAACAACGTTTCTTGTGTTGTTGATTATTTCGTCTTGAGTCCATTTTCGATTGTCTGTTAAGTTCGCCATAACTTTTAACTCCCAAGTTTCCGGCAATCAAGATGGCGTCGTGCGTGCAATAAGTTTACGTGCTGAATCTCTGCTTCAAACAACCTATGACCTTTTTTTGGTGATTTTCCCTAGCTTTCTTCACATACTCGAATCCACCTCTGTCGTGTTAGTGTGTAATTCACCCTGTTAATAGAATGGAAACGATCGTCAAATCCGCCCAAATCTCGACATGAATCGGCGTCAACACTACACTCACTGCCTTCAACCGAATTGCATTCCAAATTGATTGACGAGGTATACGGTTACGGCTAGGGTAGACTGGGGAACTTTTTATTTCCTCTGGCCCATGTAGCGTCAGGTTTTCACAGAATTTATTCCTTTTCCAGTATTTTGTTTTAAAATTTTCCGGTTTGCTACTTCTCTACTTTTTATTCATTTTTTTAGGGTCACTAGTTTCCGACCAGTTTCGGGGAGTGATTCAAACGGGCAAAATGTAAGTCACCTCCGGTGGGGTGAGGCACGGATTGTCATGGGTGTGAGGGAGCCTCAGGGTGACAAACACCATTTGCAGTGTTAAGGCGACATAAATTTATTTGACCTTGGTACTTTCAGCTTGGAACTGTTGCAATGGAAAGGGTTAATGCAATATGTAAAATAATGTTTTGCAATATACTTAAACATGACTATGTGTTTATATTGCCCAGAAAATGATTTGAAATAACTAGTTCAGTAAATCACTCAATCAGTGGTGCATATAAAAATGTCAAACATGTTGCTGACAACACATATGTCAGACCCATGATGTATATAATATTTACTTTTAAATTAGTTCTCTGACTAATCCTACCTACTTTTAACCCTTAATTAAAATGGGAATCTTTAATACCCACCAGTAATACACTAATACTAAATTACCAGCAAAGCTGTCCCCATACAATAAGATGAATAGTTAAAACTGTTTGACAGTGACGTTCTTCTTTACATTCCTGGGCATTGAATCAAACTTTGAAACTCTGAATGCACTTCTAAAAACAATATTAATAAAATTGATATTGACCACCAGGGCAAGCCAATGTCCTAACTAGAATATCATCTTATGAACGCAATGGCTGGACCAATTATTTGTCTCAACTACGCTGCTCAGGAACACTTTAAAAGACCTATCACTTTGTTTTGTTTCAATAAGACACACATGTAACAATCGAGGAATATGGAGATTGGTGGGTACTCATATACATATGGTACATGCAAGCCATGAAACACGTGACCCAAGCTTATCTCAGTTTCTGTAGCACAAAGCAGCTAGGAGTTATGCAAATTTCCTCCAAGATAAAATGTTATTTTACAGCACAGCAGTACCCTCAGTATTATATCACTGTTACCCATCTATACACCTGGGTGGAAAACACAGTTTGAAGTAAACTTTCTTTTAGAAATAGATGACACATAACCACCACCTGGATATGAAATCCCTCACAAACAGCTGTTCAGAAATCCAAAGTGGTAACCACACTAAACTATAGGTTTTGGAAAGCAAAATCATCAGAAAATCACATATTATTTTCTGCTTATGACTAGAATAATAACAAATATAAAGTTTGTTATACATGGTAGTGTTTTATAAGAATTAAAATCAAAGGCAACCTTTTTTCTGTATATTACTTCTAAACAATTCAACAACTGCAGAGTCCATGGCTAGATTGCATAATACACAGCCCACTCATATACATACTGATGAATAACAATAGAGTCCATTATTAGATACATCGTTCTTCAAAAGCCTCCTATACATGTAAATGGGGAGCATGGGGAGCAGGGTTGGCGCAGTGGTGAGAGCGCTAGCCTTCCAACAATGTGGCCTGGGTTCGATTCTCAGCCCCGTCATCACATGTGGGCTGAGTTTGTTGGTTCTCTACTCTGCTCCGAGAGGTTTTTCTCCGGGTACTCCGGTTTTCCCCTCTCCACAAAAACCAACATTTGATTTGTTTTAATTTGATTAAATATGATTTGATTTGATTTGTGCTTTACAGTGTCCCCAATTAGTACATCAGTGCTAGATACAGTTGACACTCAAATAATGTTCATTATTATTATTAGTATGAAATGATTGGGCCGGGTATTCTGCAATCATTCCGAAACCACTGCAATCAATCAAAATGTTAAAATTTTAATAACTTCACATAAAATAGTCTCTAACACTTTCAACAACAAATGTATAGTGAATCAAACATCTTTAGGTAAAAAAGTATATATCTCAGATTAAACATAGATTGAATTATATAAAATAATTAAAAAGCTTTAAATTTAGACCTTAGAGATACTTGGTAATGTGATCTACTACAAACTAAAGCATTAAAAATGCAGCTGTTGAATACTGCACTAAGGAATAAACCTTCTTATGAAAAGAAGAGTATATTAAGTTATGATATGTGACTAATAAAAGGTTATATAGAGCAACTGCGGAATACGCCAGCACTCAACACAAGGGTGTGAAAAATATATCAGTATCAATGACTATCAACAGAAACATGTCTATGCATAAATGTATACACATCCGCAGATACAGAAAGAATAGCTGGGGTGCTGGGGTATTCTGTAGTCTATACCAGTAATAATATATATATATATATGTGTGTGTGTGTGTGTGTGTGTGTGTGTGTGTGCGTGTGTGCATGTATGTGGATCACTTAGTAAACAGAGTAGTCAAAGTCTGATTTCATCTTTTTAGGTCTTCTTTCTTCTTCCTCTTCCTCTTCTTCTTCTGCTTCTCCTTCTACATCATCGCCAAAATCATAAACATAGTCATCAGTTTTGAAGGATGTCCTCCTTCTACTCTTAGGCACACTCACTTGAGACTGCGCAGTCAGCTGAAGCTTGATTGCACTCGTGTTAATTTTTCCCTTTGTGGTGAGTAGATCTCTCATCCCCTTCATCTTTTCACTCTTCAAAGTAAGCAATACTGGCTCTTTCTTGTTCTCCTGGTTACTACATGACTGGTTTCCATTGTCAAGCTTGTTGTCAGTAGTTGACGGGGAGGTGTCAATGCCAACAGCTGCTTTACCTTCAGATGAGTAGTTATTTGTTGTGTTGGATGATGGAGTCACCGTACCCTTCTTGAAAGATGCCACTGCTGATCTACAGTCTGGAGAGAACCTTGAAATGGACTGCACTAGCTTTTTTGCCCAATCAGCATGCAAGACTGGTGTTTGGCTTCCTTCTTCCCAAAGACAGACTCCATCATAAAATCGAAGAACTAGCGCAAAAAAGCTTGGATCCTCTGCTAAATTTGGGCAATTTGGAGCCACATTGTTTTCAGCTTTCACAGAAGATGTCCTTTTAAGTATGCTTGGAATAAAATCATTTGCAATTTCGTATAACTCTTTGTACATTTCCTCATCCTCCTTTGAGTAATTGTATCTGTAAAAAATAAAACATAGCATTCAACCACAATAAATGTAATGTGGCAAAATACACATTTTTGTAACACTTTCCTGCTATGATCTATTCCACTAGAGGTTACCCTATCTTTTACACAAACAAAGTTACTTGTTGTTTATCTACTGATATAATTAAAAGAGTTGATATTCAATTTCCAGCCAAAAGTAACTGTGCATTTGGTTTTGGTGATTACCTAAAGGATCTTGCACCACATTTCAATTAAAAGTAAAACTAAAACCCATTGTGACCAGTCCCTGCACCTTTTCCCATACTTGGTGGTGGTAAGTACTCGCCTTTGGGGTTTGATTAGATAATTGGACTGTGTGCATCTGTTTTAATAGGCTAGAGTAAGAATTACTGCTTTGGTTTTGGTTCTGGAAACTGCTCTATGAGTTAAATATATACGTACATGTAACAGTAACAATGATTATCAGTGAAAGTCAACAGCTCATGCAGTAAAATGCAGAACTGGGGGAAAACTACATTACTTACTTTCCAGCTACATGAGCTGCTTTAACCCAACAGTCTATTGCTTTCAAATACTGTTTCTGTCTGTAGAAATAGCCTCCAAGATAAGTGTAAGGATAAATGTGTTGATTCTTGTACAAAGACTGATTGACATTGATGGCTTCTCTGAAAATTTCTTCTGCAGCAGGTCTCTCAGGAGTTGGTGATATTTCTTCCAAGTCACCAAGATTACCCAAGGCCAGTGGATATCTGAAAATACAAATAATTTTAAATTTCATATTGATATTCCTGGTATTTTACCAATAAATTCAACCATTATTCATCCTTGATGATATCAAATTAGGGAACAAACAAGTTGGTTCACTAATTACCGTTAAGCTTAATCAATGAATCTTCACACTGAAAGAGTAAAGTTGTATTAATGTATTTTAGATTCAAAACTATCAATTACATGTAGGATTCAAATAATATTATACCAAACCACCGATGTGACTGGACAATGCAACCTTTGAAGTGCTGAGAGAAAGAGTGATCAAGATGGCACCATCTCACCTTTTAAGATGACCCTGATCATACAGCAGCCACAGCAGTTGCTGAAAGGTAAACAATGTGTTCAACTTTCTTCATCCATACAATACAAGTATCAACCAGTATCCTCTTCAATGCCTGCCATAGTTTCTTTATCAACTATTATCATTATCATCATCATCATCATCACCATCATCATCACCATCATCATCATTATCATGATCATTATCACCATTATTATTACCAAGATTATCATTACTATAATTATAGACTACTTGATTGTTCTGTATTACATCATATACAGAACTATGTTGATACATATGTTGTGGTTCAATTTTTTCCCTGGTTTAAATTTTATTTTCCTTTGTGTTTTGGTATCGTAATGTATGGCAATGAGTTTGAAACAAAAGAAAATAAAATTTAAACCAAGGATAAAATTGAACCACAACACATACGTGGAACCACTTTTAACACAACTCCAGCAGTTAACCTTTCAGAAATGACAATGTATTGCTACTTGCAAGAATAACAGTTGCAAATAAAGCTCTTACCAGTACATATACCTAGATAACCACAAATTATACTGACATGCAAACATGTAGACATCAAACAAAAATTTTTGACTTTCCTCTAAATGCTGTGTATGTTAATTTACATAAACTGTGGCAAAGACAAACAGAACCTTGAGAGAGAGTCACAAATAGATAGATATTTACGTGAATAATACCTGTTGCAATTTAGCGAGCTCCTCGCTGTCATTAGTGCTGTTGATAGTTGGATTTATAGAAGATACTATAGATGCAACCTCCATGTGACGAGTACATTTGACAGGGTAGCCACTGAGATACAACCAGCTCTGACCATTAGTACCACCTCCACCAACTGGTTGACCACGTTTATCCTCATTACCTTTCCCATGCCATGTGACCTCTGCTGATTCACGACCGTCTTTACCAAACACCACCCATGCATGATCTTCAGACAAGGCCAGATGGGCATCATTATAACCCAGTGCTTGGCATACAGCAACTACGGCAAAGGCAACACCAAAGCAGTCCAGCCGATTACCTGAAGAGAAAACCAATTACAGCAGAGGGGGATTTAAAACTAAAAGTATTCCCCAATATGTCAATAATTTCACTGAACTAATTGTTTTTTTTTTAATATTGGGCACACCCACTTTGCAGTAAGGGGAATTTGTTAAATCAAGAAACTTCACTGTTAACCCTTTGTGCCCCAAGGGTGACTTTATAGATTTTACTCTGGCTAACACCAGACGATTTTGCTTGTCACAGGAAGACCCCTTGGGGCACAAAGGGTTAATAATTATTTTCTGACAACTTCTCAATAATGGTATTCATTATTACGTATTGAATTACCACTAAGAGAAACTAGATGCTGATCACTATTTGGGATTGAATGGTTAAGCAACTGAATTTTTCTTATCTAATTGAAATTGTTGTACTGGGGCACGACAGGGTGTGTCCTATTTCTGGGTGGGGGGAGAGTAGAGTGTTAAGCGAAAAAATGGCAAATCTAATGTGCTACGAGGGTTAGGAGCCAATCCTACTGTGTTTATATAGCAATACTGTCACACAAACAAGGTGAGGTGTTTCTGCATATTCATCCAAGGATACTAATTGCATGCACGTTTGACCTAAAGAACTGAAAGCAGAAGAGCTCAGCTTCCTGGATTACCCTGTCTATTAAGATTTAAGATTTCCCAAAGCAATTCATAACAAATTGCAAAATACAAGCTCAAAGAAAACACAGAATATCTTGGAGTAAGCTACAATAAAAATATTATTGTAGCCATGTATCCAAATACTGATCAAGAGAGCTCTATAGAGCCCAAATATTAGTTTTCTTGAACATTTTCCTAATGCTCTGAAATTGATAGAATCACTCATTCTACATGTGGCAATGTAAATTATAGTAAACAGCAACCCCAAAAATATAAAATTAAGACTTCCTTTTGCAGCTGTACGGAGGCAAGATGCAGTCGTTGTAAAGAATGTCGGTCGTTTCGCATACAAGTCGTTTCGCATACAAGTCGATTCGCATACATCGAGGTCGTTTCGCATACAAGGTCTTGGTCGATTCGCATACAAGGTCTTGGTCGATTCGCATACATGGAAGTCGTTTCGCCGACACGATCTTGGTCGATTGGCATACATCGAAAAAGTGCAAAATACATTGAAAAAGTTCTCATAAACACTCTAACAAGATAGCTATAGGACAGAGAAATAATCTTAACCTCAACCCGGCGATATGCGCGTGTTGTTATTATGCATCGTGCGTTATTTCTGTTCGGCACAGCGAACGCGTTGACAGCGCGTAGACTAAGTTCAAGTTTAACTTGCCATGGACTATATCTAGAAGAATTTTGTTATGTTGTTTAAGTGCTTTTCGTGGTTTGATACTAAACCCGGCCACAAAATATCCAAAATATCCAACATAATATTGCTCGCGTTGATAAAAAATGGTCAAGCAACTCTTAAAAAGCGAAAACAAGTTTCAGCAAGCCTAATCCACTTTAAGCTAATTTTCAGAACACCAAAGAGCGCTTGGTTGTTAATTTTTATTTTGGCATTCATGCATTGCAAACAGTAATCAGAGAAACAGAAAAAAATTTTGAGCATGTAACTAAAACTTTAAAAGTTGGTCAATTTACCCCCTCAAAATTCTATTAAACCACCTTAAGGTTAAAAGGAAAAATCACGCAATAACAGTTTTATAGTGTAAACAAACGTATTTTTATGCCTTCTAAACTCGCGAGATAACACGCGCATATCGCCGGGTTGAGGTTACGTTTATTTCTCTGTCCTATAGCTATCTTGTTAGAGTGTTTATGAGAACTTTTTCAATGTATTTTGCACTTTTTCGATGTATGCCAATCGACCAAGATCGTGTCGGCGAAACGACTTCGATGTATGCGAATCGACCAAGACCTTGTATGCGAAACGACCTCGATGTATGCGAATCGACTTGTATGCGAAACGACTTGTATGCGAAACGACCGGCTTCCGTTGTAAATACGATATACAACGGGTGAAGCAGTGCAAAGGTTCACACGGCGGTGCATTCCAGAGGATCCGTACAGTATATCAGTGTAGATTTATAACAAAAATTAACAGTTATCTTTGTTATAACTTGAAATATTCATTTGACAAAATACTTACAATTTAAGTAACAGAACATCATAAATAAACCCCATCTTGATAAGCTGATATACGCACACTAAATACCTGATTTATATTCATCAATTCACATCAAATATAACACCAAAGCCTTTAGTATGCCCCAGTATCTAGAACCGCAGTCTATATACCAGCTTACCTGTCAAAAAACTGTACAGATTTTGTATATGTGGTCTATCCTTGAAATACGACTTTGATAAGCAACCCCAGACAAGATCAGCTGCACTTGTAATTATTTCTCTCGTGACTGGTCTCTGCTCTTTGTTTACATCCAGATTTCTCTGAACTAAAACAAAAAATTTGCCGTAGAGCGCATTGAATGTTTCCTTGTCCAAGCTGGGACAGCTGTTAGATCCTTTGCAAGTGAGAGCCGTCTCAAAAAAGCCAAGTATTATGGAAAGTTTTGCCAAATTAGGTTCTTCTTTGGCGAGTTCGCGTTTGAAAACTTCGACAACCGATGATATGTCTTTCAAAGGAAGACCACTGTCGTCTGTCTCCATATTCTGAGCCGAGCTCGAGTTGCTTCGTCGTGTTGACAGGCCAACCAACAGATGCGTTGTTTCCGATCGCGATTTCCCTGACCGATAAATCAACAGCCACCCAAGCAATTCTCTACCAGCAAAAAAGCTTCCTTGTTCAGTCTTCACGGACTCCAAACTTTCTCCACTTTATGAGACCACGTCGAAGGGATAAACAAATAGCAGAGAAAGAAACGGAGCGTTGGGGACTACCGTTGTAACGCAACCCAAAGAGACTGAAACTAGTGGTCAATGACGTCCCTATCCGTCCCTATAAAATCACGTGAACGCTGAAAATTTTTTATTTGCGGCCATATTGTCGAAAGGTAAGCAGTAGAAGGAAGTGTACGTATGATAGCTTATGTCTTCTTTGGGGCTTTTCTTAGAATTTCCCGCAGGAATTCTCTTAAAGCGTTAACAAAATATCATTGACTGTTGATATTTTTCTATTTCAGGATTTCTATCTCTTGGTTTTCGCTTTACAGTGCGTGCAAACTGCCACGCAGTCTAAAAGTCTCGCACGGTTCTCGAAACGATTTCGTCATCTTAAGGCAATTTATGAATTTTTTGTGCTCACAAGGTAAGAGAAACTTTTTACATAACTCCACAACATTAAAGATTTAGTGAGTCATTTGAAGTCCTTTTAAACCTTGTAGTTTCAAGTATTTTCTATAAAACACTTGCATAACGTACATGAATTCATCTTTGTTCAGTCGTTGTCGTTAACACTGTACTTCTCGACAACCACATTTTATGACCCTTTAACAAAGCGGTAATTAGATTTCTCTTCAGAAGAGTTTCCCCAACTTCTGTCCATTGCTTTATAGAATTGGATTCCTTGCGAATTTTTTATTTTATTTTTGAAGAAATGTTGTAGTTATGATTATCCTCCTAAATTCACGAGTACGTTCTCTTAAAACAGGAAATATTACCTATCCGTTTTCTTTAAGTTCGTACTAATCTGTTTATTTCATTGTTTTAACCGTTTATGTCGAAACTTGATAAAAAAGAGTTGTTTTCGTGCGAGTATTTTACTGTGGACTGTAGTGTCCCAAAACCTCTGTACACCTTAGCAACAGATTAACCTGCTTGATTTTTCATCTTGATATCCAGTAATGCACATATTTTTCGGTTTAAAGGCTTAATTTATTGAGTACCTTGTATCTCATGACAGTGTAAAGATTTGACTCACAGAAAAGTGGACAAATTTTTCCAATGAATAATTTAACTCCGTGGTATATTTAAGCCAGAGAAGCTCTACTGTATTATACCTTTTTATAGTTCATGTACCCTTATCTGAATAAACTCTGAATTGAACCAATCTTATACTTGTAGGTTAATGTAATTTTTGAACCTGTCATTTTTTTGGAAAATGGATATTTCTGGGCTAAAATGCACTATAACATGTATATCTATCCTTTCCCAACAAACCCTATCAATTCAACAACCTCATAAAACCCCTAGATTGTCTTGTCAATCTTTTTATTCTCCACATCAGCCATTTCACTTCTAAGCTGTAAGAAGTTATTCGCAAGATTTCCATATCACACTTCACTTCACCATGCATGCTGTAGCTGTACTGTTTTGTTCTTTGAAACAATAAATGTTTGTGCATATATTACCATGTTTAGAAATGTTTGTGCATATATTACCATGTTTAGAAATGTTTGTGCATATATTACCCAGTTTTGAAATGTTTGTGCATATATTACCCAGTTTTGAAATGTTTGTGCATATATTACCTTTAATAATGCAGTTATAGCAGGCATAATGAAGCATGGGGTTATGTGAAAATCAAGCCCAGTTATTCTCCTTAGTGTGTGTCATACATTCCCTTGTAGGCTAGTTTTGAGAAATTGATGGTAGATCCTTTCAATACCCTTAAGTAGACAATCATGTCAATTCTGTTTTGTTCTCCAGGTTGGACTCCGTCGAGCAGGCTCAAGATTCCTTTACACGTGGAAATTATTATAGGGCGACAACGCCTTCCTCACTTAACCAAACGGACTAGACATAGAACTTTTATGAAGTTGACAGGGAAAATATTTAATAGCAACTATTGCAATCATTACAAGCGTACATTGAAAAGGGAATTCCAGAAAAGTAGTCAACCATGGCTCTCGTCAATGTCAACAGAAAGAACACCGACCAGTTTTACCGTTACAAGATGCCAAGACTCCTAGCCAAGGTAAATGTCTTATATTAGTTGATGTGCACAGAAGTTAACAACATTTCATGTGAAATGACAAATGTTAAGTGTAATGAGGGATCTGATGTTCTTTTTTCCATGTTTCTTGCACATTACTGTTACTAATAATAGACTATAGATTTATATTTATTTATTTATTTAATCAAGTTTCAGATTTACATATAGAATGACAATTAAGGATAAATTGTTTAATAACTGAAACTTTATTTTCCAAAGTTTTATTTTTTTTAAAAGATAAACCAGTGAGCAACATTTCTGTGAACAGTGAAGCTGCGAAGCTTCTTTAGACGCATTTCGTCTAACATAGACTTCTTCGGATAGTTAATTAGTTTACAAACTTTTCGAACAGCGCCTGTATTTTCAGTCAAACTTGGGGCTATTTTGCAGGCCAAGAAAATAATACTGAACCATTATTTTCCAAACAGGTTAGTGGTACTATTGCTTTTGATCTAAGCTTGTTTTGAAGGCCCCTTTGAAAATTGCAGGTTGAAGGCAAAGGTAATGGAATTAAGACAGTTATTGTCAACATGGTGGAAATTGCTAAAGCATTACAAAGGCCAGCATCATGTAAGCAATCTATCTTCTTTTCTGTCTATTGTGTTCCTTTATTACTTGTATGATAAGTTCTTACAACTCATTGTCTATTCACTCCTTCACTCCTAGGCTCTGGGTGTGATTAAATTTGTCCGTTCATATACGACTATAGTATTAGGCATGAGGTTTTTGATGAATTAATTATATGTAAAAATATGGGGGATTATTAACTTTTAAGTTATTTTTGGCATATAATCATTTCATTGTAATCCATTAGTTATTTTGAATATTTTTTCTTTGTAAGATGTTTATACACATATGAGGTTGTTAATTAATTCATTTGATTATATGGATAATAGTGTTTTACCAGAAACTAAAACACTTGTATTTTCCATGTTTTCACTCAGTGAAGGTATGAAAAGGTCATGTACCAAATCTCCCAGATGTATGCATGGTCCAACACATTGTTCCACAGTCCCAGACAGCACTTTTGTCACATCCTGTAATGTTTGACTTCACTAACCCTGGTGTTTGTTTTCCCTTCCTGTTTAGATCCAACCAAATTTTTTGGTTGTGAGTTGGGTGCACAAACTCAGATTGACCTGAAGAATGAGCGTTACATTGTGAATGGATCACATGATGCTGACAAGCTGCAGGATATACTGGATGGTTTCATTGAGAAGTTTGTTTTATGCCCAGACTGTGATAACCCTGAAACTGTTTTGGTAATATTATTTTTGTCTGCTTATTGCTTCTTGTAAGGATGTTGGGGTTGGAATAATTAATTTTAGATGACACTCTTTTTGTTTCTATTGTAATGTGTATGCAATCATTCATCCTTGAAACCTGTGCAATACATGCATTAATTATTATTATTATTATTATTATTATTATTATTATTATTATTATTATTATTATTATTATGCTAGCATACTGACAGTATTTATGCATGTATAAGACCCACTTTTTTCCCAAAAATTCACATTTGAAATTGCGATGCGTATTATACACAAATCCTGTTGTTTTCCTGCAAATTCACTTAGAAAAAAACATCTTTTGTGCTTCAAACCTCTCTGCTTAATAACCTGGCAGTTTAACTTGACAGCCAGTGCGTTTGTTTATCCAATTGTTTTCAAAGAATCCTGACCTTCTTTGCTGTTTTGTCTGTCTTATAAAGCCAGTCTTTTATCTATTCACACTTTAAGTTTGTTTGAAACCACCATGACTGGATACATGTTGCTAAACCAGGTAAAATGCTCGTACATATGCGATAATATCAAACTTACCACAGATCCATAGTAGCTGAAAGAAGCTTCTAATTGGTACAAGATAAGGTTTACAAGAAATTCATACCTAGAAATTAGGAAAATCTAGCTTGGGGGCTCAAAAATTGGGAGTTAACTAATGCACGGGATGGACGTCACGGGTAAATATTTTAGGTTTTTGTATGGAAACTCGAGTGAAGAAGTAACTTTTTTGGTATTGTAATAAAGATTTAGCAAACTTTGAAATCTAGATACTTCAATAAATAAGTTTTTCGAGAATTAACCGTAAGTTTTTGCTGTGAACTTTTTCTTACTTAATTAATTTTTTTTGGAAAAGCATGCTCAAAAATTAGGGTGCATATTATACACAGGTGCATATTAGACACGCATAAAATACGGTACATTTAGAAACAAGATCTGTCCTTGCAAATTTGTCATAAGAGCTGATGTCTGTAAATAATGAGAATCTGCCGTCCATTTTCAAAAGGCTTCTGAATTAGACTTAAACGATTATTAATGTTGGAAAGGGAGTCGTTGTCAACTTTTTAATGCATGACAAGAAGTGTATTCTCAGTCACGCCGATTATGTTATTATGTCAGGAAAGGTCAAAACGTCAAAATATGCTTTGTTTCGAGCTTTTGACAGGGCAGCTTTGTCCGGCCACCTGTGAAATTTTCAGGCAATGCTACATTGAGCTGTAACTTTAAGAGAATTATAGTTTCATGTTCAAAACTTGTGTACCAGTAGGGTTTTATTGCTGCTTAAGTTACCTAAAATTCACTCTTCTGCTCAATTAGGGTAGTTTTGGAAAGAACAGGACGTGTGCAATAATCTGTCCAAATTACAGTGTTAGATGTAAGTGCATTGTTCCGTATGAGTGCAAAGACAATGCAGCAAATTACCATTCTGTTGACCGCTTTGGAAAGCGAAAATGGCATTTCTAAACTTTCCAGGATTCGAAAAAATAAGGTGCCCCTGATTTTTTAATATTTTCGAAAATAACTCACTAGAGGGGTTATCTGGGCAAAATATTGAGACCAAAATTTTTGCAACAGACTGTGGATTCTTGATATTTACAGAAATCAGCTCTTAAGTCCATCAAGATAATAATATTGTGTTCCATTCATTTCAGATTGTTGATACACGGAAAGAGAGGATTGGCCAGTCATGCAAAGCTTGCGGATACAATGGTTTTATAAACATGCAGCACAGACTAATCACTTTCATCTGTAAAAACCCTCCCAATGAAGCAGGAACACCCTCAAAGAAGTGAGAAATTATTTAACTCTGCCACTCAAGATTCAACCGCACTTATTCCACTACATGTTAGTTTAGGAGTTAATCAGTTCAACTATGTTTCTGTACTATCACCTTCTTTGTGCTTGACATTGTTTTGATGTTACTGCACAAAAAATTAAAAATGGAAGTACGGTAACCATACTACCAGTATTTCATTTTAAAATAAGAAAAATAATAACAATTTAGAGTAATATATAATAAGACTGGCAGTGACAATCACTGTGCCTGTAAATGCATACATAGGTAAGGGATCCTTACACAAGGAAAATTGTTTATTTGTAAGAGCTAGTTTTAATTCTCCTGTTTATTTATGTGCAGTGTGACGTGTATTGTATGCAGTGGAGTTGTGGACATTTTATCTGTCTGGCTGTCAATAGGAACATGTATATAATAAAGTGCATTTCTAATCTCGAGAAAATCTTTATAGAGACAAAAAGGAACGGCGCAAGGAGAAACAGAAGGGTCAGCAGAATGGAGACACGAGTCCCACCCATAACCCTTTACATCCTGGAGAAAATGGAATCGAAAATCCTGATTTTAACAAAGCAGTAAGTGCATGCCTTGATTCTGGTCCCAATTCAACCTGATATCTTTCTGTTTCTAATTACTCTCAGGTTAGAGAAGGTAGTTCCTATAAAGAAACTGGTGCTGTATCCATGTGAAATTTAAAACATAAAAAATCATTTATCAAAAAAGTTGGTAATGCAAGTTGTACCACTGGAGGTGACCTTTCACTCTGACAAAGGGCTAACGCTCGAAATGTCTGTCCCCTTAAATCTCATGGTGTTACCAATAAGGAAGTATCTCTTTTGTTGATCCTACTCACATGCTTGAGCAAGTTTCATGAAACCTTTGTTCCGTGTAATGAATGGCATTTGAAAAGTTGACTTTTGCATGACATGTGTAGACAAGTGCAGCTGATGCAGATGACGATTGGAGTGTAGACACAAGCGAGGCAGCAGTGATGGAAAGAATGGGAAACCTGACTTCTGGTGTTAAAGGTTTAGCACTGACTGATGATACTGAGAAACCCCAGGAGGAACGATTCAATATTTTCTATGCATTTGTCAAGGTATTAATCACGCATTTAAGGGAATTGGTATTGTTCATACCTTCATTCATATCCAATTTTCTCCAGTATATCCCAGTGAGTCCATCAGAGTCCACTGGAGTCTGGTTGTGAAATACCTTGCTCTGGAAGCCATGATCCTAAACAAGCATACTACTCTTGTAATACACCTCATTTTCAAATCCATGACCCAGGAGAAGGGTGCTATACAAACAATTTTAAGTCCCTCAGAAAAACTGTGAGGACAAGTTGTGTATATTGGACAACCCTAAACAAACCTGTCCTAAATATGCAACATAACCATGTTCCCAGTGAAGTATAGTGCCATACCAATTTGACAAAAAAACAGCATGTAACTCCTTTGGAAAAGGTTAAACTTGTTAACATACTAAGGGCTGCATCGCACTTGAAATGGGCATAGCATACAGGGTATGCACGGAACAACTCATCAGATATGAAATCCAGCAGGTTTGTCACAATTCACATCCCAATTGTTGTCATGCTTAGAAGTAACTTTTTGTTTGTCGTAAGGCCAAGAAAATGTCAAATACTCTGGAATCATCTGGAAAGGAAATTGTTGCTGAAGCTGAAAGATTGGACATTAAGGACAAAGCCGTACTGGCACTCAGTGAACTGCTGTTTGACAAGAGTATGTTCACTCAGATTCCCAAGTTCCGTCCCCTTTTTCTGAGGGTAAGTTTTCAGGACTTTGTAACTGATGCAATGTATGCAGAGCTACTTTAACTGGGAAGCCAGTTCCTTTGCTTAGAAATGTTTGTAAACCAGAGGTCCACTTTGATTGTTTTGTGCACTCATGGGTGATAAGCCATATACATGGTTTTAACTTCTCTTCAGTGACATCTGTCCTTCCTCAGGAGAGTAAGAAATCCAAACATGACATTTCCCATTAAATTCTAGTATTTACTTACTTTTATTGGTTATTATAGACCGAATGCATAAATGGCAGCCAAAAAATTATTCTTTTGTTTATGTGCTAATTAGACTCACTATTATCGTTTGCTTGGACAAAATTCAAAAGAAATGTTGCTTGAGAGCGAGGTTAGTGACTTTAATTAGCATATAAACAAAAGAATACATTTTTGGCCACTATTTATGCATTTGGTCTATAGTTCTGTAACAGTTGTAAAATTAAATTGCACAGGGGAAAGTACCAGAAATAGAATATAGTCATGAAGATGTAAACCCTTTGCTTTCAGTTTTTTGAGTGGTTTTCACATTGTTAGTTATTTTCTCTGTCAGTTTGTACATGGCAATCACAAGGCCCAGAAGTACCTGTTGGGTGCATTTGAAATGCTTGTTGGGCAGTCATTTCCTGGTGATCTGATGCCCAAAGCTGCCCATATCTTGAAGGCCTTGTATGACCAAGACTTGGTAGAAGAGGAAGTAATTATGCAATGGAGTGAGAAGGTAATTTATGACCACATGCCAGTCTTGGAATAACTGACTTTTTTAATATTTTGCCCCACATGTCTGAGAATCCAGCCCTCAATTGTCAAAAGAGTGATTGGCACCATCACCAGGTAGAATGCTCTCCTGCTGACAGGACAGGCTCAGACATTTTGGGTAAAGGGGTTCAGTAGGTTTGATTCTTCAAAGATTAAGTAGTGATAAATCGTAACCTGACTGTTGAGTTCACTTTATGGATTTAAACAATATATGTTGTATTTGGGCCACATTTTCAGGCTGTGAAATGGACAGTCATTGTAACAGTTCGTGTAAACCTTTTATTTGACTAGATATTTCTATAGCAGATCCATTATTTTCATTGTGTGTTTTGTCCTTGTTAGTTGTAAGTCACTGGCATAAGATCTTACATTAGATGCAACCTTGCCCTATTTCATGCAAGCCTATTTGTCACCGCTAAAACCTTTCCCTCTGCAAAACCTTGTCATTGTTTGGTTAGCAGTGATTTGTGTTGGTGTGTAGAATGTTGAGTTTACTCATGACATTTAGTAATTTGGTTGTCCATTTTTGTAGGTGTCTAAGAAATTTGTTAGAAAGGAGGTGTGCTCCCAGATCCATGATAAGGTTGCTCCTTTTGTGAACTGGCTCAAAGAGGCTGAAGAAGAGGAGTCTAGTGAAGAAGAGGAAGAAGTTGAAGTGGTGTATGACACAAAAGCGCAACAACTTAAAGCTCAAGTTGACAAAAAGGCTGCCAAAGATGATGATGAAGATGAATTGGACATTGATGCTATCTAGATTATTTTGTGCAGGCATTAAAAAATAACATGTAGCTCTAGAGTAGCATTGCATTTTTTCTTTAGACTGAAAACTTTGTGAAATGATATCTGTTAGAAAAGTGTTGAGTGTTGTGCTACACAGGATATTGAGTTTGTAGTTGTCTACAATGATAATTTTCCATTTGCGGAAAAGCCAGTGATTATGATATTATTATTATTAGATGATTAGGGTGCTATGCATTTAATTTCTGACAAGAAATCATGAAGTGAAATTTAAACATACCCTTGTCATTGTGTTCAGCAAAGTTACTTACATAAGACATGTTCAGATTTCCTGTTTCAATTTTTTTTTCTTTTTTGTGGTGTACATTGCAAGCAAAAGATAATAAATTAAACCATCATTGAACCGTGGTTGACTTAACTGTAATGGACACTGTGCAACGTTTTGTACGGTTACCAGCATCCTACCCTTGTTATGACGAGCTACTGGAATCCAAGTTTCAGAAAATGGGAAATTCTCAGACCTGAGTATTTCCTTCCCTCTGTATCCCCTACTCTTGGTGCCACATACTGATACAGGTAACCAAAAAAATTCCATGCAAGAGGAAGCAATCTCAAAAGAAAACATGACAGGATACTGGAATTCAAAATGGCCAATTATTGGTAGTAACCGCAACATGGAAGGGCCACCATGTATTTTGCCCTTAAACACTCGGCAGTGATTATAAAGTTTTGTTTTAGAAAAAATCTCGGCAGATGAAGATCGAATAGTCGCACAAAACGTAACCGTACACTGCACATTTTGACCTTTCAACATTTTGACGTTTGACATTATCACACGAGAAAGTGTCATTCCGGAAATGGGTGTGTCAGTGGGCGGTCTCCCTTTCTCCGCTTTTTTCCTTCCCAGACTCCCGATTTTCGCTCGATTTCGCTCACCCACGGTCATTGGAATGATAATGAAAGGAGTAGGAAGATCTTGCCGACCCTGGCCTATTTATCATATTCCTCGTTAAGTACTCGGAAAACGATGAATGTGCCTGGCTCAGTAAGCTTAATCAAAATCAAAATCCCACTAAATTCAGACAAAATCAAACAAAAATCCACCGCAAAAACAAATCAATTTAAATCATTTTTCATACTAACAACCACCATCCCGCATAATTAAGAACAGCCCCACCAATCATTAACATTACTGAAGCTAATATAATTAGCTGCTTTTAGGTCAAATCAAGCAAAAATCCATTTCTAATCAGAATCACGCCTAGACCAACCAACTAGCAAACTCTTCAGCAAACTCTTAAGCAAGTAGTTAATAGAGTATTGACTTGAATGTTTTGTTCATAATTTCCATGAATGCATCATCAGCTATAAGAAACATATACTACTTATTAACCGAAAGTGAGGTCATTACAGGGAAATCTCGGACCTCGGCCTTGATGTACACATGCAGGGCCGATGTCTGAGACTAATAAAATAATAATAATAATGAACTTTATTTGAGTGTCAACTGTATTTAGCACTGACGTACTAATTGGGGACACTGTAAAGCACAAATCAAATTAAATGTTGGTTTTTGTGGAGAGGGGAAAACCGGAGTACCCGGAGAAAAACCTCTCGGAGCAGAGTAGAGAACCAACAAACTCAGTCCACATATGACGCCGGGGCAGGGAATCGAACCCGGGACACATTGGTGGAAGGCGAGCGCTCTCACCACTGCGCCAACCCTGCTCCCTGCAAGAGGTCATTCGAGGTCATCGGTTCACTAAAACGAAACACACCTGACCATGCGATCGAAGTAAGAAGTGACAGAAAAACAGTTTCTTTGAAAATGAGACAACTTTTGTTTTTATTAAAGGAAAAAGAATTTTGTTTTGAAACATTTTCATAATGCCCGGTCATTACAAGAAAGTCTTGCCCCCTCTGCAGCCAACAGAGCATGTTACTGTATTTCACCTGTACATGTATATCTGTTTCTCTATACTATATGTATTTCTGTTTCTTTTTTTTATATCTGTATTATTTCTCCGAATCGCGAGTCACACTCCATCACGCACATCACTTAATGTCCACCTCCGATCCATGAATACTATGATCGTAGTGGGAGCTCGAATCAATCCACAAACTAAATTTATCATCATAAAAATCTTTGTCACTCATTAACATCATCAAACCGTCATTTGATAGATTCCCAAAAGTCCCAAAAATTAGTTGGGATCGTTCCCTTAGAATATAATCGATTCGACCGCCGACCGCCGACCGCCTTGGTATATTGATGTGTTTATTAATACTATCAGTCTTTCTGTTAATGATGGTTTCGATCAGGTGAATATTTTGGTAGAAGAATCCTTTGACTACCTGATATGCTGCCACCGCTTCTCGGGCTAGGTAATCGCTAGATATACATTGGTACTCCATCTCGAGATTGGTAATGTGATAATTCGGTGGTTTAACCGCGTTGGAGTAGATAACGATATCATTAACTGGAGCAGGAGCGATTCGCTCCTGCTGGAGCAAAGGTTATCGCAAATTTCAGTGGATGTGATAGCGCACTTGGATAAAATACTGCACCATCATCAAGAACAGGATGATCTAATGGGATACAGTACTTTATATCATGAATAGCTGAAAGGAGCAGGTCTGTGGATTTTGATGTATCTTTATTTCCAGCGTTTGTCTGGAGCCATCTAATGTTCTCTAAGGATATCCCCTGTCGCAGTCTACTTTTACGTTCTTCGGTTGATAGAAAGAAATCATATTTTTGTATATCCAGTAGTTTTTCGCTAGCGAATGAGACTTTAAGGGTTCGGACGAGAATGCGCCCGACATTATTAACTATCCATCTACGGGTATATTACGAACTCACAACATGACCAGCTCTCAGTTGGTAGAGCACTGCACCGGTATCGCAGAG
The DNA here is from genome assembly GCA_949710005.1 of Ricordea florida. Taxonomy (NCBI): domain Eukaryota; kingdom Metazoa; phylum Cnidaria; class Anthozoa; order Corallimorpharia; family Ricordeidae; genus Ricordea; species Ricordea florida. The sequence continues at coordinate 5,859,111 of OX453284.1, forward strand.
GTCATGGGTTCGAATCCCGTTCAGGCCTGAGGTTTTTTTTTATGCAGGCTTTAATTTCACAGCTGCTTACGTCATGTACATAACTGCGATGATCAATCAATGTCATTACATATTACTCCGCAGTTCAAATATATGGTCTTTCATACATATTCACTTGCATTATTAACTGTGGTATTTTCATGACCTGACACAGTTAAATACTAGATAAACACTACCGGGCACAATAACCATATGCATATTCTCAAATAATTGTGGAACATTAATATCGAGAGTTTCCCCTGGATTGGCAGTTAATGGATGTGTCGTAATCAGTCTATGGAGAGTTGAGTCAGCTTTCAAACCAAAAGGTACGCGTGGGTCTCGAGTTGGATCCAAGTCATCTAAGGGACGGACCATTAGAAAAGTGATGGGGGGGGGGGGGGGGGTGGAGAATTTTCAGCTTGCACGAATTTTTTTTTCGCTCACTGCTTGTGCAAGAATTTTTTTCAGGTGAACCCCTCTGCACGAATTTTTTTTTTACCTTCTTCTTTGCATGAATTTTTTTTGTTGGCGTTTTCCCTTGCATGAATTTTCTTTTGTTTTTTTCCCCACCCCCCCCCCCCCCCATCACTTTTCTAATGGTCCGTCCCTAAAATTGGTTATTCAATCGATTTTAAATGTCTTACTACGAAGAGCTATTGAAGCCGTACCTAGAAATTACATATCATAATTGAGTTAGAATATGAGTGAACAAACCAAGTTAGTGGAGACTCACTGATGCTCCTACGTTGGTTGAATTATCTGCAGCGATTGGTTATATTACAAACTACACTAAATGGGTGGCTGTTTTATCAGGAAGTTTAGCATTGAAAGATTATTCTGAACGCCAAAAGATTTTACCTAAAAGCATCCAATTAACTAATGTACATAGCTTCAATAGTGTTAATGATTGGTGGTGGTAAGTATGAATCAAAGTAGGACTATGGTGAACTCGTGGATATGTTTACAAAACAGAGAAAAAAGAAATAATTTAAAAATTACCGAGGTGTTTTTTCAGAGTTGTCATTGAATGAACTTGAAGAAAATTTTAATAATCTATAATCACAACATAAAAGTGACCAGAGAGCTGAGTAGCTTTTTGAAATAAACATACAGTGAGTACATGACACCAATCATTTGACTACACTAGGCATCAGTTATAAGGCAGGTGGCAAGCATACAGTTGTTAAAAAATTTGATAACTTAACATAAGGGTACAGGATTAAATGGCACCGAAACCAAATGTAGTTCTGGTATCCTGCTACTCACTGTCTGTGAGTTCAAAGTTTCTAACACATGTAACAGGGTCCTTCTGAATAAGGTCTGAATTTTGTTGCCATGACATTGCCAATTTTATCATCATTATAGTTTTTGTTGTCTACAAGTCTATTCAATGTATTCAACAGAAATATCCACCTTGATTCTGCAGCTGATAATGAACAAAACCATGTAGGATAGCCCAGCTGACGAATCATACCAAACAAGTCTTTCTTGCATTTTTGCAAAGTATGTTAGTGATGATCTTAAAATCCTTAAGACTCTCAATCCTTTATCAAGTTGAATTAGTTTATTTACATTACCATCTCATTTTAGGTTATTAGTGGTATATATATTCAGCGTTGCACTTAAAAAAAATCACACTTGCCATCATTAATACAGCAATACATATTTGTTTTTATCCTTATAACTTCTTGTTTTTACAATGTAAATATGAGTCACACAACAGTAAGCAAAACAGGTAAGCCTATTTTTCCAACATGTCTACTTCAACACAATCTAGTTCACTTCAAGGTAAATTTGGAAATCAATACACAGAAAACTTTTCATTGTAACGGCTTGTGGTGTATTGTATATAATATAACACTTAATACATTTTCTACATGACTTACTGTTTTCGAACCCTTCAATGACTTTCTTACATTGTAACCTTCGTGGTTCTCCGTCACGGCAGCCGCCTCCATATTTACAAGTAAATGTTGACATACTTCTTGGCCGTCCCAATACTTCTACAACTCCATTCCTGTTAGTACTAACACTTAAATCAGTAGAAAAGTCCTACATGCGATGTTTCTTATCCAGGTTGGCCACAGAAGTTCTTCGGTTTCACATCATGGATTCGTCAATTTATTCTGTTTTCAGTAGTAGTTTCGTTCAATAACGAGTACTCATTTCGCTCATATAAGTTCTCATTCAAGTGCTAATTTCGCTCTATGAGTTCTCACCAAAGCTTACTACATTAGCAAGAGATTTTCTCATCTTCAGATCACTTTCGAGCCAACTGAAATTCATATACTGCTTGTAATCTTGGGGGCGGTCGATGGCGGTCGATGTCGGAAAAGCGAATAGTTATCATCTGTTCACGTTTAGCGCCTGGCCGAGTAAAAGGCTCATGAAATTAAGTCTCCAATTTGGTCATTGTCGTAACTGGAAACATTTAAACTCCTTTGGATTTTAGTAAGACCGCTAATATGTCGCACATCCGAGTTTCAAACCTTTTCACGTCGCAATTTCGGAAGGTCGAAGGTCGCTGTCGTAATTTCCCGTGAGCGGCTCGTCGTTCGTCGCCATTTCAGGTCCTTTATGTCGCCGTTTCAAGGCCATGTTGCTTGTCGAAATTTACCCCTAACAGGGCCTCGCTAATCGTCCTCTTAAGCTACAAAATCATTACAAACTCTGGCAACGGTACGATACACTTTCAGCGTGAACTTTCATCAACAGACTTCTGTGACTTCGGTCACGACAATTGTCGTCTTCATATCGGTGCCCCCGAGTTCTATCCGACTAATTACGAAGTGTGTCTACACTGGAGTGAGTGAGTGAGTGAGTGAGTGAGTGAGCGAGTGAGTGAGTGAGTGACAATTTGCATATCGGAGTCCCCACAAAAACTCGCAAATACGCTTCGCGTATCCACGAGTTAAAAATGATTTAAATTGATTTATGTTTTTGCGGTGTATTTTTGTTTGATTTTGTCTGAATTTAGTGGGATTTTGATTAGTCTGGCACATTTATTGTTTTCCGAGTACTTGACGAGGAATATGATAAATGGGCCAAGGTCGGCAAGATCTTACTACTACAGGGGATGTTGTGGTGGAATGACATCAGTTCAGGAAGGGTTATCACGTCAGACATGACTAGCGCCTATGGAAAAGTCCTCTAGACAAGTGAAAGGACCACGAAAAGATTTGAGAAAAGGCAGGGCGAAGACAATCTACCAGAGGAAAAAATATTTTGTCATACGTATTGCAGTACAGTATAGCGTTTATACTATTCATGACTGTGCACATTTTAATAAGTCACACAAATACATGCGAATACAGTTTCATGAAATGCTTCCTGGCTGGAAAATTATGTAAAAGCTGACACAGTTTGCGACTTTTTTTATATTACGGCAGGCCTGCATAAGGCATTGATTCTCACGACTAGTCATTCTTCTTATCCGCCACTGCTTCTTCGTGATTGGTGGTGTTACCCTTCTCAATTGCTTTCATCTCAGTGGGTTGCTGGATAGACTGCTGAGTGGTCTCGGTTTCATCAGCGGGCTCACCAGTCAAGCCAAACTCGTTCACTCTCTTGGGGTCAATGGGATAAATCCACCGCTGGTACAAGTATATGAAGAACACTATGTCTGCAAAACAAAAAGAATAGATTATCAATGCTGGTGGCTACATCATCTACAGGCATAGCCATGCAGTGTGACGATTCTTCGCAAAGCCACTGGCTAGACTGCAGAATACCGGGTTACTCCGACTATTCTTTTTGTATCCACTGATATGCGTGCCCGCATGCACGTGTACCGTCGATAGTGATTGATAATAAAAATAATAATGAACTTTATTTGAGTGTCAACTGTATCGAGCACTGACGTACTAATTGGGGACACTGTGAAGCACAAATCAAATCAAATCAAATGTTAGTTTTTGTGGAGAGGAGAAAACCGGATTACCCGGTGAAAAACCTCTCGGAGCAGAGCAGAGAACCAACAAACTCAGTCCACATACGACGCCGGGGCCGGCGATATATTTTTAAAACCCTCGCTTCAAATGACGGGTTCTAACTTTTTCATCAGTGGATCAAACAATGCAGTGTTACTATTCTTTAGAAACCCACTGAACAGTATTGTACTGTGGTTTTCATCTGCAAATCAAACCATACAGTAAACCCATTCCTTGGAAAGCCAATGAACACCAGTAAGACCCCGGGGAGGGGGGGGTACTCCCTTATAAGGGCTTAATGGGGACGTGCGGCCAGCCAGGGTATGTTTTTCGGGATTTTTGCCTTAAACAGGGTATCGAATTTATCATTTTTTGTCTTAATCAGGGTATCGATTTATCAATTTTTGTCTTAAACAGGATATTATTGTCTTACACAGGGTATGGTTTCGGGTTAAGTGTCTTAAACAGGGATTCAAAAATCGGAATTCTCTCTTAAACAGGGTAGGAAAATCAGCGATATTTGTCTTAAACAGGGTCAGGGGGACCGCACCTCCCCACCCAGGGATATATCGAGTACCCCCCCGGGAGTAAAACCTTGTGTATACTACTATTACCGGTAACCACTGAATTGGGTTTGCTGGGTTCATGACATTATGAGAGCTAGATTTTATGTCTTCATTTTTCTTTTTGGTATATCTATGCTTATTTTGCTTTTGTCCAGTGCAATAAACAGCTTACCATCTCTGAAACAACCCAGGCGATACAACGTTGGCATCTTAATGACAAAGGCAAACAAGTCATCGATAAATGTGTTGAGCGCTTTGTAGGTCATCATTCGCCAGGGAAGATGAGCTACAGACTTCAGTTTGTAGTTAATAAACAGTTGCGGAGTCATCATGATAAAACCTGAAGCACACAACAGAAAGCCGGAAAAAAATAAATCACTTTATTTAAGGTGTGGTTCTGAAAGACTATGTTGCCGTTGCAGAATTTTGCTTGTTTCAGTCAATTCTGCAGGAAAAAACGTCTTAGTATATCACTGTTATTAATTACCTACATAACAAGCGGACTAGTAGCTAAATAATGTTGTACACTGTACCTATACAGAAGCATGAAATTAGGAAGAAATAAAGTATTTACTGGTGTATTGGACATAAGAAAAAGATCAAAGACTGAATTAAATGGAGCTGCGTCACAAATTGAAATAAACAGATCACCACCACACTACTTTGAACCGGATTAACAACTTCCCATTTTATTGATCAATAAAGTATTATGGGCATATGTACTCTGCATGGGTTTCCAATTCCCTTGCACACATTATTTTACAACATCTTCTTTTGGTATGTCTATCATGTCTGTGAACATTCCCTTTTCAATAATAAACTTGGCACATTTTTAATAACTATACTGTGAACTTACCAAATGTAAGTAGAAAGCCATAAAGCATACTGAGAATCCAAGAATACCAGCCCTTGTGTTCCAAGTAAAGCAAAGAATAAACAGCATAACACAATAACAAGGGAAAAAGAGCCCATGATAAATACTTGAATGCCATCTGGAGAAAAAAAAATGAAATTGCAACAACTTAAAAGAGTGTTTATTAGTAAATGGAAATAGACTAGGCTGGTGCTGAGTGAAACTCCTGGAAATTCAACAAAAAATTGTGGCAAATTTGAAAAAAAAAATTATAAATGAATGGAATTCTGTCGACAACTATTTTTGACAACTTAACAACTTAAAAGTAGATTCATACTATGTACTGTACCTATGCTAGACAGAAATTCACAAGCACTGTATTGATAGCCTAAAAATGTTGGTGCTGAATGGCTGTTAATAGCCTGTCAGTCAAATACTAAAAAATTAGCTGTAAATCAATCATCCATTACGGCTCTATTAAGAGGGCTATTCTGTACAACTACTCCAGTTCTACTCACCATGTCATACTGTTTGGTTTCAGACCCTACATAAGTCTCTTTATCAGCAAATGTAATGCGTGGAATTAAACCAAACCAAGGGTTTTCCCTGTCCACCTGTCATTGAGTAACAGAAAAAAGATTGAACTCAGATTTTATTTCCTGGTTTGCAGATGAATTCTTACAATCCCAATCTGTTACTGCTTGGTACAAAAAAGAGAACTGCAATATAACCTCAGATTATGATGAAAAAGGCATGAAAAAAATTGTAACCTTTATATCTACAGCCTTGTTAATCTTCCAAATCTCGATAAGCAGTCCCACAAAACAACTTATAATCACAATAGTATTTGTCTCATTGTCTGTGATATACAACAGAACTATCACAGATTGAAACACATTGAAGAACACAGATCTAACAGAAAGGCCTTCCAAACTCTTGCGACTCCGCCAGAACTGGATATCTGCACAAATGCAATGAAATAAAAATAAAAAATATTTTTATATATTTCAATAAATAATTAATTACTATTTAATTAAATAATATTATGAAATTTGAATCATCCTTTCTCCATGTTGATTTAAGGAAATACTATTGGAATAACGAATCATCTGAATTTACTTATCACTACAGAGCTTTCAAACCAAAGTTGAGACTTTGTCTTTGTTTACTACCTCAAACAATATTTTTTGACCAAGCTGATCAGTTTGATCACTCACTAAAAATCTCACTACATCCCATGTTTCTTGGGAGTTTTGGTTATGGTTATTACTCACCGTTCTTGAAAGCTAGAAATTCAAACACAGTGTGGACCAGGGTGACAACCACAGTTACACCCAACAAATATGGATTGGTCTCTACCAAGGTTCTCTGGACAAAAACAACAAACAAATACTGTAACGGATAGAAACAATGATATAAAAAATAGAAGGGCTTGGCAAAAAATCTTTTGAGTATCTTTAATTTTTTAAAAACAAATAACTTGTTCCACAACTGTCCTGAAAGCAGTTACATGGATTAAAATCCAGATATTTTCAGCTGGATACTCAAACAAATTAATATGATAACCAAATAATTCCCACAGAACATCATTACCAAACTGTGTTCACTTACAAGAACTGATAAATGCATGACACCAAGGTTTTGGTCAGCTTGGAACAGCATTACTAAGCTGGATGTAAAAAGGCCAAACTGAGAGATGACAATAACAATGTTCATTTTTCCATTTTTACTGACCGCGACACATTTGAACTTACCTTGATGGAATCCTGTTCCTCTTCTGACTGTTCTGGCTCATCTCCCAGCATTGAATACCATTTCTGTCTCATTCTCTGTGACTCATACATTTGCCATCTGAACAGTGAAATTGGGCTATAACTCAGGTGTAACTGAAGGGTCCTGTTAAAAAAAGAGTCAGAAATAACGTGAAAACCTACAACAACATTTTAGTGTGTGACTTGGTATTTCCAAAGTACATGCATGCTATGGTTCACAGAATAATTCAATCAGGCAGAGCAGATCACTTCTTTTCCTCTTGGAATCATGATTCATAAACACCAGACATTTTCCAAGGTTGATCGTAAGATTTATTGAAAATTGTATAAAGCTTACAAATGACACACAACTTACTTTGTTGTCTCATTAATTGGCATGTGCTCACTGGCCAAGTTCCAGTAGTTGTTTAAGTACAAAACAGGATAATACTTTCCAGTTATGTTTTCAAAAATCAGAACTGAAACAAAGGAAAGTAGAGTCACAAGATCAGTAGATGTGTGCAACATACTTCACACATGAAAAAAAAAAAAAAAATAGAGAATGTGAATATCACAGACAACATTAGACTGATATGTCCACCTACATTCATCCATGGGCTGTGGCACTGATCCCTGAATCCACGGTGTCTGATCATCCATCAAATTAATAGTTAGATTTGGATGCCAGTAAGAGATAACCTCAACTGGCTTCTTGGTGTCTGTCTGTTGATACAGAGAAAGAAGCAGGATAAAACCACTGTAAACAAGATTGTTCAAATGCTACTCTGTTGACAGAGGTTTCAGTAGACCTCTCGAAGTCTTAGCTTTCAGGACAAACCCTCTGTGACAGTAAATAATAAGGCAGACAAACTATGCACAACATTGTGAATTCATGTTTGGTGCCAAAATCAGAGAATATGAGTATAATCCTTTGATGATTTGGGTTGGTGTAAAGTGCTGCAACATCAATACCATTGTACACTGTAGGTGGGAGTCATTATCAGAGGAAAAAGCTAGGTTTCTCTGTACATTGTATATCAAGATAGCTTATCACTGTATTTTCAGGGTTTACCTCAGTGTACAAGCCTGTGAAGTTTTTCTTTGTTTTTACATTACTGTATTATTTTCCCAGTCTCTATTGTTTTGTCTCCTTTGTTTTCTTTGTTCTACGTCACTCGTGAATGTTACTGGTTTTTGCACCAAAGATGAGCTTAAATTGTCAGGTCTTTCTTTCATCTTTTTTGCTCTAATAGTACAAGAGGAAATCGGACGCAGATCGCTATTGAGACTACCAGAGCTAGCAATGTACTGTTGCTAAACTACCATGGAACTTAAGACCATGAATGGACGATTAGGACTGATGCAATTCAAAAGAAAAAAAAAAACAAACACTCCTGGCACTTACCAATGCATCTGAAGTAGCATCTGCCTTTCCAGTCAGCAGATTAACAGTTTTGTGTACTCTTCTCCTTCTGAATACAGTCAGCACTAAAATTTTGGATGAGTATAATAGTGTTACAGAGACTCCATATGCAATGCCTTTAAAATCTGCTATTTGTATTTTCTTGATATACAGTGTGTAGGCACATGCCTTTAAGCAAGTGAAAAGTGTTACATTCTATGGCATGCCAGGAAATAGCTTTGCACTTTGGAAAAGTAAAGTTGAATACTGGTACCAAGAAAGATACAATCTTTAAGAAATAGACAACATTTTCCGTGTTTCTATCGAGTTATAGAAACACGAGTGGAAGTTTAGGAGAACGAGAAATGCTGTGGGAAAACAAGACGCAGGCGAGTGTTTCCACAGCTTTTTCGAGTTCTCCCTAACTTTCACAAGTGTTTCTATAACTGGATAGAAACACGAAGAACATGTTTTCTATTTCTTTTAGAAAACACCGCAAAGAAAAAAAGGAAAACAACTTGTTAACTTTGATGACCAAAATGTAAAGTCTCTTTGGTAGTGTCATCATTATGTCAACAGCTCGTGCTAGCTCTGTGTTTCTATCGAGTTACAGAAACATGAATTCTAACCAATCAGTGCACATATTTTCTGAGGACTGTTTTTCTAATTGGCTATTAACTCTGTGCTATGATGTAACCTGGAAAGACTGATTAGAAGCATAAAGGAGCACATTTTTAAGAGAAGAAGAACAATGCATTTTGGATGACAAAAGCAGCTAAATGAACAAACATTTACATTGTACTTACTCTTTGTCCTGTTGATAACAGCAAATCTGTTAAATTTTGGATGCCAGGGATCAGGTGACTTGCTATGCTTGGTGATATAAACATGAATATACAGGGTTCCATTGTTCTGTACTCTCTGATGAAATAACAAAATACTGGTTAGTCACATCAACCATCCATCAAACAACAAACTAGAATGACTGATAATAAAAAACATAATATTTTTACTTCTAATCTACCATTGTTTGGACAAGTTGAGACTCTTTTTTGGTGTTCCCTTTTTTTTTCAGGATGCCAGGAAGATAGTGCCCATTTCTAATTTCATATTTTGCATTAAAAAAAAACTAAAAATGCTTATCTATCATTATTGTTAATTATTATTGTGATTTTTTATTATCTATTACTATTAGCAGTGGTAGTGGTGGTAGTGGTGGTAGTGGTGGCAGTGGTGGCAGTGGTGGTGGTAGTGGTGGTGGTAGTGGTGGTGGTAGTGGTGGTGGTAGTGGTGGTGGTAGTGGTGGTGGTAGTGGTGGTGGTAGTGGTGGTGGTAGTGGTGGTGGTAGTGGTGGTGGTAGTGGTGGTGGTAGTGGTGGTGGTAGTGGTGGTGGTAGTGGTGGTAGTAGTGGTGGTAGTAGTGGTGGTGGTAGTAGTGGTGGTGGTGGTAGTAGTCGTAGTCGTAGTAGTAGTAGTAGTAGTAGTAGTAGTAGTAGTAGTAGTAGTAGTAGTAGTAGTAGTAGTGGTAGGGGTACACATAGTGGTGGTGGTGGTGGTACACATAGTGGTGGTGGTGGTGGTACACATAGTGGTGGTGGTGGTGGTGGTACACATAGTGGTGGTGGTGGTGGTGGTACACATAGTGGTGGTGGTGGTGGTGGTACACATAGTGGTCAGGGGTTTCAATAAGTTCTGAAGTAGGCGGCTGACCGTATTAAAGTAGGCGGCTGTAACAGGTGAGAAATTCTGTGACTCAAGAAACTCAAGGGACCAAAAAGAAATTAAATGTTAGAAAGTAGACGGCAACGATTTGGGAAGTAGGCGGCGAAATTCGCCGGTTGCCGGCTTCTATTGAAACCCCTGGTGGTGGTGGTGGTGGTGGTACACATAGTGGTGGTGGTGGTGGTACACATAGTGGTGGTGGTAGTGGTACACATAGTGGTGGTGGTAGTGGTACAAATAGCAGTAGTAGTGGTACACATAGTAGTAATATTTATGCCAATTATATACGTGTTATAACCTAAGGTTAAATTGAATTTCAGGACAAAATGGTTCCAAGCTAGTTTGATTTGTATTTTCCTTTGTTTCAGATTAATTTCCACAATCTTCTAATAATCTGAAACAAAGGAAAATCAAACTAGTTTGGAAAGATTATAACCTGAAGTTCATTTTTACCTACAACATACATCTGCTCACCTCTGATGCTTGAATTGTGGTGCTAAGGTGGCGTGACCCATCCACATTGGGTCCATCTGTCCAATTCCCAAACCTCAAATCTTGTTCATGCCAAATAAGCTTTTCAGAGTTATTGAAATCTGTGAAATGCTCCTCTTCTGCTAAATAAACCCAAAGTTCCTGCAATTCCCAGAGATATAAATCAAGTTTAGTGTTGTTGGCCGTACATACTTACATGTGGAGTGGAATAAATGGAAACTAATACAGCCTATAAAAAGCTGTATGTACTGGTAGTTAAGACCCAACCTATTTCATTGATGTTGATATCATAAATTCAATTTCAACTGAATCTGAAATAGAATTAGTGATAGGAACAGTGAGGCAATTTACTGGAATTCTGTATAAAGGACAACGACAGTAAAGGATATGTGACATTCTAAAGTTATGAAGTCTTACAAGATACATCCAAATGCATGTCATGAAATTCTCATAAACTTTATTAGTATATACTAAGACAGTGGATAGCATTGAAGGTGAGCTCTGATTGGCTAGTCAAACTCTGAATATCCTTGGCTATTTGCCTCCAAGCAACTTGGGATTTTTTTGCTCCCTTGCATGAATTTTGAAAAATATTGCATCCCGGTTTGCATGCACGATAAGCAAAGAAATCATATATACATACATACATACATACATACAAACACTTTTATTTATACACTGTAAAAACATCAATACAATGATTGAAAAATAAAAAACTGATTTACGTGTTTGCTGTGTGGGAGTATGAGGTAGACATAAGGTGATTAACTTTGCTTTTAAACGAATGAAAGGATCCAATTGCTCTGACTTTTGGGGGAAGATTATTCCATAACAATGCCCCACTGTAGCAGAAACTGTGTTGTAAGTAATCAGTACTTGGGTGGAGTGGATATACAATCCTTATCCCTTAGTTTGTAATTTGAGCTGAATAGTGTAAATAAGCCTTGAAGGTATTCTGGAGTCTGATTATTAAACATTTTAACATAAGCTTCATTTTAAATTTCATCCTTCTGGTAGAAAGGTCATCCCAGCCAAGTCTAGCATGAAGGGCAGTAGCACTAGAATAATAATCAGACTTTGTGATAATCCGAGCAGCGTGATTTTGTAGTTTTTGAAGCTTGTCGGCTAATTCATTGCCAAGACCATCCCAAACGGAAGAGCAGTAGTCAGAATATGGTGCAATGAGTGCTCGATAAATGAGTATAGCTGTGTCTTCACTTATAAAGGGCCTTAGCCTTTTAAGTACACCTGTACCTGAGGAAATAGACTTAGTAATTTCGTTAACAAGTTTAGACCATGGCAAATGTTGGTCAGTGTAAACTCCCAAGGATTTGGTGTCACAGACTCTGATTATTTCATGCCCTTCAATTTATATTTTCAATGGGTGAGTAACGGTATTAGAAAGTCTTTGACGCAAGCCTATTATCATGAACTCAGTTTTGGCAATATTTAGGCTTAGTCTATTTGCTCTCAGCCAATCATTAAAATGTATGTTAAAAAAGGTGCTAAAATGTGTGCCACTAATTTAAGTAGTCTAGAAGGCATATTATCCAGACCAGTTGCTTTCCTGACCTCAAGATTTTCCAGTAATTTTATGACTTCACTAACACTACAGCTGTTAAAGGAGAATATTTTGTTGGTAGGGTTAAGATAATACTCTGGTTCATTGACAGCAAAGGAGTTGTCTTTGGCCAAATCATGCCCAACGTTTGCGAAATGGTGATTAAAGGCCTCAGCCATTTTGGGCACAAAACTAATTTTGTTTTTTCCAATAGTACTTTCAGCAATGCCTTTTTTACATGTTGGCAAGAGCTAATTCATTAATTAGCTGCCATGTTTTACGAGGATCTTTTCTTTTGTTAACTAAGTTAGCATCATAGTATTTTCGTTTAACAGCTTTTATCATCCAAATTAACAATGAAGCAGTCCCCAAAATACAAAGAAAGCAACTAAATTTGGCTTGGCCATGTTCAAAGATAGTGGTTCATGTTTTTAACAAGGAGTTTATCAATAAAAACCAGCAAGAAAGATTTTGTTTAAAAATGCATATTAATCTTGTATAACCAAATTTGATGTCAATGGTTCACTTGAGAACCAAGTAAAGTTGAATTATATTTTTTCAGAATGGTTTCAAATAAAGCAAGAGAGCAACTCCATTTGAAGAAATGTCACCATAAGAACTAAACAACTTTCTTCCAAAATTTCATCTGTCAGCAAAAAAATGAGACGGCAGTCATCACTGTTTCAGTATATACTAAGACAACTACTCACCTCAGTGTCAGCGGCTAGCAGTGGATATTTACCTCTAGCCACCTCCACTTTGGTGAAAAGTTGTTAATTTATACAAACTACCACTACATGTTTTGGTGGTAATATACCATTATGGAGATTATTGTTATTATTATTTTCCTTTACAGCCACCCCTCAAATAAGGATTATTGGCCAGGGGTCAGAGATAGATGTTTACAGCATTTCAAAAGTATGGCGCTTAAATTTAATTACATCTATAGAACCAAGTAAGAAGAGGCTTTCTGGAAGTGAGTTCCCTGGTTGATTGTTCTGGGAAAAAAGGAGAGTTTTTGAGCTTTAGTTTGGCAGGTTATCTGATTAAAAATATGTTTAGTTTGCCTGCTCCTCCTGGTTGGTTTTGTCAAATTTGCTCTGGCAGAATCAACAGAAACGAGACTGTTTACTATTTTATACAATAGCACAACACAGGAAATTGTTATTCTCTCCTCAAGAGTGAAGAATGAATGAGAATGAATGTCGCAGATTGACTATTTCTAAGCCAATCAAATTCTGAGTTGCTAAGCAGATCCACACAAATAAACTCTGTGATTTATACTGTACCCTACTCCTAACTCCCCGCCCTTACCCCACCCCACCCCCACTCGCTGAAAAAAATGCCCACCCAGGGCATGAGCTCTGAGTCATGTTCATGTGTCAAGCACAAGACCTGAAGAATTGTGCAGAGGAAAATATTGATCAAAGGAAAAATATCAATCCCTGAGCCTTAGAAAAGCATTTATATCAAGTATATTAATATTTAAACGACAGCATCCTAAATGAAAGTGCTGTGTTGTGCGGAAATTTATCTTACAGCGGTCAGTGGAACCGCTTTCCGTTTCATTTTTTTTTTTTTTTCTCCCTCTCTCATCTTTAAACACTATTATTGAGGTCGATGCGTGGTTTAAGCCCTGGGATTTCTGATTTCATGAAGGCAACATCAGCTGAAACCCACAGTCAATTGACCAGCCGGGAAGGCCAGAGGTATGATCAACAAACTGACCCTTTCAATGATAACGCATGCGCTCTCCAGCTGGCCGGCAAAACAAAGGCGTAACTTACAAAAGCAATATCGACTTAAATCAAAATTTCACAAAAGATAATCTAGACTTTTGTCAACTGCGGTGCTGTGGAAAATGTACTTACGATTTCCTGATTCGTCTTAAAGAGATTTGTTGATGGCACAACATTTGTGTTAGAGTTCTGCTGGCGACCACGAAATAAATTCGCAATCATCCAAAATATGAACATTCGGACAAGAAGACCCTTCCACATCGAGCCTTGCTGCTGTTGTTGCTGGCCATTCTGCTGTTCGTTGTTCGCAGCAGTTTCATTCTGGATTTGCCCATTGCCTTGTTGTTCAGTTTGATTGCCGTCCGAGTTCCTCTCGTTCGCCATGTTGAAATTTACACAGACAAGTGAACCGCTACTGCAGAGGTAACCAAGCGATGTAACCAAGAGGGATGGCTCCTAAGCGGTGTTTTCAAGAAAGGGCTGAACCCGAATCCGACAGCTGTACATAGCTATAAAAATGTTTTTAGATTTAAAATAGCATATTACATAGAACGTTCGTCGCGCAAAACCGCCTCTGCTGCGTTAATATTGCTGCTCCCGATCTAGAACTTTCAACGATTTTATTTCATCATTATCATTGTCGCTGTCATAGTCGCTATCGTTATCATTATTAATACAAGAATAGGCCAATTTACAGTTTTGTCCTTAGGAACCAAGCCTTTGAATAGAGGCGAGGCTAGAGGTGACCTTGCTTGGTTACAAACCTCTCTACCTTTCATGTGCAAATCATTTTTATCTCCAAATAGCAAGAACAGGAACGTTTGTAACAAAGCAAGATCACCTCCAGCCTCACTTCTATTCAAAGACCAGGGTACCAAGCACACAACTGTAAAATGGTCTATATATTGTCGTTGTTGTTCTTGCGGTTATTGTACCTGTTTTATTTTTACGTTTCTGGATGAAGGCTTCAAGCCGGCCGGAGAGAAAAGGCTCATGTCCATAGCTTAGATATCAAGACGAGTGCAGTAGTTACATATCATGCGATATCACTGCACCGCGCGCCATGTGTTAAACATCTGTCGCAAATCACGTGTATGAATAGTCAGACTGCATGGTTTGATCCGCAGATTAAAAAGTTAGAACGACAGTACAGTACTGTTCAGTAGCTTTACAAAGAATGGCCGCGCTGCATAGTTTGATCCACAGAGGAAAAAGTTAGAACCACACTGTATATATAGTAAAACAAACAGTAGCACAGTACAGTACTGTTCAGTAGCTTTCCAAAGAATAGTTACGCTACATGGTCTCTGTGATTCATAGAGGACCGGAAGCGGTTTAGCCTCCTGTGCAGACGTCCTTAGGGCGTTTCTCCCCCGCGGGGGAGAAACGCCCCAAGGACGTCTGAACAGGAGGCTAGAAGCGGTTTCGATCACCCTGTTTGTTTTCCATTTGCATAGGAAAACCGGTCAGTGTACGGTTTTGACAAATGGTAAACAAAATTCAAAAATGGGAAATTCAGTTTGGGATGATCGCAAAACCCACTTCTGTTTGCACTAGATATCATACATGACTGTAAGGGAAATGAACACGAAATTCCGTTTGGGATATCCAGATGATGTGAGAGAACTTCCAAAACATAGATTCCAGAAGAAAGTAACTGGATCTTTATTTCAAATCCTTAAAAAACAGGACAACTATGTTGATGTTAGTTAATGAAACGAAAAGAATTTAACTTATTTTCAATTATCTGTATGTGCTTGGCTGGCTTCGTTAACCATTACAACTGACTTGTTTTTCTAGTCTTTTACTTTTTGACTGTAATATTATTATTAGTTTGTCAATAATATTTATTTGGTGTAAATGACACTTGTTCATATTACCTGCCTCGATTAGCTTTGCTAAATGCAGGTAGTCTGCATTTTGTAACTTTACTTTATGAATAGCAATTAAAGAAAGAGTGTTGTTTATCCCGATCGGAAAAACATCCCGGAAAATTATGTTCCATTTATTTTCTGACCGGAATTACCGGAAACTTCTTGCAAATGGTAAACCACCCCTGTATACCACACCATCACACCACCAAATTGTCCAGTGGCATTTCTACAATGCTATGGTAACCGCAAATTTTCTGTTCGGGGGAGGGAGGGTCATCTCGTGTCACGCTGATTGTGGTCAGACGCAGTCACAGTCACACAACACGGTGATAACAGGACAGCAAATAACTACTATTGTCATGTTCGTTGACCGTGACATAAGAGTTAATATTCAAACTGAAGTTTTTGCATATCTTGTGACGGACACGTTATTGTGTCCGCCTTACTGTATAAAGATATCGGTATTGTCATTCAGCAAGGCAGACGGTGTGTGAAGTAACACATTAAATTCATATTGAAAAAAATTCATTTACATGTCAGAATATAGGTTATCAAAGTTTATATTCAAATTTATTTCGACTGACTCGCAATCGTACTGGAATATATGAAATGGCGAGGAATGGAGTGCTTCGAGGCTTTCTTTTCATATTTGTACTCTACGCCACTGCTCTCGTAGGTACTACGGTGATAATGGGGCCAACCTTACCACTTCTGTGGTTCGCACCGAGTTTGTTTCGATGGATCAACGATCGTCTGCTGGTTTGGTGGCTTGTCCTTCCTCCGGTAAGTAACACACAACTCCGTTTGCTTATCACTAATGGAATCGGAATTAATATACTACTAACACCGATTAATTGTGAACTCTTGTATGTTTGAATAATTCACTGATCAACAATTCCCGAACGCGACTAAGTCATTTCTATTCTGTTTTGCATATGATGCATCGTTCTGTGGCTCAGGCTTTGATAGGTAAGTTAAAACATTCGATTTAGATTATCTGCTATATTTGTCATTTCTTTGCCTTCCATTCTATTCAGTTATAACTCCTTTAAGTTAACAACGACAGAGTTACATGAGGTACATATTTATTTTTCGGTAGGGAGGTAAGGTCATTTACATTTTATAACTGTCACAGCCGAACGCTTAACACATTCATATTCCTCAGTAATAGTTTTCATTGCAATCGCCTGATGATTTAACAAGAGACGATAGGGAAACCTAACATTCAAAGTTACTGCTTCTTTTCAAAAAGAATTCACGTTGTTCTTATGATTCCGTGAGCGTTGAAGTCAGTGTGATTGCAGTAGACCAATATTTATGTTTATAGTGTCTTTTGCAGGTAACCCACCTTGTACTATAATTTATTCATTCTCTTTGTTTTATAGACTATTGCACCGTTAGCTTTAGGGTTATTGTGTAGAATGCTTTGCTTACTTTCTTTCGTCTCAGCTGTGGGGATGAATTACAGACACCACCCTTCCTTATACGGTATTGGCATATGCTGTCTTTATAAACATTCTGCCGAATGTTGGTGTAGGTGTACACTATTAGTATTCATTCTCGTTTCGTTGGATGCTTCATTGCAGCAGGCATAGGAACTGGTAACACCGCCAACCCTCTCCCCCACCCCACCCCTTCTTTCCTTCTGTACACCTCACTTTCCACGCCGGTTCTCATGTTTGTGCGAGTCACGCACGTTAAGGAACGCATTATCTCGCGTTAAACGTGCCGGTAATATTGGTTTGACATGAAAATCGGATCGGACACGTTAAAGTACTGATTTGCATATCAAAGGACAGCGTCTCTCTATTTGGTGGGACTGGGGAAATATTCTTGCGCTTTGCAGAAAAGGGCGACACTACATTTGTGACCGTCTGTGAAAGGCTAATAGCTCTGAATAATTCCCATGCAAGCTCTATAAATGACAGTTTTTAAATGACGGAATAATTACGGATTCGCACAAACGCGTCACAAAAGCTCATGTATTTGCCATTTAAGCCTAAAGCGTCCTTTTTTGTCAAAAAATACATAGGTTCTCCCCATCCACATCAGTAGAAACCAACTCGAATGTTAAAAAGAGTGCGCGAGTGTGCTCTCAACATCGCACATCACGACTCTAAAGGCTAGCAACAAAAACATATTGGTGTAAAATCGAAGGCAGTATTCTAGTTGCTTCCAACAAAGACAGTAAGGCAAACAAGTTTGTGAGTTGATGACTCAAACAGTGAACTCAGAAATACGACAAAAGTAAAACTCGTAAGGCGAGTTGGCCAATTAGATTGCGGGATACGAACATAAATGAGTGCCATTTAAGTTATTGCCGTGATTAAACTATCCTCCCATTTCCATTTTTACATCTTTTCGTCGTCTCCGTCACTTCCACTTTCCTGGAATATCATTACTTCGACTGAGCAAGATTTCTCACCTTGTGACAACTTGAAAATCGTCAGTTGTAAACAACTGGCCTGGGATTCTAAGTCGATTTAACGAAGGCACAAACACAAAACGTTTCCCTCTGCTGTTTTTAGTACGCATGCGACCTTGGGAGAATGATAAACTGAGCGAAAAACCTACTTTTTTGTGGTCGCTTGAGTATCTGTCCAAATTACCGTATTTGGTTAAATTTCCCATCATGCAAAGTCCTTGTTCGGGCCCGCGAATAAGCCGGCAGCTGCAGGTCAGTGTCACGCTTTCCAGCCGTCCTTTCTTGATGTTGATATTCGAAAACATTACTTTCCTGCTGTTTTCCGAAGAGATCTTTGACTGAAGATGCTTAGAAATTATGCCGGAGGAGTATTTTTCCTCACAGTACTGTATCTTAGTGCTTTGTTCGGATC
Organism: Ricordea florida; assembly: GCA_949710005.1. Taxonomy (NCBI): domain Eukaryota; kingdom Metazoa; phylum Cnidaria; class Anthozoa; order Corallimorpharia; family Ricordeidae; genus Ricordea; species Ricordea florida. Next base: position 5,877,857 of record OX453284.1, read on the forward strand.
TATATTCCTCATGGGACCGACTTTGCTTCTGTTATGGTTGCGGCCGCCATGGTTCCGTTCGGTGAATGACAGGGTGATAACGCTTTGGTTATACCTTCCTGCGGTGAGCATTCATATTTCGAAGTCAAGTTTCTACCATTTTTTCTTTGTCATTTGGAGTCTTTTTTTTATCTGATGGCCTTTCTTTGTACGCTTGAATCTTTTTCGGTTTGCTTTTGGCTGGCAACTCTGGTTTCACCGATGTTTTACCGTCACAGGCTTTACTTGGTAAGTCTGGCATCTTCTTCTTATGGGAGCAAACTTCGACTCTTATACTGTTAATATTGTGACCACAAAGCCAACAGTTCCCAACAAAGAGTGCTGTGTTTGTGGAAGACAATGACTTTGTCAATCTCTGCTTGCAGAGAAGTAATTTGATGTATTATGCCGTAGGTCCGGAAATGAAAGAGATTCAATTTGACCTTTCACTCTTAGTATTGATCAGAATGAAACTTAGCACTAGCACTAGCAAAAACAGCTGGCAAGTTGTGAGAATTGATGAAATCAAAGATTCAGTGATATTGAATAATACTGATCTAACATTATATTCTCAACTCAAACGTATGGTTAAGTCTAGAGCACTTGCGCGTGGTTCAATTTTCCCTGTTACCTTCCCCCCCCCCTGAGCATACCCCCGGGATTTTGTACATTTTTCTCTTTTTTTTTTTGTAGGTTTATTCCAAACTCCCAGGCTGGCTGAAAGGGACAATTCCCCACCCCCAGGACAATGATCGCCAAATGTTTTTTTGACAACCTTTAAATATCTCCTGGAAAGCTTGAAAAGAAGAACTCATTATCAAGGAGTTTTTAATATTTTATTTAAAGGGGAATTATTTTCAATTTGCCCCACCCCCTATACCCAAGGCAGACCTACCTTATAAGCAGTTCCCCACCACCATGACCAAAAGGCTGGACTTGTCCCAGGGATTACCGAGGGGAGGGGGGATGGGAGATGGTAACAGGGAAAATTGAATCAGAACTACTACCCTCATCATGACAGTGGAAAGTTTAGAAATGGCCTTCATCTGACGCCATGGTCTTTGTAGAGGATGGAAGGAAGCTTGGCTAGATTTCCTTCACCCCATAATTGATTATTTATTCTGTAGATGTAATGTTTACAGTAAAGCACCTACAAATGTTTCTTATTTTCAAAGAACAGAACAGTACAGCCACAGAATGCATATGATTTATGGGATACTATGGAAATCTAGCCAATAGCTCTGCAGTAGGGACCATTTTGGTTCACTATTTTCTTTTTGCAAATATTGAGATAAGGAATGAAAGTGAAAACAGCATTTGAAGTCAGACATTTTTTTCTTACCTTATAGAGATGATGTTTGGAGTGAAGATTGTAGTGACAGGTGATAAACTTCCAAAGAGTGAAAGCGCAGTTATAATCATGAACCACAGATGCCGTCTTGATTGGATGTTTTATTGGAGTGTGATGGCACGATATGGTGAACTGAAACATGAAAAAATCATCATGAAATCTGAGCTTAAAAATATTCCGGGTCCGGGTAAGCATAACTATACATTAATACATTATGATAATAATAAGGGATTTTTGCAATGGCATATCCACTAGGTGACTGCAGTATTTGTCCACTGTTTTCTGATCAAATTAGAATTTGGGAGTGTTGGTTTTTATGGAGATAGGAAAACTAGAGAACCTAGTGAAAAACACTCAGAGCAAGGAGAAAACCAACAACAAGCTTAACCCACATGGGACAGCTATGGCAAGCCAAATGTAGCAAAATTCAGTATCACTATATCCATTTAATTTGATATTCATTCAATTCGATCCTCCAAAATTCATTCAATTCAATTTAGCAAGGTATTCATTCAATGCATTTTTATTTTTTTAATTCAGTCAATTTTATGCGTCCCTATTTATTCAATTCATTGACCAAAATTTATTCAATTCAGTCAATTTATATTCATTCAATTAAATCCGTGAAATATTCATTCAATGTTCACACTCATTTATTTCATTTTGGGAACTGGGGCAGACAAATATGGCAGAATCAGTGGATTCAGGGGTCAAAAATTTGTTCAAGCATGTTTTAAACAGGACTGAGGAAATTATTGACCAGAGCTTGACTGAAAGCAGTGAGCAGCATGGTGAGGTTTTGACCCATGTAGATCTCCTGGAGAGAACAGTAAGATTAACAGGTCAGTTGGCAAGGATAGTCACGGAAGAAACTGATTTGAAAAAGTTGGACAATTTAAGACTGGTGTTTTCCAAATTACTTGAGAAGTTTCTCCAACATTTTGCAAACAATGCATCAAGACCACCTCGCGTTTGTTCCTTGTCAAGTGGTAAATAATGGAGGTCCAGGACGACCATCGGTTCACATCCTGCCCGAAGTACATGAGGAGTTGAGAGGACTCGGCTTTAAGTGGTAAAAGATTGCAAATATGTCTCCCTGGACAATCGTGTGTTGAATTCCTTTATTTGAACTCAAACATTCATCTCCATTCAGTAGCATCGCCGATGAACAAATAGACGATATAATTCGTGACTTCATTTCATTTCATGGGACAACCACAGGGGAACCTTACCTTCAAGGATACTTTGGAGCAATGGGATACACAGTACAGAGAAGGCAGAGCAGAGAGAGCCTGAACAGGGTGGATCCAAGGAACACAGCTCTGAGGTGGGGTGCTTTAGTTTCTCGAAGAGTGTACTTTGTCCCTTGGCTAATCTCCTTATGACACTTAGATGGCCATTACTCACTGATTCAATGGGGATTTACAATACAGGGATGCATTGATGGTTATTCAAGGTGAATAGTTTTCCATTGTTGCAGCACAAACGATCTTGCCACGACAGTTCCCAACCTCTGTGAGAGTGCTATAGAATGAGATGGTGGACTCTGGCCTTCCTGCATTATAGTGAACTATGGTGTGGAGAACACCGCAGTATGAAATGCAGTGGTAGCAGTTCATGGGGAGGGTAGGGCAGTTTTATAGCCAGATCCTCAACAAGAAACCAGAAAATTGAAAGGCGCTGGAGGGATGTTTTCGGGTGTATTTGTCACGTGTTTTATTACTCATTTTATGCAATGGGACAAACTGGACTTTTGCATGTGGAAACCCCCTTTAAAATGTTCACCTTATAGCATGTCAGTTTGGCAAGAATAAATAGTGCTCTATCTGAATGGATGATGTGTTTCAATTACCACTCAGTACAAACAAAACACAATTGTTCCCCAAATCAGATGTGGTTGAATGGAATGCTGAATTCATGCAATCCCCTTGCTAATGGCAATATTGACGACGACCCTGAAGACATAACATTTTACAGAGAAGACCCAGAGGGACCAATGATGCTTGAAGAACCCAACAACAATTTTGAGGTATATCCTGCTCAGTTTCCAACATCAACACTGATGAACTGACAGCTGATTTAAGACATGCTGTTGATCGTTTGGGAGAGTCATTGTGTTTTGGTATAGACATTTATGCTTGAGCCCTTGAAATGCTTGTGTAGAAGTTTGACCAATATAACTCAAGGAGAGCATAAACGAAACAAGGCATATCAGTGGAAAATGCCAGAAATAACAGCTTACTGAATAATTTTTTCTGAGTTTGAAATGTCATCAATAAGTGAGTATTCCAAGGAAGAGAGAATACTAATCAAAACACAAGGCTACAGCTGTAGTACTTTATACAACCAATGAGTCAGGTTTTCCTTGATCCAGTTCTTTTGCAATAATTCCTAGCTGCTTTCTCTGCTTGCCGTTATTTGTTGTCATGTACTTCTTATTTTGAAATTTGCATATTACTACTACAGACAGGGCACCTTTGGTGGCAGTTACAACATGCATGATATGCAAAAAATCTCATTACAGGTTGTCATAAAGGCATTTTGGTCATTATAGTGTTCATAGTCAGCAGTGGTAGCTAAAATCACATGCTACCACTACTCTAATAAAGCATTAAGAAAATTACTACTATGGCTGTCTACTTCTTTCTATCTGGAACTCTGTGAAATAGCAACTGAAAATTAAAATTTCAAATTTTGAGATAAATCTAGTTTATCAAGTTGTCAAATAGCAATAAAGATAGTCTTCAAAAGACATCTCTTAACATATTTGACTTCCTGTTTTGTAAGATTAATGTTAGCTTTAAGCATGTCAGATGCCTCTCTAAGGAGGCCGGCAGCCCATTTCAATTTCTCCAAACAGGAGCTTATGAACTCCACATAACTTTGCCAAGATGGCATCTTCTAAAACTATGAAGGAAGTTCCAGTACCCTGCAAATTTCATCTCTTTTCCCAGTATCCAGAATTAAATTAATGAATGCCAACATTCAATGAATATTCAACGGATTGAATTGAATGAATATGAACCAATTGAATTGAATGAATTTTGGTCAATGAATTGAATAAATAGGGACGTATGAAGTTGAGTAAATTAAAAAAAATTAATTCAATGAATTTTGGAGGATTGTATTGAATGAATATCAAATAATTCAATATCACTATAATTATTTGAAACAAAAATGGCTTGTTTTCTTATCTGAACATAGCCTGTAGAGCAGGTGTTTTGTGGTGTACGAATACTAGTGCTCGTAATAAAGTTTGATTGTGCTGATCAACGATCTGGTTTGAGCAACACTGTCGGGATTGCCTGGAACGCATAACAAAAAAGCAGGCCTTACGGTTTTTGGTTAAAGATCATCATTGATTTAAAGTTGTCCGTCTTCTCAGCCCACCACTCACTTGTTTCTTCTCATTCCTTAAACTTTTGATTGCTCGAGATAGACATTTTGTTTTGTTGTTCTTGTTAGATGTTTCGTTTCAAGTCATTTAAATTCCTTTACAGACCGAAATGCAAAACGTTTTAGTCGTCGTAACTTGAATTGTAGTCATTAACAAACAGGTACATTTAAGCTTTTGTTTTGTTGTTTAGAGTATGCTGATATGAACATTTCTAAACAGTGGGTTCCGTGTATAATACGAATCGCAAATTCCAGCTATAATTTCTCGGTAAAAAAATGCATATTATACACAGGTAAATACGGTATACAGTTGGAGTATAAAGCAGTCAATCATTAAGGCATGAAGGACTGTGAAAACCAATCTTTTAAACCCCAAATTCCAGCACCAAGATTTGAAAATCCATGTTTGATAAATTCAGGATTCCAGGACTCTCTAGGTGCATTTCTTTAGTACAGTAATGTGAGTCAAGACTTGAGATCTGAGATCACTCAGATCATGATGCATCAAACAAACCAATGGCTCCACTCTGGACAAAGGTGTTTTGCTTTCTCTGATGTATCATGATCCAGGTAATCTCAGGACACAAATTCTGATTCAGATCAAGCTAAAAAAACACACCCTATGTTTCAACGTAAAAATCCCAAACCATTTTACATCAATAAATGCATATCCTTTTTTGTCTCAGGGTGGGCCATGCAGAATGCCTTGTACATCTTCCTGAAGCGACGCTGGGAACAAGATGAGAGCTACCTTGATAAAGTGCTGAGCTTTTTTGCAGATGAGTGTTATCCGTTGCAGCTTCTGATATTTCCAGAGGGAACCAACTTTGATGAGATAAGCAAAGCCAAAAGTGACTCCTTTGCAAAAAAAAATTCCCTTCCTTATTATGATTATGTATTACACCCGCGCGTGAGGGGGTTCACATTCTGTGTTGAGAAACTTCGCCAGGGACATTTAGATGCTGTTCATGATGTAACTATAGGCTACTCAGAAAATTACTGTTTTGAAGAGCTTGATATTTTAAAAGGAAATGTCCCAGACGAAATTCATTTTCACATTAAACGATACGCCAATGAAGACTTGCCCAAGGACGTCAAAGGACTTGAAGAATGGTGCACAAAAAGATGGGAGGAAAAAGAAAACAGACTTAAAAAATTCTACCTCCAAGAAAAACAGTTTACTCCTCCTGCTGAAATAGCAAACCACCAGGATGAAGATGTAGAGGTTGCTGTTAGGTATCTTATGAAAAAGGACTTTGTATTCTGGATTACTTTTGCATGCATCATTTCATTGCTGTTGTATTTTTCTGTGTGGGTTAGATGGTATGTCCTTTGTATGGGTACAGTGTTTACAGTTTTGTCTCTCTGTGGGGGTACAGACAAAATATTTCTTCAGTCTCACAAACCATTGATTCAAAAGCAGAGTTGATAAGAAATGGTTACAGTAATTTTAAACCAACTTTAATCGTTTACCCCTTTCACTCCCAAGAGTGACTTTATAGATTTTACTCTGTCTAACACCAGACGATTTTACTCGTCAAACGGAGACCCCTTGGGAGTGAAAGGGTTAAGTCCCACATATGATCATCATCCTGAACCAAGACATAGTTGTGAAAACAGATGATAAGATATATGAAATTGATCATGAATATTACAAATTGGTCAATATTTTAACATAGTCTCATTATGGTACCAGTGTGTTATGAAATATATGGGATCCTAAAGGAGAATATGTATTGTGATTTTGAGAAGGAAGTATTGACAGATTGACTAAGATTGATTTCCAATTTTAAATTTGAGATTTTTTAAAGGAAGGCCAGTGGTCTGTATTATTAGAAGTTTGTTTTATTATTATTATTATTATCATCATTATTATTTTTATTATTATTATTATTATTATTATTATTATTATTTTAAGGCATAACATGTGTTTGATCATCTATTCATGCTTACTGTGTTTCAATTACAAGAAAATTTATTTGGAATCATCAAACTACTCAACTGCAGGTTATATTTTCAACTCTCTTCTCAGGGAATGATATTTTGAAAGTATATCCCATGTTTGATACAACTCGCATTACTCTGGATATATTCTGTGTTCGTGCCTTGGTGCTGGTACACTGTACATTAAATTGTCTCCTGTGCTGTTTAATTGATTGAGATTCATTCTTAGTTAGTGAAAAGTAAAATTACACTCACAGTCTTTTCTTATTTTCTTGTTTTATTGTAAGGATTCTGAAAACTGAGAAAACCGCAGGGGTGAAGGGTCAATTTCCTCCCAAATTTGGCAAGCCAAATGGTGCAAAAATCAAGCGTGAAAATGTCAATCAAAATCAACAAACGATATTTCATTCAACCGGTTGGCGGAGTGCAAAATTCAAGAAAACAACAATCACATTCAAGGTCAAAAAGTCACTTGCAACAACTGGAATCACATTCAGAACTAAAATTACAATCACAATCAAGGAGTATTATCACATTCAGCAATTCCATTCGCAGATATCACATTCAAGACTGTTTTTTTTTTTCGGTCAACAAATCCTAGAATTCTTTTCGCCTTTCTAAACCACAGGAAACTCGTGTTTTAGTTGCCATTTTCAGAAAGTGATGTCAAATAAGAAAATAGAAAGAGTACTCTTATTTCTTTGTTGTTTGAGCTGTATTTCAGGTCAGCTTCTCAAACTGTGGGTAGGTACGTGGTGTAAGCATCGTGTATGGCTATGGAGAGCAATGTATGCCATATATTCACTAACGGGGAACCACTATATGATGCTTACACCACGTACCTACCAAACTGTGTAGCTCCTTTGACTGAAGTTTCTGACATTTGCATCTATTTCTCATATGATATGCTCCTGTCATCGTTCGTACTACATCGACCACCGTTTTTAGCTTGTGGAGCTTCAGCTCAAGAGCTATTGTGGTGGATGCTGGGAAATCACGAAGTCAGGCGTAGACAATAGAATATTCAGAACTGCCACGTGATCTTTGCGTGTTCGGTTCGGGTTCGGAAACGTGCAGCAGGACATGACACGTAGCCATTTTCAGCTCGTGGAGAGCTATCGGGGTGGTCAGGGAATCAGGATGTCAAACGTAAACAATAGAAAATATTCTATCGATTCTCGATCGTCTCAAGTTCAATGTAACAAAATAGAACAAAGAAATGAAATCGTAATTGTTAAAGTTAAGTGTATTGCACGGAATTTGAAACCACTATATACGCTTGATAATTGGTAAATAAGATCCCTGACCCAACATCGTACTCCACGAGCTCACCACAGGATACCTTTGATTTCAAATATAACAACAAGACAGGAAAAGAGCTCGCTTTTTCAACTGCGTTTAACAACTGTACGTGTACACTCAATACATACACATTCACATGTTGCCACAACAGCATAAAACCCCGTTGGATTTGGTTCATTCACAGTTGTGCGCTAAGCTTTTAAGTGGTCACTCTTTTTAGTGTCCACACTTGTTCGTTTTCCTTTGGATCCGTTTTCGGTGACATTGAAACCGCATCGATCGATCCGTGCCCACACCACCGTTTTCATACCGGTTTCGAGTGTCCACACTAAAACGACCGAAAACGCTGAATGGTTTGGTGTGACGTAAATGAAACAAGTATTGTGGGTGTATTTTCTAAAGAAACTGGTGCTGCGTCGGTGGGAAATTGAAACACAAGGAATTGGGATAATCAAACAAGTTGATAAAGTAATTTTGTTCCACCGTAAGGTAAAAGGGGGCCTGCTGACGTTTTGAGCGTTAACCCTTCGTCGTTCGCTCTGACGCTCGAAACGTCAGCACCCCCTCTTTCACCTTACGATGGTACAAATTACGTACATTTTTCATCATCTTGACATTCATAATGTGGGAACCCAGAGCTCATCTGCTAGCTGTGCCATGCTGATGAGGCCTAACAAGGCCGAAACAGCTGTCCATGGCTGCTGGCTTTTGAGCTCAATTTTTTCATCTTTTTTTTTTTGGTAGCAACAGGGTTTTATCCCTTCTACCACTGTCGCCTCAGTGCGCATATGTGTGGCTTCAACTTACCCTTGTTACATTTTTACTTTATCAAATTGTTTGAATGTGCGCATTCTCAATCGAGGCGCGCCTGCGATATTTTCGTTCTCCCACCAGGCGCTTATTCTACCAGACCGAACCCAAAATCTTCTTGATCTTCGGTGTTGTTTGCCTGCTCTGATTCTGCGCTGAGAAGCCCATGAAATAATCAAGGCCCTTACAACAGAGGTTCTTCTTCTATGCGAAACCAATATATGGCTGAACAGCACAAGGTCAAGTTCCAAGCAAGCGATCACATTTGCTGGTGAGACAAGCCTGTTTTCCTCCACCGTGTTTGATTTCGCATGGCCGTGAAGCCTGAGTACCACTTGCTGTGCTGATGTCATCGTTTTCGTTTTGATGCGTTTTCGACCATCCACACTAATACGATGCGTATGCGTTTTCATTTGTATCCACTTTCGAGAGCGTTTTCAAATCGATGCGGTTTCGATGAATACACTGAGCGTTTTAGTCGCTTTTGTTGCCTAAACGCATAGAAATGTGTGCGGTTTCAAACGAAAACGCAGCAGTGTGGATAGGGCTCAGGCCCCGTCCACACGTATCGGATACATTTGAATCCGCACACTTTTCTTTGCTGATTCTAAAGTTTCCGCGTCCGCAAGTAGCGTTTTTAAATCGAATTTACCCGTTCACACGTATCCGACCGATTTACTGTACTGGCGCTCGCATAATTGTTGCTTTGCCTTCGATGTACAGCCTGAGTTGGACAGCCTGAGTTGGACAGCCAGTTTAAAATCATTTCTCCATTCTTCCTCCTGGCAGGACCCAGAATCGTAGAGGACGCAGCCCGCTCGTTTCAGTTGTTTGTGGTGTGAGGTTCGACCGTCAGACGTAGAAAGGAGCCTCGGAATGTCGAGTCGTCTTTTCACAAACTTTAGGTGAAGAGAGAATTATAGACAAGTTAAACTGAAAACACGCTATCACACTTGAAATAAGTCCAACAAGAAGAGAAGCGATGGCATTTGTTCTGGCATCCATGTTGTATGTTCCCGCAGTAAATACTGGAACCGCTTTGGTTACGTCATCGGTTTCAAAAGTTTATTGATTCGACCGGATACGGCGTCCACACGATCTCGGATTCATATCGCATTCAAGAGTTTCCACTCTGGAGAGAGGATTCAAACTTTTGCGGATTCGGTTGCCGAATTCATTGGATACGTCTGGACGAAAGGTGCATCCGCAAAGAAAAGTTTGCGGATTCAAGTGTATCCGGATAAGTGTGGACGGTTTGCGGTCACTTCTAGCCTGTTCCAGGCTCTCAGTTGGTGGAAACGAGCGAAAGAAAGTGAGCGCCAGAAAAAAATTTTTCTCGCGCTCGCATTCTTTCGCTCGTTTCCACCAACTGAGAGCCTGGAACAGGCTAGGTCACTTCGTACCACGGTCATTTAGCTCCCAGTCACTTCGCACCAAACCAGAGTCAGATCGTTGCAGGGAATGGTCACTTCGTTCAACATCATAATCAGATCGCTATCACGATAATCGTTTTGATCCTTGTTTATCGGCGGCGATTTCGTTTCGCCTCTTCCAACACTCAATTACATGTAAACATCAAGAGGAACCCTCGGCAATCAGATATCGAGACCAGCCTTGTCTGTTTATTTTATATTTCTGTAGTTTTAACTAACTTTTGCTCGATAACTTTGCTTACTTACTGTATGTGTGTCTACCGACTGACCTGTTTTGCAATCTCTATGATCTATTGTAGATTATAGTTCACCACTAAATTTTCTCCTATTCTTATTGGTTTAAAGTGATCACGTGACGGGATAGTGTTCGTCCGCTGAGACACACTGTCAGCGCGTAGTGCCCTTCCGAGGAAAATACCCGGATGGATAGTGCCCGTCCGTGAAAATGTGAATTTTCTGACAGTTATACCGTATTTATTAGGCAATGTACGTTGCGAATTATTGAAATTTTTAGGCTGTGCGTATGGATAAATATTCGATTGATCTGCATTTAATGGTTTTGACTGTTTTTCAACTGGCGCGCGGAAGAAAATTTAGTGGTGAACAATAAAGACAATAGAGTGTTTATGTCTCGGAACTATCGGTCCATTAGTATCACCCAACTAGTGGACTAATGCAAATGCCGCAATCTGATTGGCTACGCTACTAGAGGTCTATTAGTAATAGTCCTCGAGTAGCGAAATTCGTGGCGCTTCCTTTTCTTTTATTCCCAAATAAATCTTTCTTCAACTTGCATTTGCTAACGTTGTTATTGCTTCTTCTGTCCGACTAGTTGGGTGATACTAAAACAATTAGACCCTTCGCTCTCAAGGGCTACAGGTCAATAGCCCTTGCGGACTACGGGTCTAATTGTTAAATAGTTGCCCCTTGGAAATTTGATGTTCTTAAAACTGGCATATTTGCCCTCGAATCTTCGCTTCTCGGGCAAATATTTGTTTTAAGAACATCAAATTTCCGCGGGGCAACTATCAGCCGATAGTTCCTCGATAGAAACACTATTGTCTACATAGGCCCTTTGCAACAACTCGTCACGTGACCTTTTTTTCATAACAGTGATGATACCGCTGGTTTCGTGAAATTATTTTGACAGAAATAAAAAGAGCAGCTAAAATATGCTACCATGACAATTTTCGTTGGTATATCGTTTAAACTAGTGGTTGGTACGATGATTTTCATTCAAATCATTGTATTTTTCTAAGTTTTCAAACTGCTATAAAAAATTTTTTCTTCAAAATATGAAAGTCAGAAAATTTGCACCCTAGCACATTTCTTCTCGCTTATTTGACCCAAGGTAAAAATAGGAATCTGAACTCTGTTTGTGGCGCTTAATTAGGAAAAATTACACTGGGTTGCAAAAGCTTTTCGTTCGTAAACAAAAGTATGGAAAATTTCGAGCGTTGAAATGGTCATAAAATCTTTACCTTAACAGGTATTTCTCTGAAAATTTATATTCTGGCTGAGACAAATACGATCTTTCCATTTCTGGAATTTATTAAGTCCGAGCTTTAAGTTTCCCAATTATCAGTAGGGGTTGACACATTATGCTCCTAAAATCGAGCATTATGCTTTTTGGCACTGCCCCCAGAACGGACTATTATGCTCCAAATTATGCTCGACTGTAACTATTGTAATCGTAATTATGCCGTAAAAATTTTTTCGGGACCCCCGTGAAGTGCGATAACAGACACCATTTTGATTCAATAGTAATGGAAACCATTTAGAACGTTAAAATAGCTTGAAATTTTGTAGTTTTAACTTAATAAATGGACAATAGTAGCTCTAAAAAAGGAAATAACTGTTATGTTGCAAAATGGCATTATTATGCCGCCATGATGTGTATTTATGGGGCTGCTGGCACATTTTCCATTCTAATTTTATTCTTATTAAATTCTAATTTTATTCTGATTTTATTTTAATTATAATAATAAGATTTTATAACTTCAGCTAGCACATTTAACAAAAGCTAATATTTAATTTAAATTTCATTAAACTTTTCATAGGAAGAGAGCAATAATAATATATCAATGTTTAGATAATTTGTTGAAAAATTTTGTCTGAAAATGATGATGCGCGGATCTGGCACATTTAATAAAAATTTAAAAAAAATTAGATTTAAAAAAAAGAAAAAATAATTATAGAATAAGAATAATTAATATACAAAAATGGAGCAACAATTACGAAGATTAAATGTTGTACAACTTAAATCGTTAGCTAGATGGTATAATATTCCAGGACGATCTTATTTTAATAAAAGAGAATTTGTTCAAGAGTTGAGTAATATTCCTGAAATAACTAATAATATTCAACAAATTATTACTAATATTGCTGGAATTGTTAATGAGCTACGTAATACACCAATGAGACCAAGGGATCAGCCGAATTTAGCTCTTCCAATTCCAGATATTGAACCACAACCAATTAGAATAAGAAATAGACCAAATTTACCGCCTTTAAATATCCCCCCACCAATGCCTGGAACACCACCCGGATCGCCAGATAGATTTAGACCGGGAACACCACCAGGCTCACCAGTTCCACCTCAACCTCCACGAAATATTAATAAAATAAAGCCAAAAAGGCCACCCCCGCCCAAACCAACCCGTCCTCCACCTCCTATTCCAACAAAAACTAAAAATACAAAACAAACTCCTGTTTTAGGAAATGTATTAAAAAAGTTTTGGAATTTTGTAAAGCCATATGTTCCTGAAAAAGTAAAAAATAAAGCAGAAGAAGTAGCTAAAAATTTTATAGAAAGATATAAAAAAGTAAATAAGCCAAAAGAAATAAATCCTCCGCCACCTAAAAGAGATTATAATAAGGAGGGCGCAAGACCAAAAACAAAGCAATTGTTAAAAAAGACTAAAGAAGAAGATAAGTTAGATTTTACACCAAGGGAATATGAATCAGCTATTAATGGAAATTATATAAGCTATAGGATTGAAGGAAATGAAAAGAATGATGAAAAGACATTCTTACATAAAATAAAACCAAAAGTTATAGATTTACTTAGAAAGAGAGTTGAATCACAAAAATCATTAAAGACTAAATTTATATTTTCATGCAGATTCAAAAAAAAATTATTCAAAGAATTAGACATATATAAATACAGCGACGCGTCCTTTCCTTCTGAAAAATCAGAAATTGTTCTTGAGGCAACAGATTTATCAGAATTATTTGATAGATTAACAAATCAACAACTTATATTATTTGAAAATTTTTTGAATAATGAATCTGGTTGGAAATTAGAACGCGTACTATTCTTTGACATTTTCATAGATCGTTTTGTTCCACTTTCAATCGGATCTTATATTCCATTACCAAAAGAATTGTTAAACAGGAATGCTCTTATTAACCCTAAGAATTATGATAATAAATGTTTCAAGTGGTGTGTATCACGAGCAGTTTATCCAACTGTTAAAAACCCACAAAGAATAACTAAAGAATTGATAGAACAATCTAAGAATTTTAATTGGGATGGAATTAATTTTCCAAGCTCAATACAAGATGTTGTTAATTTTGAAAACCAAAATGATTATGATATTGCTATATATGGATATGATGAGAAAATAGGGGTATATCCTATAAAAAGAAGTAATAAACGAGGATTTAAATTGATTAGATTACTTTTATTAACAGATGAAACAAATGAAGAACAAAATGAAGAATCAAATAAACACTTTGTTTTAATAAAGAATATTAGTGCACTTATACGAAGGCAAGTTACTAAACGTAAATGTAAGTTGTATTTTTGTGATAATTGTTTGCATCATTTTCACTTAAAAAAATCATTAGAAAAGCATGAAGGATATTGTTATTTGTATAATGAAGCAAGGATTGATATGCTAAAAGATGAAGATGGTAATCCTTGTTTTCTTTCTTTTAGAAATTTTGTTAAAAAAATGAGAATACCTTTTGTGGCCTATGCAGACTTTGAGTGTATTTTGAAACAAATAAAAAATAACGGAGTTTTAGATAAAAGCAAAAGTTTTACAAATAAATATCAAACCCACAAACCAGTTGCATTTGGCTGTTATATTAAGAGTTTTAATGAAAAAATATGTAAATCTAAGTTTTATAGATATACAGCTGAATCAGAAGAAGATGATGTTGCACAGAAATTTGTTGAATATCTAGAGAAAGAATTTAAGGAAATTTATAAAAAATGTATTAGTTATAATGTAAAAAGATTCAAAAAGTTTAATAAGAAGAATATGACAGAAAATGATAAAATAAAATATGAAAAAGCAACTCATTGTCATATATGCGAGAAAGAATTGGGCGAAGATAAGGTAATAGATCACTGTCATCTTACAGGAAAGTATAGAGGCGCAGCACATAAGGAATGCAATTTAAATTATAAGTTACCAAAATTCTTTCCTGTTATAATTCATAATTTATCGGGATATGATGCTCATCTATTTATTAATAATCTTGCTAAAACAGAAGGTAAAATAAAACTAATACCAAATAATGAGGAAAAGTATATTTCTTTCTCAAAAGAGATTGTGGTTGACAGCTTTAAAGATAAAGAAACTGGTAAGATGAAAGATTCTAAGAGAGATATAAGATTTATAGATTCATTAAAATTTATGCAATCCAGCCTTGGTAAATTAGCAAATAATCTTCCAAAAGATTCTTTTGAAAATAGTAAAAAATACTATTCTGGGGAGAAATTAGAGTTATTGTTGAGAAAGGGTGTATTCCCATATGATTGGCTTGATGACTTTGATAAATTAAACGAAGCCCAACTTCCAACAAAGGAAGCTTTTTACTCAAAACTTAGAGATGAAGATATTTCAGAAGATGATTACCAACACGCTAAAAAAGTATGGGAAACTTTTAATATGAAAACAATGAAAGATTACCTTAATCTATATCTACAGTCTGATGTGTTATTATTAGCCGATGTTTTTGAAAACTTTAGAGATGTTTGTCAAACAAATTATGGTTTGGATCCTGCTTGGTATTATACAGCGCCAGGTCTGGCTTGGGATGCAATGTTAAAGTTAACCAAAATTGAATTGGAGATGATAATCGATATTGATATGTTAATTATGATTGAGAAAGGCGTTCGGGGTGGTATAGCTCAAATATCAAACAGATATGCTAAAGCAAATAACCCATATATGAAAGAATATGATCCTAAAATGGTTACAAATTATATACAATATCTAGATGCAAATAATTTATATGGTGGAGCAATGAGTAAACCACTCCCCACTCATGGCTTAAGATGGATGACTAAAGAAGAGCTAATAAACTGGAAAAATATGCCGTGTATATTCTAATATTTATATATTTAATTTAAAATACCCACAACATCTTCATGATTTACATAGTGACTACCCTCTTGCTCCGGAAAGAATTAAGGTTAATAGGGTTGAGAAATTGATACCAAACCTAGATGATAAGAAAGAATATGTAGTTCAACACGAAACTCTAAAAAGATATGAAAGTCTAGGATTAGAAGTAACAGATATTCATAGAGGAATTACATTTAAAGAGTCTGCATGGTTAAAACCATACATTGATTTGAATACAAAATTAAGAGCACAAGCGAAAAACGATTTTGAAAAAGATTTCTTCAAACTTATGAATAACTCTGTATTTGGTAAAACAATGGAAAATCTTAGAAAAAGGGTAGATATAAGATTGGTTACTAATGAGAAAGATGCAAAAAAATTAATATCAAAAGCTAACTATAATCGCCGTACTATTTTTTCTGAGAATCTTATGGCCGTACATATGAATAGAACACATATAAAATACGATAAACCTATTTACTTAGGGATGTGTATTTTAGATGTAAGTAAAGAAATAATGTATGACTTTCATTATAATTATATTAAACCAAAATATGGTGATAAAGCCAAATTACTTATGACAGATACAGATAGTCTTGTATATGATATAGAAACAGAGGATTTCTATAAGGATATAAGTCTAGATGTTAGAGAAAAATTTGATACCAGTAATTACCCTAAAAATCACCCATCAGGTATTGAGACTGGTGTAAACAAAAAAGTAATTGGAAAGTTTAAAGATGAAACAGGTGGAAAAATAATAACTGAATTTGTTGGTCTTCGGGCTAAACTATACTCTTTCAGGTTGGATGATGGTAAAGAGGAGAAAAAGAATAAAGGAGTAAAGAAATCAGTTATAGAAAATACAATAAAATTTGATGATTACAAGGAATGCTTGAACAGCAAAGAAAAGCAGATGAGAGAAATGCCAGTAATAAGAAGTTATAAGCATTTTGTTTATACTGAAACTGTTAATAAAGTTGCGCTATCTGCTGATGATGATAAGAGAATTATTCAAAAAGATGGAATACGTACTCTTCCATATGGACATTATCTTACCAAAACAGAATCGGGTGGTAACTGTGTATCATAAGGAATAACTTGTAATTCTTCCCTAACAAATCCACGTTTAGGCCCATCTACTAAATAATATAAAACCGGTTGATTAGGTGAAATTACACTTCTTGAAATATTATAAATTTTTATACTCCAAATGGGATCAGTAGCTCGTCTTTTTTCTCCCCCCTCAAGTTCGCCGGGAAATAATAAATATCTAACGTTAACATAAGAGGATAATCTAACCTCATCAAGACCAACAACTCGGTGATATCTTTTAGTTTCAATATCAATCTCTTTCATTTTTATAGCATCATCAGGTTCTTTACCGGTTATTCTAGTTGGTGTATTATTCAAAGTTTTTAGAATATCCGGTAATCTTTTCACCCACACCCTTGAACGATCATAACTTGCCATTTCCTGTGCATATTGATGACTAAATATTCTTTCTCCTAATATTTTATTTGCGTTTTCTACAAATGCTTGAGCTCTATGATTTCCAGCTTCACTTCTTTGAATTTTTACATTATGATAATTCATAAGTTTTGAAACCTCGCCCATAAATTCTTTTCCAGGATCAACCATTAATGTTTTTGGATATTTTAACTTCCTGGAATATATTTTCTCAAAAGAATTTGAAATTTCCCTACTTTCTTTTGTGGTTAATGGTTCAGCATCTTTATATCTCGAAGCCACATCAACCACAACTAATGCATATTTATATGTTTTTCTTCCAACTCTATCATGTGGTAAAAATAATAAATCTGCTTGGTGAATCTGATTAGGTTTATTCACAACCCAATGCGGTCTAGGTATATATTTTGAGGCTGGAAGATAGATTTGCCATATTGCCTGTTTCTGCAACCATTGTTTTACCTCATTTTCACTTACTTTTGCTTTTTCAGCTAATTTATTAATAGCAGAATATCCTTTCCAATAACCCTCAGTTGAATAATATATTTTTGAAAGTATCTTTTCGTTACTCATTTAAAAATTAACAAAAGTATTTTATAAATTACAATGATTGAAGATATAAAAAAAGAAGAAGTAAAAGCACAAACAAAAATTGTTATTAAAAGTTTTATACATAAAATTTTTGAGGAAGAAAATTTATATAATGAAGATTTTAATTGTGTTGTTTTTTTTATGTTAAGTAAAATACCAAATTTGAAAGAAAAACTATTAAAAATTATTAACGAAGTAGAGAATAATAATAATAAAACAACACAGGTTTAAAGGTTAACCAAAGTATCTTATAAATTACAATGACGTCAGAAAAAATTAATCCAAATAGAGTTCCGAAAGAACCATTTGGTTTGAAAGCGGAATCAACATTAAATAGAATTACTCTAAATCCATCCACAGCCAGCCCCGGTGAAACATTATACATAAATATTCCAAAACTTTCTGAGAATTTAGTGATTGTGCCTGGAAGTGTCTCTCTTCTATTTGATTTAGATGTCGAGGGTCATGCAAATAATACGGTTGTTAATAATTTAGCTAGCAATCTTGTAACCAGATTAAAAGTTCTTTTTGGAGGAGAAACACTGCAAGATACTCAAAGATATGATCTATTTCAAACATATCGCGATTTATTTTTAACCGAAGAAGAGCGAGAAGATAAATTAAAACAAGGTATTTCTTCTCTAAATATTAGAAAACTTAGAACAAAAGCTGGCGATGCAAAAACACAAGATGTAAAAGAAGTTGCTCTCGCTAATGTTCACGGTTCAAAGTATAGAATACCAATAAATCACCCAATTCTAAAAGATCATGGAGTTTTCTACCCGAAAGCATTGGAAAATCATCTAATATTTGAGATTACACTTGCTCCAATTAGTAATATTCTTATTTATTCTGATACAACAAAAACACCATCATATTCAATCAAAAACTTAGAGTTAGAATATTCTTCAATTTCAAGCGAATACTTAGCTAGAGAAGCTCAATCAACATATCAAGTTGGTAAAGGATTCTTTTATGAAAATATTACCTTACACAAAACTTTTACATTTTCAATTGGTGGGGATGGTGTTATTAATCAACATATTAATTTACCGAGAAGATCAATGACTGGGGTATTATGTTTATTTTTATTTCCACATGCTGCAGGAGCAAGAGATTCTGAAAATTTTTATAACCCTGGTATATCTTCCGTTGAAATTGATGTTGATGGCGTACCAAATAGATTATATTCTAGAGGAATGATTCCATCAGATCTTTGGGAATCCGTTAAAAAAAGATATCATAGGGATGATGGTTTGCAAATTTCATTGAAAGA
This sequence comes from Ricordea florida, assembly GCA_949710005.1. Lineage (NCBI taxonomy): Eukaryota > Metazoa > Cnidaria > Anthozoa > Corallimorpharia > Ricordeidae > Ricordea > Ricordea florida. The sequence goes on from OX453284.1 coordinate 5,896,811, forward strand.
AAAAGAATTTTACGCGGATAAGTTTGCTCTTTGGGTTGATACGAGAACTCACCCAGATAATGATATTCATTGTGGAGGATTAGCTCTAAATAATACACACGACGGTGTAAAAATAGAAATAAAAAGGAAACAAAGCGGGTCTGGAACTATAACATGTCATATGTTTGTTGTGGCTGATGCTATGATGGAAATAATGAATTCAAGGTTGAAATCTATAATGTACTAACTTAAAAACTTTTAGTTATGATATAAATATTATGGAAGATCTAAGAGAAAAATTACCATTCCATTGTATCATAACTGGGCCAACAAATTGTGGAAAAACAAAATATCTAATTGAACAGCTTCGAGGGCCATTCCGAAAATTGTTTGAATTCATTGTTTTAATATGTCCAACTTATGCTAAAAATAAAACCTATCATAATTTTGCCTTAGGAGATAAACATTTCTATGTATTATCACCCGATGCTAGTAATATAGATGAAATTAATGAATTGTTAACCGATTGCCAAACTTTATTCTCTGGAACAAACACATTAATAATTTTAGATGATTGCGCTGTATCTACTGATCTGAAGAAAAGATCTAATAAGTTTATAGATTTAGCATTTTCAGGAAGACATCATGGTTTATCAATGTGGGTTCTCACTCAACAATTAACATCCATAGCAAAACCATTCAGAGAAAATGTTGCCTGCGTTGTTACTTTCCATAATCCTTCGCAGAAAGGTATGAAGATGTTTTTCGAAGATTATGGTGGTGATTTGGATTATGAAACTGGTAAAAAGTTTGTTCAACTCCTGAAAACAGAAAAATATTCTAGACTATGTTTATCTTTACGTCATCCATTTAATTGTTATTTAGAGATTCCTGAAGTAATTTAAAAAAGATGACCGAAATTGAAGATTACATTGAAGAAAAGACAGACAAATTGCAAAGTGGATCGGGAAAAGATAATGATGAACTTGAAATAAAACAAGAATCTCTTGCCATTCTCTCAGTGCTTGGAACAACAAAGGAATATATGGGGGTTGAAATGAGCTTGGGTGATATAAAAAAATTATCAGAAAAAGATGTAGAAAAATATTTTAATCGCTATCAAACAGTAATGGGTAAGAAAATTAACGGTGGATTGGTAGGTTCATCTCTTCAATTTGTTTCAAAAGTTATTTCTTTATTTGTTCCTGTTGATAATATAGAATGTCTTTGTAATGATTTGAAGAATGATGCTTTAGTTAATCGAGAACTTACAAATTTTGTAGGACTTATTGCATTAAAAGGAGGAAGGTTGGTAGCACTTGCTAGTGGATTATTCCAGGTTGTTAAGCACGTTAAAATAGATAAAATTCAACAATTTACAAGTGAAAAATCAGGTAATTCTAGCATAACTGAGCAAGATACTAAGCATAATTATGAAGGTGTTGATACTGTAAACTAAGCAGATCTAAAGGATTATTAATAACATTCAAATAATAATGTCTGAACAAACTGAAGTAGTTGAGCAAATTACTAGAGAACCGCCTAAAGAAGTTAATTCATCAAAAAAGAAGGATAAGGATCCTAAAAAAGTTGCTGCTGGTAAAAAATTAGCGGAATATAATAAAAAAGCAAAAGAAGCATTGGCTAGGGAGAACAAAAGGAACGAGGATCAAATGAAAAGTGAAGAAGATAATGAAAATAAAGAAAGTGAATCTAATAAGGCTTGGCTTCCGGAACTATCTTTTACAACCGTATTATCAATTGTTGGAATAGGTTTTACAGCATTTGATATGTTTATGAGATATTATAAAAACAGAATACCTGATTTATCTCAAGTTCCTCAAACATCAAAAATACAACAGCCCACAGATAGAGCAAAAATTGGAATGATGTAATTATAAATTATTTTTTTTTACTACATAAAGATATCTAAAGGTTTCTTACTGACGTAGTAAAAAATTATGTCAAACGAAAACAAGCTTGTGAAAACTGTTACTGATTCTGCAGTACTTATCGGATTGGGAGCCGGAGTTGGCTATGTTGCTAAAAAGATGATGAAAGAATCATTTTTGAACGATCCATCTTCAAGTATTACAAATTATGCAAAATGGATAGCTGTATTGTCTGGTAGTATGTATCTAAAAACATATTTAGAGGATCAAAAGATTTTACCAAAATAATGGCGTTTGCATCAATAGCAATGATGGTTGGTGGAGCAATATTAAATTCAACAGCATTTGTTGGTGGAAATTATCTTGCAAAACATTTTGCAGGGCGTAATGTAGATACAGAAAAAATACGGCACGATAAAGCAATGGAAAAATATCAAAAAGATTACGCAGAATATCAGAAAAAAAGACAAATAATGCTTGATTGGGAAAATGAGAAAAAAGATGAAGAATATCAAGCATCAAAAAATATTTCAAAAACAAATGAAGCTTTTGAATTGTATGGACAAATGCATGAACCAAAATTTTCTGATTATTATAAACCAAGCGATGACCAAAAGAATGGAGAAATGATATATGTTGGGGCTGGAATGTTAGGTTTAGGTTATGCAGTTAGTAAATTATTATAAATTATTATATAACTTGTAATACATAAGTTATATAACACAATTATATTTACAGTAGACTTCCGGCATCACTATCAGAGTCTAAATCTAAATTTTCCATAAGTTCAGATGCTGATGATGCGTTAGAAATAATTACTTCTGGGTTATGTCTACGACGAGATAATCTTTTCATTTTAACATCTTGTTTTATAGCAGCATCATAAATTTTTACTTGAAGTGAAATAAAATTACCAATAAATATTGATTCAATTTTAACATTAGATTCTGCAAAGCAGCCATTATGCATTAAAGCTTCTACTTTTATTTCTTCATCTGTATCCATATCATAAAATTTAGTTAAAAATCCTCCTTGTCTTTTAGATTCAATTAATTTTGCATATAATGTTGGACCTCTATCGAGCACTTTTTGCATATAAGTTTTATTTTTTTCATCTGTGATTTTTACCATTTTCCAATAAAGAGGATTTAAACCTCCCTTGCTTTTAGTAAGATCAGATCTTTCCAACTCGTATTTGTCAATTTTATCTCTATTTTCTAATAAATGATCAATACAGCAATCTACTATTTTATTAAAAGTATCAATCCATTTTTCCTCTTCATCTGTAGGCTTAATTCCACTCCATAAGCATAAAGGGAAAACATATCCAGTAGTTTTATTTGTTTCTTGGCTTTTATTTACTGAAACTCCAAATGAATATAAACGACTAGTTGGAATAACAAGCTCTCCTTCTGTTCCATCTTCATTTTTTGTGAAAATTTTAATTCGTTTAAATTCAATCTTTGGTTTTGTTCCTGGAATTTCTCCAAAAATTACTTTAGAAAAGATCATGCTTTCTTTTGGATTATAAGTATAAATATTTATTAATTGCGTATTTTCGTTCATCATTTTACTTTTGTATTTTATTTTCTTTTCTTTAAATCATAAATCAATTTTTATTTTTTATTTTAATTTTTATTTATAAAAACTTTTTAAAATCTAAAGATTTTCTTTCTGATGAGTAAAAAAAATCATGATAGAAATAGAAGAAATACCAGAAGATTTAAACCCAACCGAAGTTAATGATGATGATGATGCAAATAACGAAACTATGGAAATGTATACAAATACAAATGCGTCAACAAGTTATCAAAATCCTAGTTATGAGGAAGAACAAGAAACTTCATTTGGCGGTGCAAGACCAAAAACCAAAAAAGGATATACAAAATTATCAGGAGAAGATTTAGAGTATGTACAAGGAATGAAAGCTAAGGCTTGGGAAGAAATTAAAATAACATGTCCGAGAGTAATACAAAATTTTGATGTTAGGTATGATGATTTTGGACAATTACAAGTTGGATTAATGCGAAACGATCCTAACAAAGTTAAATGGTATAATTTTTATGATAAATCTAAAAATATAAGCAACGATGTAATGAAAATAAAAACAATAAGAAAAAGTCTTGGCCCCACTAGAAGTGAAATTGTTGAACAAATGAAAGAAGAAACTAAAAAGAAAGAACAAAAACTGGCTGAAAAGTTTGAAAGAAAAAAATTAATAGATGAAAAACCTAATAAAACCCCTGAAGAAAATAATGAGAGTGAAAATCTAGGAAGGGAAATTGTTGAAGAAAGAGAAGATATAGAAAATGATAAAAGGGAAACAGAAAGAATAGAAAATAGAATGCCATTGCGAGAGCGAATTAGAGATATATTCAAAAAACATGGATTTACAGTATTTGCAGTTTTAAGCGCTGTTGGTTTAGTAATTGGAGTTATAGTTTCTAATCTTTCCAAAGGGTTATCTACCTTAGGAAGGGGTATTGGTAATGGATTAAAAAATATAGGTAAAAAATTGGGAGAAATATTGCCGGGTATGATTGGCGCTATTGTTAGCTTTTTATTCAAAACAGCCGGCGAAGTTATTAACTTTTTAGGCAAGAATGCATGGTTATTAATAATGGCTGTGGTTCTATATTTTGTGGAAAATATTAAGAAAAAACGAAACTAAGATCTAAAGATAACACATTTTTCAGTAAAAAGTATATGGCAGATTACAACGGAAATACTTATTCACATACTAATAATAACGGACTTTATCCAGTTTTACAAAATACAGACCCTAATAATTTCAGGTTACAAAAATCTGGTGAAGTATTACAAAATCTTGAAAGAGAAATTAAACATTATGAAGAAGTAAGAAAAAAATATAATAGAGCTAGGCTTGTATTTACAAAAATAAGTATTTGTGGAGGTTTATTCTCAGTTATCTTATCAGCAAGCGGGCTTAGTACATCTCTTACTGGGTTTGGCGCCGTTGTTGGTGTTCCTTTAGGCGTAATAGGAGGTATTTTTGGAGGAATATCTGTTTGTTTTGGTTATGCTTCAAAAAGGCTTTCAAATAAAGTCAGTAAACATGAAAAAACATCTTCAATTGCAAAATCAAAACTAAACACAATTAATGATTTGGTTTCTAAAGCTTTTAAAGATGGGAAAATATCAGATGAAGAATTTTCTATAATTTTATCAGAAGCTGAAAAGTTTGAAAAACTAAAACAAGAAGTAAGACAAAAATTTAGAAAAGAAAGTCAAAAAAACTTCGACATGTCTATAATCAGGAAAAAAGTTCGAGAAGATCTATTAAAAGAATTAACCGGTCAGGCATAGCCTGGGAGGGCTCCGCCCGATACAACACATTAAAGATTTCATTTGAAAGAACTGATGTTGGTTGTAATTGTTTTGCTGGAATTAGAAGAGAATTTACATCTTAATTCTTACAAATTTAAAGATCTCGTTATTTGATACAAACAAGAATTAAGATGTTATTAAACGATTTCAAAACCCGATATCCAAACGCGAATCTTGATAAATTTACATTTATTAATGATTCATTTGGTGGATATATTAAATGGAAAGTTAATGGAACAACAATTATGTCTGATGATGATCCTTCTGGGAAAACTTGGACTGAAAATCTTTCTAATAATTTGAAAACATTATTATGGGAAGATTTAGGGCTGAGCGAAGCGAAGAACTTAGAAAATAAAGTTAAGTTTAGTTCCTTTCCAGAAAGTTTATCATTTACAAACAAAACATATCCAATACCCGGAGTTAAATTCGATGAATTTGCAAACGATGTAACAAAAATGTTAATACTTTTAGATATATATGTTTCAGAAAAAGATAGTTTCACAGCTCCAATGAAGAATATATTTAAAAATCAAACCGTAGGACTTAATAGCGGTAAAGAAGCTAGAGCTTGGTTGAATAAACCAAATATTAATCACTGGCCACAGCAATTAAACATGGCAGTTTGGTGCGCAACATCAGGATGTGGTGTAAGTTTAAATGATAGTTTAAATTATCCAAGAATTATTAGAAGCTTTTTTATATTTCACGTTTACTTTACTATAAGAAGAATATTATATGAATTATATTTACCATTGCCTGGAGAAAAAACTTTTTCTTTAAAAAATAATCCATACAACAAAAATGCTTATAATCGTTTATGCGCAGAATTTGGCTTAAGCAATAATCAAGATTTTAAAGGATTAAATAAACCTTTAGCCGATTTTAGATGGAAAGGAGGAGCAAATAACGGAGTTGGAGATGTATTCATTAACTATGGAAAAGGATACGTACCTCCTGGAAGCGTTCATGGCCAAGGAGGAGGAAATCAAAACATTAGAATTGTAAGAAATTATGATCCTGATGCAAATATTTGGCCAAGCGATTCAGCTAAATTTTCAGATGATGGCGGAAAGAAAATAGATGGAAATTTAATATCTATGTTGCGAAATGATCATTTTGTAGATTTCCAATATGCGTGGTTTATACCAGAATCTGGATATGGATTAACAAAAGCCGGATTAGGAAGAATAAATAGATCGATTGAAGCTTTTGTTTATTGTGTTTTAGGATCGCAAGTTAATACTAGAACTTCAATTGTTAGTAAAGGAGGAGGCGGTTTTGAAACACAAGAAAACTTTATATCTTTATTTGAAAGTTCTGTAGTTGAAAATGATATATCCAAATCAATTCAAAGATATCAAACGGCGGTTCAAGAATCAAAATCTCGCCTTGATTTAGCTGTTGCTCCTGGTGTTTGGTTAATGCCAAGCAATTTAATAATAAATACAGAAAGCATTATTGGATATAATAATGATTTGAAAAAGGTAACAGAAGATATGAACTTTGGAATAAATAATTCAATAAATGTTGGAACAAAAACTGTTGGAATAAAACATAGTTTAGGCTCTTCAAAGGTTTTGTTATTAAATACAAATCAGAGAAAACTAAATCCAATAGTTGAAAAAACAAAAACTGATGAAGTTAAACAAGAAAATAATTATACAGATTCACATCAAAACAATCTTATATTGTTTATGATTTTAGGCGGGGCGTTATCTTGGTTTTTATTTCGTTAATGTTTTGATTATAAAAAAATCTAAAGATTAATCAAAACAAAATATTTAAACTAAAAAACCAATCCAACTAAATCCATTTTTATCATATTTAACTGCTTTTATTTCAACATTAATTTTATCACCTATTCCAATTTTGTTATTCTTATTTTCATATGTATTAAAAACATCATCAAACTTATAATCTTTCAAATAAATATGTGGAATTAAAATCTTCATTTTTTCAAAAACATTAATAAAAATACCTTCTTCATAAACCCTACATACTACGCCATCAACTTTTTGTTTAATTTTTGGTTTATATGTTTTTGCTTCAAATTTTAAAACAAAAGAAATATTTTCATTATCTACAATTTTTATTATGCGATTTGCTGAAATAATATAACCATATTCTTTATCAAATTCGCCAAACATTTCTTTATTAATTGTTTTTAAAAGATGATTCATAATATTTTTATCCAAATATTTAGGTTCAAGATATATACGCCTCTGAAGTATATTAGTTTCCATTTTATTAATTTTTATAAATAATCTAAAAACTAATATAATTTAATCAAAAATATGTTCAGCATTACAATGTATGATTCTGAAACGCGGATTTATTTAGACCCGCCAATTAAATATGTTAGTGAATTACAACTACTAGATTGTGATATAAAACCCAAAAGATTGATTATTTTCAAAAAATTAGAGCAAATAAGTGATACAATCAATAATAAATTAATGGTAATAAATCCTGGAACATATTCAATTAATGATATAAAAACATTAATTAGCATAACTGAAAAAGGTAAAAATATACTGATGTTTCCTGGTGATAATATTAACTATATAATCAATAATAAATCATTTGACATTAAACTAAGCGGCGGTTTACAAAATTCATTAGGTTTGCCAGAAATTTTAATAAAAAACAGAATATATGAGATTAATATAAACATAAAAGAACCATTGAGATTAATGTGTAGTATAGTTGATAATAGAATGTCATATATGAATAGTAAAAAATCTGATCTTTTAAAAATACAACCATCACAATTGCTAGCAAACATACCATCACAAGATTACCCAACAATTCCAATTAAAAAATATGATAGCTTAATTAATTACTTTGATTTAAGTATATTAGATTCTGAATGGGAAAAATTTGATTTAAAAGGATCTCCAATAACTTTTAGTTTAAGATTTAGATAAATTTTTTGTTATGTAACCATTTATTGAGTTATATAACATAATTAAATTTTAATCTTCTTCTCCCCATAGTTTTTTCAAATGCCTTAACTCTTCAACATCAATGCACCAATCTAAATATCTAGATGGATGCCATGCTATAGGCATTAGTTCATCATATAATGATTTATAAAATTTCTTTTTATGTAATAATTTATATTTGTTTACACATATAGTAACTTTCATTAACTCAACAATAAAGTTTTTATCAAACTTATTAATATTACATTCCTTATCATAATAACCATTATATTCATAATATTTATTTCCAAAATCTAATAAACTTTTTACAAAGTTAACAACACATATACCATTAACACCAAAATTTATATCACCGAAATAACAAAAACCTCCTTCATAATTTCTTTTATAATATGCAACATCAAACATAAAACAAAGTTCTTTTTCATAAATTAAACTTCGATTTTTTGATAAATTCTTTAACAAATCTTCTTTTATTGATTCTATAAATTCATAAAAACATAATTTGTTATCATTATAATATTCAATATTAATTATTTCTTTCTCCTTACCACAATTAATATCAATATAATTAAATAATAATTCTAGCATTTTTTTTTATTTTATTTTTATCTTTTTAAATCATATAAATCATTTTTTACTCTACATTCCCTACATGAAGCTTTTTGTTTTCTATGTTCACATATTTGCGATCCTCCACATTCTTTGCATTGTTGTTTTTGTTTTCCATGCTCGCATATTTGAGATCCTCCACATTCTTTACAGCGATACTTAACTCTTCCATGTATACATATTTGTGCTCCTTTACAACTTTTACAAAAATATTTAACTTTATCATGAATGCATATTTGTGACCCTCTACATTCTTTGCAAAAATATTTGTGTTTTTCATGTATGCAAATATAGGGACAAGTAGTGGTGACTTTTTCAATTAAATTTATAATTTTTTCTTCTTCAAATTTTTTAAACTCATTAATAAAATCTTCTCTTAAATCTAGTTTTGATCTTCCTTTAATTTTTAAATAACCCGCAATTCTTTTCAAATTTGTTTTACTCAAAGTTTCTAATTTTTCCATCTTTAATTTTGTAAATATTTTCTTTTCTTTATATTATTTTTTTTAAAAAGAAAATTTTTATTAAATGTGCCAGATCCGCGCATCATCATTTTCAGACAAAATTTTTCAACAAATTATCTAAACATTGATATATTATTATTGCTCTCTTCCTATGAAAAGTTTAATGAAATTTAAATTAAATATTAGCTTTTGTTAAATGTGCTAGCTGAAGTTATAAAATCTTATTATTATAATTAAAATAAAATCAGAATAAAATTAGAATTTAATAAGAATAAAATTAGAATGGAAAATGTGCCAGCAGCCCCATAAATACACATCACGCCAAAAAAGCACTATTATGCCGGCAAAATGTACCATTATGCCGGCATTATATTACGCTTATATTGCAGCGTTGTCTGTAGGAATTCGGTCTCATGGATGAGACGCGTAAGTTTCAAGAGTACTACTCGTAACTTAAAACTGCTTGTGGCGAAGTGTTCGATTTGGTTTATCCACCTAACTCCGTGTCTAGTGACTTAGACTTTCTAAAAGTCCGTTTTCTTCTGGTCCGCGGTCGTGGAGAAACTATGGGAGGCCATATCAGTCAAAAGTGGTACGAGTTCAAGACTGGTGATCAAGAAATCGATCGCTATGGTTGAGTATATCGATTGGTGATTGAAAACATCGATCGCTGTAATTGAGATAATCCATTGGTGATTGAGATTGTCGATCGCTGATTGAGAATGATGGTCGGTATGGTCCAAAAATCGATTGAATATCAAGACTGACGATTGCTATGGTCGAAAAAAAGATTGGTGACTGAAAATGATCGTCCAGAGGTTGACGATCCAGAACGTCTACCGCTAGGATCGAGAATGGTAAGGCCTGGTAATAAGCGAGGGATAGTTCACGTATTTTGACATAAAGATGTATCTTAAGAATTCGCTTTGTGATCTAAGATGGCGGCTGATGATTGGAGTACAGTCGAGATATCGAGGAATTCCTCAACTCCAGTTAACGATGCTTTGACGATGTGGATCAGGCAGAGAATATATACCTTCTTCTCACATGAAAGTCTTGAATTTATTTTACGCGGCGAACCGCGTAGTCACAGTTTTCAGTATCGCGGTGAATGTGGTAGGGCTTGTATTCTGCCGTTACTCTGCATTTTCATCAGCAGAGCGCCTGATCCACATCGTCAAAGCATCGTTTCATAGAGTCAAGGAATTCCTCGATATCTCGACAACTCCGATCGTCAGCCGACATCTTTGATCACAAAGCGAATTCTTAGGATACGTCTTCATGCCAAAATACGTGAACTATCCCTCGATGTTTTCAATCACCAATCGGTAAACTCAACCATAGCGATCGATTTCTTGATCACCAGTCGTGAACTCATACCACTTTTGACTGGTATGGCCTCCCATAGGAAACGGCTCGCGACTCTGTCGTTCGCTCGCACTTCTGTCAGTGACTGTGTCTGAAAACTTGAGCGTCTAATTTGGCAATGTGACGAATTTATTTGGCACAACACGAAGTGAATTTATGCAGGAATGCCAAGAATCAAGACTATTTATTCTATCATTGCCTAATCTAATTTTTCACATGGTTTGGTTCAATTCGATTCTCCGCGGTCGCGTGCGGGTGATTTAGCGCTTCGCTGATTCCGCTGTTTTTACTGTAGGCGTGGTTTATGGTTGATTGACTTCTCCCAGTGAACTGACACGTGAAGTGAACGCCCCTAAGATGAAACCTTATGCACCTATCAATGTAAACCCCGTGGGGGGGGGGGAGTGCGGGCAAGGGGTAGGGATTTGACCGAGGAGCAAAAATTCTGGTCAATTTCCCAAGGGTGGGGCAGCATATGTTCATCAAATGTAGTCAAAATCCCCACCCAGGGGCAAAATAACAAATATTAAAAGACAAGCTATAAACATACCTTTAACAACTTGTGACTTAAACTTGAAGTATGAAGATAAATATCGGTAAAAAAAAACTCACCTTCTCCGAAACCCACGCCATTCCAAAGATAAGAAAGACGATGCCAGGTAGCCACGCCCCAGTCTCTCTGCCGAACAAATCAAATGTCCCGACCCCCGAGCAAAGGTGCACGATCAAACCTCCCACTGAGGAGATGGATTCCTTGGTCAAATCCCCACCCGTTGCCCGCACTCCCCCCCCCCCCAACGGGGTTTACATTGATACGTGCATTACGTTTTGGAACCTTAATCATGGGCATCCTGTGGTGAGTACGATGTTGGGTCAGGGATCTTATTTGCCAATTATCAAGCGTATATAGTGGTTTCAAATTCCGTGCAATACACTTAACTTTAATAATTACGATTTCATTTCTTTGTTCTATTTTGCTACCTTGAACTTGAGACGATCGAGAATAGATAGAATATTTTCTATTGTTTACTCTTGAAAACCTGATTCCCTGACCATCCCGATAGCTCTCCACGAGCTAATGGACGGACCATTAGAAAAGTGATGGGGGGGGGGGGTTGGGAATTTTCAGCTTGCACGAATTTTTTTTTTCGCAAACTGCTTTTGCAGGAATTTTTTTTTTCAGGTGAACCTCTCTGCACGAATTTTTTTTACTACGGGTGAAAAAGTCACAATTGGACCTTCCTTCTGCATGATTTTTTTTTTTTACCTTCTTCTTTGCATGAATTTTCTTTTTTTGGCATTTTGCCTTGCATGAATTTTTTTTTGTTTTTTTTTCCCCGCCCCGCCCCCATCACTTTTCTAATGGTCCGTCCCTAAAAATGGCTACGTGTCATATCCTGCGGCATTTTTCCGAACCCAAACCGAACATGCCAAGATCACGTGAGTTGCGAATATTCTATTGTTTATGCCTGACTTCGTGATTTCCCAGCATCCACCACAATAGCTCTTGAGCTGAAGCTCCACGAACTAAAAAACCGTGAGCAAAAGCGTTTGCTCCTTGAGTTGGTTTCGCATTTTCGCGGACTTTGTCAGTTCATGAAGAATTACAGCTTTATTTTCTAGATCAGGTTCAACCATGACGTGTGTAAGTTTCACTCAAGCTTTGGAACTAACTCAGACCCTTTGGGTTCATTTAGCCTCTTGGTTTCGACGATCTTCCATTATTAGGGACCGTTTATATTTTTTTTGAGGGAGGAGGAGGTGCTGGTGTGATTTGGGGAGGCATGCGATAATAAATTGCTTTAGAAGGGGTCCATCTCAAAAAAATTAGAGAAAAGGTGAATAACCTGAAATATTTTAGCAATACTTTTATGTCATAATGTTTTAATTCGAAATTTACCTCTCTCTCTCTCTTTTGGTTTGTGCTCTCTGATAAGCTCTTTGTGGTATTAGAAATTGGGGGGGGGGGGGGTCATCCGAAAAAATCACCGCTTCAAGGGGGGTCATGCAATTTTTAATGGTGCTTTCCGAGCACACCAGCCCCCCATCCTTCGTGAAAAAAGAAAGCTCCCTTAATCCTCTTGGTTTCATTATCAATGCCTCTCGTTTCCGACATCTTTAACTGGGTTGTAATGCATGTAATACCTCTCTTACATATGTAATAATTCTAAGTTCAAGTCAGTGGGGGAAAAGGCCGGAAATGCATAGTGTAAAGAGCTTTGTAAGTTTGCATCAGGACTCTACGTGACCGAATTACACCGTACTCGATCAAGATTTGTCTCGGAATTACACGTAACCCTTTGTTACATTAATTTTAGAGACGCGCCAACTCAGGAAGAATGGTCTAAGGCTTTCAGCTTTTACTTTCTCGTTAACTAAGCTCGGTTCTTTACACTTCTGCTGTAGTTTTTCAACTGTGACGGTTCTTGAACACAATAATCTAGAATCTATATTGGGTGGCCGAGCAGAGGTGTAACATATAACAAAGTATTTTAAACGACTAATGGTCACAAAAAAACGCTGAGATGTTTCTGAATTCAACATCAGGTTATTTGAAGAAGCCTTAATGAACTTTGAAACTGAAAAGTTTAAAAGGGCTTAATTAAAAAAAAAATGTTTCAATTGAACTTGAAGAAAAACAAAGATTTTTAATGGAGTATAACCCAAATTGAACAGAGCATTGAACAAATAGCAACTTTTTAAACGGTTGGTAATTAAATAGAGTGATCGGCACTTTGCTGTAAAAGTTTGAATTAACTTTGGGGGACAGGAGCAGCTGGACAAAAGCGGACAAATCAGGCTCTGATGCAACGTTATAAAATTTCCCACAGGTTCAGTAATCTTGTCATTTACTTCCAAAATAATGAAACATCTGCAAATGTCAACAGAGCAGTGATCAATCGATGCAACAGTAAGCACTTGATACGTCATGTTTTTTTAGCTCACACCCGCAGCTTGAGTAAAAACTTCACCAAATCGCATAAGGCGGGGCAATGCAACATCCGGCAAACTAACCGCTTTTGGTACATCTTTGTATGGAGAGGTAATGTTTCACCTGTGGGTCAAAACATGCAGGACTATCACTCTTTAAAGCTACTGAATAGCTCTGTATTGTGGCACTGTTTGTTTTACTATACAGTGTGGTTCTAACTTTTTCACCTGCGGATCAAACCATGCGTTGTGACCATTCTTTGTAAAGCTACTGAACAGTTCTGTACTGTGGTACTGTTTGTTTTACTACACAGTGTAGTTCTCACTTTTTCATCTGTGGATCATATCATGCTATTTGCTTCTAAACTATTCTCAAAAGATATTTTGTACTCCCCGATTTTGATAAAAGTGAACCTTCTGGAAAGAGAAGCTGATTAGAACAGAAATTGGCGCACGAAAGTTTCAATTAATTTCCTTCCTGTCCTCTTAAGAGAACAATTGTAGACATAAAGGGTTTTACATTAGATAAAACCCGGCGCTTAATGGTCTCATAGTTTGAATAATCACACACTGCTTCTGCTCACCGGAAATTTCCTATAGGCGATCCATCATATTGACAGGCCTGAAAAAATACAGTTATCAATACCCTGAAAGCCGGGAATAAAACCTTTTTACTCAAATGCATATGTTGGCATTTCTATCAAATCACTCAATGGATACGTCCTCATGGTTGCGTTGCCTTGCTTAATTTTTTTTGTTGTTTACAGCCTACAAAAACAATTTGCACTGTGAGCAATCGCAGCTCAATTTATTATTCGATGTTCGTTTAAGTGCTTAAGAAAAACCAATATCTTTAAAACAGTAAAAAGGCGACATTTATATTTGCCTTATTAATGCTGTAGATATTAAGTGGACATAATAGCTGTGTTCAACTAACGACAGAGAATAGTTTTTAGAAATCAAACGACCGCAGCTGTGGCTGCGGGAATCAAACAATTCTTCTTCCTGAACATTATAACTAAAACAGTTTTAGCCTGGGAACAACAAAATAGAAAATTAGAATTTGCTGTTGACCATTTTCTTATGACTAATATAATTCTCTCTTGGGAGTGAAGTTCGTAATATTTTGCTATTGTTATATGTAACTTTACCACGATTTTAGCAGAATACAATCCGTTCCTTTGAGTTTTCCTGCATGAAAAAAAGACGACAAACTTAAGAGTTAACTTCAATCGAAACTCGATGACATAGAAAAGTGTGAATTTCCGTGCCAACCAGTGAACTAAGTCACAAAAAGTCCGTGAGAAGCCATTAAAATTCTGCTCAAAAACATATTACAAAGTACATGAGGATTTTCAGAATCTCTTCTCGTTGGCTGGTTTCAAAATAAGTTTCATAGATAATTACAAAGGCCTTGCCCTCTTACATTTGCATACGAAAAGCGTTCTTAATCAAAGCTTTTTATGTGTATTTGCTACTTCTTGTTTTGCAACCTGCCACACAAAGCGCCAAAAAACTTGAACACTGAAAGCAATATAATCAGATCAAAGTGACTGTACTAAAGAAACCGAAAGACGTTTGAATATCTTATAGTTGCAGTTATAGGAATAGTAACATATTCTTATTTTTATAGGCAAAATATTGACGGGAATTTATAGTTAACTAGCAAGCTTCAGACAGGTGGTGGATAGCCAACGCCCATTGACTAAAACTGCAAAATAAATGGTGCTCACGTGTTTGAAAAAATGCCGAACAGAGTCTTTTTTTGTTGTGATTTCCACTTTAAACTGAAAATAAAAGGAGCTGTTGTTTGTAACGCCATGGTTATGCTGCATAGTGGTTCTTAAAAGAGTCTGGAACGTCAACAGCGTGTGAAAGAGCGTTTAAATGAAAAAAGGCAACGCCAAATTTTGTTCGTGAATTCGTTTTTAGCGGACTCACACCATTACTAAGCATGGCTCAGTTGCGCTGTGACCGTGTCAAGAACCGCGAGAAACAAGTGTTTTGTGACCAAATTTGCATAGAAAACATGTTTATTCCTTCCGTTTAGAAGGGTATTTGAAACACATTTGGAAAAATTCCAAATTTTGTTTAAAGGAATATTTAACAATAACATGCCCGCGCAGATGCACTGCTCAATGGCTTCCAAAACAATTGTCACACTGCGTGGTTTCTGCATAGACTTAGTTAGAGCCTAGCCATGTTGTTGTGCTACTCGAGCCCTCACTCGGAAAAAAAAAACTGAAAAATTTCGTATCACCGAAATTAATTCACAGAGGACAAGCATTACCGCCTAAGTTGTGATAACATCATGTGGACCACAGATGTAATAATAAGCCAATTTGGTTCTAAAGAAATGCATTTGAAGGCGCGTTTAAAGGGGTTTCAAACTCAATCCGCATGCCAGTACAATTAGATACCATGAAACTTTAAAATATGATGGCACAAAACATGAAAGAAGAAAGTTGTTTCCGCATTTCTCGAAGATACGAAATACACGAAACAGAAGACTACGCGAAAACACAAATTTATTAGGGGTCATTCAGTACCGATGGCAGACTTTGGTTAATTGGACGGAATATCGAAATAATCAAATTGGTTTAGAAAATATCACGAAACATTCAAATTACAGTTTTTTTCTTGAACTCATAAATGTGTTAATACTTATGATATTACTGTGAATAAAGCATTGTTTATGCGCTCCCCAAAAGAAAACATATTTGTCGGGAATACTTAAGCAGAAAACAACCGACCTTTCCCATGATTATTTGTTAAACGTGCCAGTATGCAACGATATGCACCGGCAACAATAATACGGAAAAATATCCTCTTCCTCCGCCAAATGTCTATGAGATAACTAACGATGTTTATTGCCCTTATACGTACTCAATGACCCGACGCCTGATATGGACTCAGCTTTTAGTTTTGACGCTATCTGTTATTAAGCATTCGGTTCGACAGTCCGCCACTTATGCAAAGTACTCAATAGAAAAAAATATGCATTACTTTCCCTCTTAACTTTGCCAAGCTGCAGGCCTCTGAGTGTGCTTTCGTAATACATTTTTTAAAGAGTTCATTAGAATTTGATCTAGCACCTTCTCTCATGGCGTGATTGCCACTTTTCCTGTCACTTGGAGTCGTAAGCTTGTCGCTAAGTCTCTAACGTGTTTTATTTCTTTCACTGTTTATTAAAAAGTACAAAATCCCGATTTTTAAGTAAACTGTCGGTTTATTTATTCAATCTGGCGATAAAAGCTTCTAGAAGAATGCTCCGGTAATTACTGGCTGAAAAGGGAGCCGACGGAAGAGAACCTTGCCGTTGAATTGAATGCCGACAGCAAGCGAACACCAATCGTGTAAACAGTGCTTGAACTCTTTTCACAGAGCAACTCGGAAATTTGCAAGACAAAGCATAGTACGACTTTCTCAAGGAGTGTCAATACACAGCCGTGCATTCACCGTACGCGTTCCACATCGCAGAACTTAAGGCGCGTTCAATTTAGGGCCATACTGAAAGTTTATTTTTTAAAGTTTCGTTTAGACAACTGCATATATTCGCAAACAACAGTAAAAAAACCAAACTACGGCTAAACGACAGAAAATAACTTCGCTTTTAGACAAGTGTAAGGGTCCTTTTAAATGGAAATGTTAATTAGTTTGGAAATCTTACTGTGAGGAACTTCTTTCTTTACATGTCGGCTGGGATCAAATGCGACATTTGAAGTGGTTTTCCATCTTGCGGTTTGTTGAACGTCCGTTCAACAAAGACAGAATGTTTTAGTATGTAAAGTTAAACTAAAAAGTTAGTTTCACACAGCGCAAAAGAAGAAGTTTAATGGGGAAATTTCTTTTGAAATGGAATGTCATTTAACGCAAATTCTTTTGTTTGCGACGGACAATATTTTCTCGCACCAAGAGACAAAAAAACACCACGTAATGCAAATTTATTGAAAATGTGATTATTTGTACGCATCGGGAGCCGGATCAACAAGCACGGCTAAATAAGGTTTTATTTCCAGTTTCACTGTAATGCAATTAACCATTCGAAGGGAAAGGTCGCTTTCAACCAATTTGAATTCAAACTCTAAGATGTTGCATTTGTAATGAATGGTGAGGAACTTGAAGAAGTGCATGGGAAATTCGCTTGTGACTGCACCTGTTTTCGCTTCCGTCTATTAGCAGTAATTCACTGATCTTCGGTATCTGGTGCACGCATAAAATCGCAAACACAAAGCATACAATACTAACCCACTAACTCTGCCTTCCACTTTAGAAAATCGCCGGTTTCATATATTGGAAAAGAATCGAATCGAATAAAGAGTTTCAAGAACAACACTGTTGTTAGAAGGGAAAAAGGTACACGAGACTTTCCCTCAGTGGGGTGTCATTCACAAAACAAAGAATAGGAAACTAGTGCAAGCGTACTCGCTCAAACTAAATTGTACTTGGAATCTTACGGTTCCATTAAAAATGTGCAATTAGGAACGATTGACGGTGCCTCTTTGAAATCAATTCGTTTATTTTATGGAAAAGAGATATATTACTAGGAAACGGCCTTTACACGATTTTCGTTAATTACCGCATTTTAGTGCGTGCGTCAGTGTAAATGGCCGAGCAGGGATCCAGAGTAATTCTCACATTATCTGCCTCTAATTTAAAATGTGCTACAATACACCCATGCCCAACACACAATGTGTTACTATGCGAATATGAACTGTGAATATACAGAGCTGGACTCTGAAAGAATTAGTTAAACGCTGCGTTGAACGATGAAATTATTTCCGTACATATCAGTAAATAAAAGATTGCTTTACGATTGTAAATTGACGGCCGCCTGACAGAGTTTGTAGTTGCATTCGCGCAACTACCTGTAACCGAGCAATCAGAAATACTGCAGAGAATTTCAAGATGACTGGCTCAACAATGGACAGACTTATGAATGAATAATTTAAACTGGACAAAGAATAACCTACTTAGGAAATGAAATAAAAATATCTTCTCGCATTTGATGAATTTGGGCCCGTTAAATTCTACCGGGACTTAAAATGTTTTTGTTCCTGTTAAATCCAAACATTCTATAAGGAACAGTGACCAAAAATATCACTGAACATAGGATAGCACATTTTTGGTTTTGACGCGCAGTGAAAACATGCAAATCGCTTGTTATCAGTGATCGAGTGAGAAACATTTACATCGTTGCTTTCAAGGCACCAGGAAATGAGATGTAGAAGGGATTTTCCTCCGCCCCGAAGAAAAATTAATTTTGAGGAGCAGGGTACGATAAAAGAATAACAAACGGTCCGAAAGCAGGCGCCAAAAAAAAATGACGCGATTATGCGAGATAAGCGAAACAGACGGAAAACAGAAGGTTTTGCTTCTTTCGAGAACTGCAGGCAATTCACAGTCTTTTTTTCGAACCGCATGGCATGGACTTTGAGAACAAAGATCCAACACAGTTTCCGTGGTAACTCTAATGATAATAACAAGAATGATTGTTCTAAAAGCAATGCCTCAACGCCAAGGCATTCGGATAAACTATTGTCAAGTGAAATTAATGTTCAGGGGTTTGTTTCGGATAATTTACCCGACAAAAAAAAGATGCGTTCACGATCGATCAAATGTTCGAGAGTTTTAACAGACGGTCTTACGCACGGATCATGCGAAAATTAACGCAATAAACCGTTGGCATGCATTTATTCGAACGCATGGCTTAATAAGGCCTCAGGTAATGTACCAGTCATTGTTCCAGCCTAAATTACATCGGACGAGCAGAAAAATTGACGCTTTTGTACTTTGTGACACAAGTAACATCAATATCTTTTGGGTACAACCGTGAAAAACAAAATCAGCCAGTCCTTTGTTGTAAAATGAGGACTAGAATAAATCACAGAGTGTAAAGACTTTGATCTCAATTTTTATTTTGTAACCCGCGTGCCTGTTCAGGGCCAAGCAATCAATATTCGTTGGCATGCATGTGTCAGTAATCTTGAAAGGAACACTGCCTAGCAACGGTCAGCTGTGTTCACACAAACTCGTTCGTTGGCGTGAATGACCACAAGTCAATCTGTTGTTTTCCCGTTTCCGTGGGTTCGCCATGAACGTTGGGCTTAAAATTATATGTAAAGCATGCTATTTTTCGCGGCGATTCCTGGTGCGTTTGTTGAAGTGAAGCGAAGAAGATTTGCTACGAGAGGCGCGAGCGTCAAGCATGTTTTTCACGCATCCCCATTGAAGGCTTGGGAACTAAGTGATCAATTATATCTTAGCAGCCCGGCTGAGTTAATATAGAACATACATCAGGGCAATACCAGAGCATATTCCTTTAATAAAATGCAAAGAAATTAAGAATTAGCCACCACGACAAATGAAAGACGAACCCGCGAGACAAGGAAAATATCCCCCCTTTCTGCTGCAACGGAGCGAGTGACTTTCTCGCCTTGAAAAAGATTCTACAATCTCGATCAACTCAATGAAATCAGCCGCAGCGAACTTCACTTGCCGCATTCGTTTTTCGTTTTCCCTGCACTGGAAGCAATTGTTTTGCTGTGAAATGTTTCCTTTCGCCAGTTAGAAGTCCGGTTGGGAGCGGTGAAGCTGTATTGTTTGTGGCATTCGCGGAGAACCTTCGCTAAATTTACATACCTAGCCTATCAAGAGCTCGGCGCAGATCGGGCTTTCAAATTTTAGCCCTCGTACAAAATTCCCCGTAAACATGGAAGTTCTCGTAGCGCACCCACTTCCCCTGTTTTTCAAACGCTTACGGTAGAAATTCCAAGTGAATTGGGGCTTAAATGAGTTAAAGGAATAATAATGAAGCCCCTTGCAGCGATTTCAAGCAGGGAATAAAACATGTATAGCCTTGTATGATTCAACGCCCACTTAAAACAGCTTTCTTCGAAATACGAACAAAATGCGCCCGGAATGCCCAGAAAATGGACGATAAAAATCGCTAAAAATTGAAGCAGTTGTTATCCAAAAAAAGATTGAAAAAAGACGTGATGGCGGAAAGTCGGATCGCTTTCTTTGTTGACACTTGCGAAAACCCAAAAATTCATCCATCGGAATCAGGAATTGTGATGGGGGAGGGGACGAAGCCTACAAGTGTTTTATGGCAATAAACTAAAATCATTCCAATAAGTACGTAATAACTCCTTTATTTTTATTGGAGACTTCAAACCTTTCAGAATTAGAACCTTTCGTCTTAATGTTTCTCACAACTCTTCCGCGTTACCAAGAATTGAAGTTTCCCTGGAGGATTTCATTTTCCTCCGGTGGCAGGCCCTCTCCCCCCCGCCCCGTCCCCCCCCCAATATATGCTAAACTGTTGATTCGCGTTGGTTCTATAAAAAAAAACTAAATTTTCTCGAAAATAGGCTGGCCTTGAAACCTTCGAATGTCGAATAACACGACTAATACGATGTCCAATAATACGAACTCGAAAATGGGTTGTCTGTCAGCAATGTGCGCAAAACAAGAAAGGAGAACGGCAAACCAGTTAATTACAACGATGAAAGCAAAATAATAAATATTCTTAATCGAGGAAAATTCCAATATGGTTGGAGAAGAGTATCTCAAGATTCATAAGTTGAACACGTTAACTACTTTATCATTGTAACTTGTGCATGGCTGAACTTCGCTACACGCTCTTAGTTGGCGGCCGAAGAAAGCTGCGCGAAAATATCGAGAAAATACAAACACTGCTCGTTCAAAGACAAGGTATGACAATAAAACCGGGAATTTCCATCTGAACCCATTTCACATCTAAAACTAAACTTCCGTGGCAATGGTTCTAAATTCTACTGCTGATGAAATAAAATCGTAAATCACTTAGGCATAATTTATTCTAGTAACCATCCAAGAGAAAATTAAAGAGGTTGTCGAATGGCGATATTTTCGACTTTCATGCTAATAGTTAGTGGATTTGATCACACATTGCGCATTGGTGAATACTTGTGTGGAACTCAGCGATCACATGGAAACCTGACTGACGGTTTGACAAGAAATTCCTCCTCGACAGAAAATGGTTGTCCTAACAGCGAAGAAAAAAGAATTGTCGTCCACAAAAGATGTACAAACAATGAAAAGTTTCGATTTTCGTTTGCAGTAAATTAAATGAGTTGTAAAGGGACTCGTTTCTGAGAAGTGAATGCCAACATTACGATGTCTAATGCGCCATCTGTCCCCCGACTGCCAAGTCTTTCTAAGAGAGTAATTGAATATTCTTTCCCGAAGATAAAATCCCTTCAGGGTACGCGACTGCTTTAAAAAGACTCAAAACAAACGCAGTCGATCAAAGACTAACAGCTTGTGAACATGCCATTAATATAAAGCGCGCGCGGTGTCTTTCGCGGTGTTTCTCTTTTTTGCCCTTCGTTTCAACAAATATTGCGTTCGTGCCATCAACCGTCAGTTGACGTTTGGAAGGATGAAGTCGTTTGAAAAACTGTGATCGAACGATACTTGGTTAGGCGCCCAAACGTCATTGGCAATTTCATTAGATAGCATTCTTTGATTTTATCTTTTGACTCAATAAGAATTTTGGACCAAGTGATTAGTGTCCGTAATACTTTATCTCACAAATTAGACCGCCATATATTTATGAGTTGTTCTCAACGACTCAAACTGAGGAAATCTGTTTTGAAAACTTAAAATGAGCAACAATGGCACGTTTAGTATTTTCTTCCGTTTATTCAAAAGAAACTTTCCATCAAAGAATCCGCTAACCTTTCTACAAAATATTAACATCAGCAAAGAGGGGAATTTTTTGAGGGCAGCTGCATCGTTCTCAGAGCAAACAGAATATGCCTACTACCAAGGCACATGAAACAACTAACAAATTGGACAAAAAATTATACAAATTTGAACTACTTATAAGTTAAACTGAATCTTTGCAAATTTACGCCTTGTAAAAGAGAACAGGGCCTTAAACCTTGTTAGATATAGGAATTTGTACAATATGCTTTAAGCTTCTCTTTTTCATTGTTTGCGTCCCTGTAAATATAATGATATTTTACAATTTCCATACGCGAAAATTATATACAGTCACATTCTTAAACTCTGCTTGTCACTGAAGAATCTACAGTTCACCCTTGCCTAACTGGAACTTGAAGAACTATAACTTGGCGATTATCAGGCGGATGGCATTTGTTTATGTGACGAGTAAGACCAGGCGAACTATAAAATGTACTAGAACAGTGTTTACATGAGTAAATTTCACCTGTGTGGATACGTGCATGCCGATCGAGGCCTCCCTTATTTGCGAAGCCGTTGCCACAAACGTTACAAATAAACGTCTTAGGTCCAACCGCATGGTTAAGGACGTGTTTGGCCCTGTTTGTCAAACTGCGGAACACTTTGCCGCAGTATTGGCAGGGATAAGGTCTGTCATCATTGTGATTGTTCATATGTTTTCTCAGATATGCCTTCCGTCTGAACGTCTTGTTACACACGTCGCAAACGAACTGTCCTTGAACGCCTCCAATCGGACTGCCCGAGCGCGGGTCCGTTACGATCGTCGTAGCAGTATCGTCCTTGTACTCGGCTTCGTTGTTGTTTGGGCTGTTAGGGATTTCAGTGCGCGGTGCCGGAGTTGGAGTGGACGCAGGTTGTTTTTTCTCGTGCGGTGACCGCGGTCGATGCCATCTTCTGTGCGACGCTAAGTTTGCCGGGCAGCTGAAAACTTTGTCGCACTCGGGGCAGCGATACTCGGTGTGTTGAATTCCGCTACACTTGTGTTGGGCAAGCGAAAAAGGATCAGAGTAGACCTCTTGGCAGAGCTGACATATAAACTGCGACTGCGGCAGTGGACCTTTAGGCTTTGGAAAGTCGAATTTGTCGGGATAAATGGCGAACTCTTTGTGCTCAAGAACTGCGGTTTTCGTAGCACTATGATCAGAGTGTTTTTCGTTGAGAGCTTCGCGTCCGGCGCACTCTTTACTCTTCTGCGTTCTGTCTCGGCTTTCAATCGCCAGCGTCGGGTTCGGTTTAAATTTCTTTGGCGAGTTTTCTTTCTCTTTCTCCACTTTAAAAGGCTTAAAAGCACTGGAAGTAACGTTGGAGTTTTTCGCCGGTGATCTGAGCAGCGTACATAATGAGGTTAACACTGGCGCTTTGCCCTGCTCAGCCACTACTGGAGAGGATATAATGTCCGAAACCGCAGAACTGGCGGATACAAAATTGCTGTCAATTCCAGTATACTGAGGCACTGCATCGTACTCTAAAGCCAGTCTCCTTTCCGCACTTGCTGCTCCGAACCCTGATCTCTTGTTCTTCTTGACTAAGAACGCTTTGGGCATGATCGCTCCTTTGTTAGCTTCTTCACCACCACCAGCACCTTCCAAAAATATTTTTTTTCTCGGTCAACCAAAGAACCGCCGGGATAAAAAAAATTAATTACTAACGCGAGTGTTGTGTTTTTCAGACCGTTATCTGCATATACACTACTTGACTTCCGCTGTTTGGAGTGTTCCTTTGCAGCGAAATCCAGCGGTGAAATTTCTCAGCCAGAGCTGAGATGTCGACACTATCTGTTGGAAGCTGAAATGTTCTTCAGATCGGAAACGCAAATGTTTTAATTGTGTCGGCGACAGCTGCTTAGGCATACTGAGGGTTTAAGAACTGTTCATTGAAATGTCACACGCGAGAGCTCCTCCTTTTGTTAAATATGTTTTTTGTTGCTATTCGTCACACGTGTTCAGTATTGTTTTACTGGCGGGTGTGCAAGCGTATTAACATTTCATTATATATGAAGGTGTGTCCCAGTCAGTGAAGCTGTCCGTATTCTAGCAACAGCGGTGAATCGAGTCTTAGATGCCCTATCTTTTAGATAAAAATCTCCCCAGCAAATGCGGATATTGAATTGAGCTATTTGCTCATAAAATCGCTCATATTTTCGCAAAGCAACGGAGAATAATACCTTATGCAAATCGAAGTGTTTATGCATAAACAACAGTTTCCGCCAGAAACGGAACGCAGTGTCTAATTACGCAGTAATTTGCAACACGTGGCTTTGATTGACATGTGTCCTAAAACGATTCTTTTGATTGGTCAAAGGGTGGTTATAACAAACCGTTTGATTGGAGGAAGTGAATGGTTTCATGCCAGAACACGATTTACATTTCCTTATTATTTCAAACCATGAAGAATTTGGAGCTCTTTATTCGATCGTAGAAAGAAAGAAAACTGAATACCGGAACTAATAATAAAGAGTTGAAAGGGAAACTCTCACACAATTTACAAAAGTGCCAGGAAGGGATAACGCTCGAAACATTACGTTTAAGGAAAGCCATTTTCGTCCAATTACGTGCGCAAGAAGAAGTAAAAATTCACTAAAATTCGCTAAAGACCGCCTTTAAGGGATGAAGAATTTAGACACTGAAAGCAGATGTTTTAGGCCACCAAGACAATCAAGAATAGATAAGGGAATTTACAAGCATAACCCAGGATGAGTGAAAAAAAAACATAGTATTTGCAATTTGGGCTGTCCTAAAAAACTTTCCACCGTCTCGAGAGAGAACCCTCATTCGATAATTCATTTTTGAACAAAGGTTTTTCGAATGAGAAGAGATCCTTTCAAGTTACATAGTTGCATTACGATAGATTCGCTTTGGTTCATGCCATTAAAGAAAATAGAAAAAGAAAAACTTCACCAGTGAGACTAAAAGGCGGTGTGAAGTTTAATACGTTCGCCAAATCAGAATTCACTAGTGTGGAGTAAAGTGGCAGAGCGGAATCCCGAAATGAAGTTAAATATGTGAACTTGGACATTAACAACAACTGCATGCAGCTGTGTTGTCCTTTTCATTTTTAATTTCCTCCTGATCGCAACTCGACTTGTTGTTTCGACTATTCCTTGTCCCCAGATTTTAGAAAAACGTGCTGTTATGCTCAGAAGGCAGATCAAAGGAGAAATTTTCCCATACAAAAGACTGGTAGGTTTCGTTGCCTGGCAAATTGTTTCGGTTGGAATTTCTTTTTTATCCCAACGTGTTTCCCACTGTAGGACTAAGGTTCCTTTTGAACAAAGTAAACATCCTTTTCCACTATTGTGCGTTCCCGAGACACCGCAATTAAGGTTATTGACACTGCGTCTTAGCAGCTTTTTCGATCTGAAAATCTATCGGCTCGTGCGGATGCACTGCTCTCGGCTTCAATGCCGACACCCCCGAGATTTGGTCAACAGATTTAAAAAGCTTTCCAACGGAATTGCCCTTACATCAGTATTGTCACTGTGCCAACCGCCTAAACAATTCAACTCTTTTGTCAGCCTAAAAAACAAAGAATATGCGATGGCTGAAGCGGAGCAGTGAACACTGTATTCTGGCATGCACGTAATTCAAACACTGCGCTTTTTAATGTAGAATTGGCAGGAAATATTGCAATTGGAACAAAGGTACTCGAGATGAGAGAGACTTCCTTTTATCCGCGAAATCCCAACCACGCGCGCAGTTTGTTGGACCCTCAGAAATGAACACCATAGTGCAACAACGCATTTAAACTGTTCAGATAAATAATTTAAGTGAATTCGGTCAAGAAAGAGAAGACTGCTACGGATAATTACAAAAACACTGCTGAAGAGCAGGTGTAATCTTGAATACATGAATACGATTTTCGAAAATATTAATTATAGAATTTATTGTACATTTCTTAGGACATTTTCGCCAGAATTAGCATATGTATAGCTGTCATCTGGTCAATTTGAACGGCTCTCTCACGGTTTAAATCGACCGATAATAGAACCATTTCGAAGTATCCTGACGCCGAACGCGTCTATCAAATAACATCAGCAAAGAAACTTGCATAATCGGACGCAGTTTTGATCTCTAAGCCCCAGGCTTAATCACTGCAGTATTGAATTGGTTTTTTGATCACGAACGAACAAAAGAGTTCAGAGTAAACATAGTGGGCAACCGAAAGATCATAAATCTGTTAGAAAGAAACAAGTGACAACAGCTCAAGAATGCAAGCATGTTATGAAAGGTTTCGCCTGGCCGTCATATGATAAAAATAAAACTTGTGAAGGTAGTGGTGTTCCTGTTCTTGATTCACTATATTCAGTGCCGTCAAATGATCAAACGTCTTCCCACTTTAGTACATGTAAAAACACAAAGGCATGTGGCATTGAAAGTTAAATTCATAAATCAATTTTATCATCGACCTACCTAAACAGAAAAGTTGATCTATTTAAAAGCGGAGTATAATGGCTTAGCTCGCACAATGTACTGTTTCTGTTTTTGTCCAACTGATTAAAAAGAATCTAGTTTTGCATGCCATTTTGTTCCCGACTGAAACAGAAAGCCGAATGACAAAATTGCTGAGAGAATTCCGCGTATAACTATATTTTGCTGGGCGCTTTAAATATAAAATGTAAAATATCAGTTGAATAATAAGTTTTATTTATCTTGACGCAAGGATTACTGCCCTCTCGGGCGACAAATGATCCTATGAGCATCGCAATACAAAGAAATAACCGGAGGAAACATTCCTGTTATGGTACATTACAATCCATAGAATTCACAGAAACCTGGGATAGGCTACTTCAGGGTCGTGTTAATTTAGTATTTCTAGAAATGCTAACAAACAAAGCAAGGTTTTTGTCATTCTAATCAAGCATTCACAGAGTTTCAAACAGCTGTTCTCATTTGCATTTTAACAAATGAAACTCGACACAATTCCTCCGAAAAAAGGACAGGGGGAAAAAGTATATAACTAACTTTGGACAGGGACAGAACTCCGGAAAATAACAACCAAAACATGGCAAAGTTCTCATGCTAATAGATAAGACTCCAGCTTAGTGGCGTCTCCCATCTTTCTGAAGTTTCTTCCAGATGAAAAAGACGCGGCGAAATGCCTTATGCGCGGTATTTTTAGTCACCCTAAATTTGTTAATTATACACAACAAGCTTTCCCAGAGAACATGATTCCTTTAGGTTAAATAGAACAAAAACTTGAGGCCGGATTGTTGGGTAAACAAATTCTATAACAAAACTTTTTTGTAAGGAAAAACTCAACTTTTATTCTACTGCCCACGCCATTTAATGAAACGTGAATACAACCATGTGGAAATCGAGGAAATTGTCAAGAATATCTCAACAGTTCCCTTTCCTGGATCGCTTCTTTGCACTGTCGTTCGGGCGGGTAACCGCTCCACACTTAGTGGCGGCTCTTGCTGGGAAATAATTCCCAAGGAAAACAACAGCCGGACGTCAGGACACGCGACCATGCCACGCGACCCAACGCCAGCGCCAACAGACTCTTATCCGAAACTCTTCATCCGAAAAACTGAATTAAGGAGGGGCAATAGAACATGATAAAACAGTCGTTTAAGTTTTAAAGTTTCGTTGTATCGATGTAGTTCAATTCATTACATGGCGTCCCCATACACGTGTTCTTGTGAATTGCTGCACACCTGACCGAGTTAAACATTACAAGCCTTTCGCGTGTGTTTATACATTAGCGGTTGCAGGGAATTTCTTTTAACTGTAATTCAGTTGTTTTCTTCTCAAAAAAAAAGCGCTGACTCTTCCGACAAGAAACATCGAAGTATCTAGTCTATCTAGTCAGTTCAACGTCGTTAATTGAATTAGAACTCCTCCAACTTGGTCCGTTTATTGTCTTTTTTATTAACTGCAGTGTTCTCGTATATTTTGGTGTTTAAAATCGCTCCTTGGATTTCACCGACTTAAAGCATTGTTATATTCCTTTAGCGATGAGTAAACTAGTCAAAAACTGCTGTTTTCAGAGTTCGTGTTTAACGCACGCTTCAGCTCGGCAGTCAGTATCTTCAGTTCTACAAACAAGTTCATCACGATCGAAACCGAGGCTGCGTGTAAAAAACGAAAAAGTTATGAATAGAAATGTGATCAATTTGATTGTATCTCTTGTGAAACAAGATGTGCTCTTTTTAAAGCGTCTGATTTCATTTTAAATCCATGTCCGATTTCTATCGCACAAGAATAATTTTGAGGGTTCAGTTTGTCTGCCTTGGCACTAAAGCAGTGTCAGAGAATGTCGAATCCATTATTCTTTCTTCATCGTCATGTTGGGTGCAAGCAAACAATGCTTTAAAGTTGCGAATATGAATTTTCAGTGCAAACATTATACGTCTTAAGGTTATTGGTTAACTACCACATAGTTTCCTAGCTACGCGAAAATTGATAAGTTCTTTTCTTCGTTGACAAGAAATCGAGTACTGGATGACGAGATTTACATGCGGATGAATCGAAATGGAAGCAATTTCACTGACTTGTTCATGAATGACGGACGAGCGACAGTTTCTGAAATGAGTGGCACACGGCGAATTATGTATCACGCTTGTTCGGCGAAAAAAGGCGAACGTGAAGTTGACCACAATGGTAGAGAGGGTGTGCCTTCTGGTCATAATGAAATATATTGAATGCCCGTTTACACGAAATTTACTACGGAAAGCCTTCTAGTCAGAGGAAGGAAAACGTCGCTTTGAATAGCTAAAATAGAAGGCGTTTTGTATTTTTCTCGATTCTCTTCTCTAAATCAAGCTTTCGAGAAATCCATTGTGCTGTGAGAAGTTTTAACCGACAGAGTGACCTTTCAAAACGCTAAACCACAAATGGATGGATTATTTTGGTGTTCATGTCGACTTCACAAAGTGAATAGTCAGTTAAGATCGCGGTTTAAAAACTCGTTCTTGTACTATACACTATTGGCTGAAATGCTTTTACATAGTTTGGCTATTAATGTTCGGTTTGACCTGGAGCGCCGATCAAGCCGCTCCCTCAATTGCTTATTACTAGAGATGCTAGCGGTCCATTGTAAAGTGCATCAAATGAAAGACTTTAGCTCAGATCATTCATTAGAGGCTGAACACTGTTGGTGGACACCTACATAGAATGACAATACCCAAGAAGTCAACGAAACAATGCCTCTGATGTATCTATATTGCTTAACAGTTTATCACGCTTTGTGATTGTAAAAAGAAATTTTCAACACACGTGCTCCCGAGCAAAAAGCATGCTCTCTCATAATATTGTTTAACCAACTATTGCTATTGTTATAATTGAGTGGCACCTTCCTATTGTCTTCGTGGGCTTGTTCAGACAGGATTCTTTTGACTATAACAACCATCGCACGCCAGTTTGCCTAATCCTTTGAGCCGCCCTGAGCTGTACTTGGTCAAACTCCGAGCGTATATACTAAGGTCATGTAGACTTTCGCGCCGGCTGTCTAATCCGACCTCGCCAAGTTCAGATAGAGCAAAATTTAATGATCAGAGAGCCGAAGCATTGCGAACAATGCATTCTTAACAAGTGCAGAAAACAGCAATTCAACCGGGCGCCCTCTAATTAAAGCCAACTGTGGTTTGACCATGCGTCGATTCCCCAAAAAGGTTAATCAATGCCAACCACGAGTAACCTTAACATTTTAAGTCTTCGCGATCCAAACAATGTTATTCATCATGATAAAAGGTCCAATTTCCTCGGTGGTAATCTTGTGCACAATCATCTCCCAAACACCTTTTTTTGGCTTGTAAATACATATATTTAAGACGTTAAAGAAGTGCGAGTTGCTCGCGTGGCTCGTGTAGTGCAAATAATAGGCCATCGACATGAGCCACAAAGCAAACAATGGATTTAATATTCATGAGGTAGCACGCTGGCCGACACGCTATCTTGTTAAATAGTCCATTATTTTTGGCGGCAAAAGCCGCGTGGGCGCATGTTTCACACATGTGATGGAACTAGCACTACGCTCTCAATTTTGGCGGGAGTTTCTTTGTTGACGTACAGGTTGAACACATGTCATCGTGGCGATGAATGGAATTCCATTGAATCGTTAACTTCGCGCCAATGGCGCCATCCAACGCCCGGTTTACCAGTACAAAAAGTCGCAACTGAACTCAAAAACGAGACCCCTGGAAGATATCCACGACTTCTAGAGTGTTTATGGCATAAACCATAAGTTTTATCTGAAAAGAAGCTAAACACGGAGTACAAAACGCCAACCCGAGCTTTGGAAGTTTAAATCTTAGGATTAATTGTTATGCTAATACTCTGTCATATGTTTTAGCTACTCTAAGCGTACCATGTAACGTTGCTACAACATGTGCCATGCACTCAATATATCTAACTTGGTCTGCTCGTCTTTGTAGTCACATGCACTTGGGGGTCACAGAGAAACAACAAATTCCACCAGTAAATAGCGTTTTTCGTTTGGCTGTTTATTCCTTCACTATCTACACCATAACACCTGTAGAATCTAATCGTACGGTATAAGTTTCCTCGATAAACTAGCTCCAAAAAACTGAACCAATTTTTCCCTTTGTTTTACTCCAGTTGTGCGCCGATCGTCAAAACAAACAGTCCAAGCGCCTTTTCTTTTTTGTCGTGGACTGATCCATTTAAGTGCAAAAAGAGATGCAGAGAAAACACAATTTTACTCTTAAAATGCACTAGGCTGTAGTTATGCTGCCAATCTTCCGAAGGATATCCAATAGGTTACAATTCACTTATTACTGTTTAATGACTCACGAAAATGCATTTCGCTTCCGAAGGAATTCGTTGACAAATCCGGTCAGCATTATGGCGCCCTTTTAGAAATTTTCTGGGATTTACACAATTTGATTGAGTTTTGCGAAGTTCATGGACCATGGAACACAGGCACGATAAGGATTTTGAGATTTGGTTTAAATAAAGAGAAGCGCTCTCCAAAGCTAAACACCACAGATGCCAAAACAGTTCAAACAATGGACTGTTGTTTTCGGTTGACTGAATAGCACTCAGGATGAAAGTGAAAAATTAAGTACTGTAGGGGAAAAAATGGAAAACGATCAGAAATGCTTAGAGGCGAAGCGTGGTTCAAAGTTGCCTGGAAAGCGGCTTGCAACGTCACTTGAAGATAAAGCCCCAAACGAAAAACAACTTGGAAATATAATAAATAAATAATCTGCCGGCGCTATTTTCGTAAGACTGCCAGATGTTTTTCGACACAGAATTTACGCCCAAAAAGCCGCCAAGTGCTTCTCTTTTTGAACAGGTCTCCGGCGTCTGGTTTGCGGTTGAACATGATAACTGAAAAGGCGTGTTCACGGAGCGTAATACATTTTACATGGCAAAAATAAATAAATAAATAAAAACTGTTTATGATGCTGTGTTGGTGGTAGAGTGAGACGGTAACAACTGAACTCCAAAACATGCAGGGTTTCTCTAAGTTGAAAGGCGCCAAAAGAAAACAAAGTCGCAAAAACAAGTAGTTCTTTTATTTTATGATCCATTCTAGAGATC
The DNA here is from genome assembly GCA_949710005.1 of Ricordea florida. Lineage (NCBI taxonomy): Eukaryota > Metazoa > Cnidaria > Anthozoa > Corallimorpharia > Ricordeidae > Ricordea > Ricordea florida. The sequence continues at coordinate 5,928,610 of OX453284.1, forward strand.
TGGGTCAGAACAATGACTTAGCACAACTATTATAAAATCCTGGCGAATCGGGTAAATGCGAGTCTTTGCGAGACGGCGAGACTAGCGTTTTTCTTTACGAGCTCGATCGAGACATTTTGACTTTTTAGATTGCGAAACCGAGACTTCAAAGTGTTTTGAGTGCGAGACTCTTTCGCATCAAAATCGAGAGTGCCGGAGACCCGTGAAATTCGACTAAAATTTTGCGAGACCCAGAGTTTTTGAAGGACCATTCGCCACCCCTTAAATATCTACAGGTGCCGATGCTACGCAGTGCAGTAAAAATAAAGACAAAAATATAAAAAATATAAAAGTCTACAGTACCATTATTTGCTAATAGAACAGACGCTTCATTAGAACGAGAAAGCGGCGTGGGAAATGTTTAGCTTAGTAATCTCAACTAGGCGTCAGGCATGTTATGCTGTGGTGAGTCTTTATGGAAATTTACTTTCTCTCCAAACGACAGCAAATATAAGGACACAAAAAATACCACCAGCAAACGATGCTTTTAAATTAACCTGAATAGTGCTAGTAAAGGCTCACGTTTTAATCTGACAGCAAAGCGTTTTTAAAACAAGTTCCAATCAAATTAACCATAGCACATTTTAGAACAAAGCCGACAAACTCGAGCATAGACGCCATAATTGGCAGAACACGAGGTTTGAGTTTGCGGGACTTTCACGGAAGAATATTTTAAAATACTGACCTCATGAAACAATTAAACACCCGTGAAATTCGAAATGGTTTACAAGGAATAAAAACCCCGTCATTTATATATTTATAACAACAAAGAGCTCAAGAGAGCCATCAGAAATTTGATAGAGTCTGATGAAGTTTCGCGTTTGACAACATCAGTGGTGAGTAATTAACTGTTCTCGCAGCCGACAAAAGGCGTGCTAATGAACAAATCTCAAGGAAAAATTAAAAATTACAATTTCTCTTTGGGAGATATAGGAAAACAAACACCGCCACATGATAAATACCTCTTATTAATCGAGTTCGAGGTCCGTACTGTAAAATACGGACCGAGTTTTTTCCCGTCGATTTATGGCCCAAGCGCGAAGCGCGCGGGCCATAAATCGACGGGAAAAAACGAGGATCCGTATTTTACAGTACGGACCGAGAAAACGAGGTTAATAAGATATTTATTATATCTCTGGAGTCATTTTGGCGACCAAAACAAACTTTAGCGGGCCGTACAGTGAAGTGCGGCCCGCTAAATTGACCAATCACAGCGCGCGTACTAACTGAGAGATATAATAATACTGTATATTGGCTGCAAGAATGATTAGACCCCATGGTTTCTTGCAAAGACTTCAAGGTGGTCTTAGTTAAGCTGGATTGATGGGTTGATATATATAAAAATATAGGCAACCACTATTTAGCTTGTGAAAGCATCTAGTAGTGTCATTCGCACAAATCCAGGACAGCCCTAAGAAAAGTGTCAGTTATTGTTCAAGTGGAAGGCGGAACCGAGATGAGGGCAGTTTTTTGGTTTCTACTCTTTTTGTTTTTTTTTTTTACAATAGAGATAAGTAGAGTGACCTGACAGAGTGTTGTTAAAACAAACCTCACAGAAGACAGCAAGCATGCGGTGGGGAAACTCATTGACATGCGGACTTAGCATACTATTGCACGTGCGGTCACCATATGTGAACTAAACAATGCAACGTACAACTAACACATCCTCTTGGCTACTCCAGTGGGATCACACCGACGAGAAAAGTTCTGTCAAGGCGCAGAGCACGAAAAATCCCTCCGCATAACAATATCTTTCACGTGGAAGACGGGGGGGATACTTCCTTATATGGGCTATATAGGTATGTGCGGCCCCAAAGGGTATGATTTTCAGCTGTTTTGCCCATAAAAAGGTATCGTTTTTAGTCATTTTGCCGCCACTTCGGTAATAAACAGCGTATCGATTTTTGCACTCGCTTTATAGAGTGGAATTCTGAGCTCGAAACCTTGCACATGCAGTCTTGTAGCCTACCTAATAAGAGCAGATAAATATTGACTTTAACATTGGTCTGAACCAGAGGAGTAATTATAGGGAAGGTCTGAAACTGGATATTCATTTAAGGGTCAGATCATAAATAGGGTATCAAATTTTTGGTCAGTGTAGGGAAAATCGCAGACTTTGGTCATAAATAGGGAAAGAGTTTTGGGAAGCGGGCCGCACACCCGTACCCAGTTATTTCTGGGTGTACCCCCCCGGAGGGGGAGATAGAAGACAATAATCGCTGAACCTGTGCGCGTACTACGAGTTTGTCCAAGCAACCTCAGGGCATATTATGACTAGTATGAGAAACCGTGAGAATGAAAGCGATCGCTTCTTCGGAAGAGCAAAGCACTTAAGCAACAACACCTGCTATAAACAATTAAAATAACAGAGAAGCTGTCTTGACATTTGTAGCCTTCATCCACAGACGGGAGGGGCACAACTTTTTTGTACCATCCAACATAAGCTTCTATATATGTGGATTGATTTTTACGGTGACTGGGTCAATTCACACGCTTATTGGTCGAGAGTCGTGCTCTATTTGAGAACTAGAATGTGAATTCAAGTTCGTTTTGTGTCAGCTGATAGTCGGCAAGGCCTGAAGGAGTTGACAATTTAGCTCCGATAAAAAGAGTACCAGTTGTTTTTTTTTTTTTTTTTTGTGGAAGCCAACTGGAATACTACTGCCGATTTTATACCAATATGTCGAGACTATGATCTTATACTAAAGGACATTCTTTTGTGCCAAGCGGCTCAGTAGCATCTTCGCTATTCGCCATCTCTCACAGAATAGACTGCGGTTAACTCAGCCAATCAGATTGTAGGATTCGAAATAGAATCGGTGGAGCTGTTTATTTCGATAACTCATATTATCGCGTTTCTGAGCTAGAGGGTGAGCCATTATCAAGAGGGTGAAGCAAACGTATAACGCCATTTCCACCATTTCACGGTAGCTCCTTAAACTGTCTGATCTTTGATGATTTAAAGTTAAAACGTCGATGCATTGAACCATATTTCTGTGAATTCTTCTATTCGATGACTTCACTGACAATTGCACTCTCGATATCAGTCCGTCAGAGGTCTTTGCTGTTAATTAAAATTATTTAATGCCATACTGTAGTGCACCTAGCTACACGCACAGCAGTATCGTTCGAAGAAAAGTGGTCTTCATTTTTTATTTAAAAACAGCAGATTAGGGACCGTTCATTTTTTATGAGGGAGAGGGGGCTGGTGTAATTCGGGAAGCACCATTTAAAAATTGCATGACCCCCCTCAGCTTGCCACTTTTTTCTAATGACCCCCCCCTCCCAAATCAATAGAAAGAGAAGTCAATTTCGGATTTAAACTTTATGACATAAAAGTATTGCTAAAATATTTCACGTCCCCCCCTCCCTCGTGAAAAATGAACGGCCCTTACAGGAACCCATGAATGATTGCTATTTCAAGAAGAAAAGAATGAGACGAAGCTATCTCCCAAAAAAAGTGCAGCACAAAGTGTTCGTATGGAAAACTTGCCATAGTTCAGATTAAGTTATAATTATATCATGGCTGATTTCCTACTGCGGCGTCCCTGGACTGCAGTGATCCAGGAGTTACACCCTTCACCTCTCTGAACCCCATGTCGTGCAATCACGATTCACAACAGGGGATAGACGAATTTGTAGAGCTGCAAATTACGAAAACTGGTGCTATGTTGCAAACCGTCTAAACATCAAAAATAGTTAAAGTTGGCAGACCAAATTGTTCTGTTGGAGATAATGCCATACAGCTGCTCGCTTGGGGAACCATGTGTTGCACGAAACAAGTTCAGTGGTAATTGCAGAAGCTGTGAGACTCATTAGTTTGTTGATACATGGAAGACAGAAATGGTGACCAGCACTGGTTTGGAAGTTGTCTCTGTCAAGTCTCTGGGTCGGTTTTGTGTGCTAACTTTGGTAGCCACGCAAGATTAGTACAGGTAATCAAATGGTTTCGTCTACAATTTGAAATTAATGAGCACAAATATGCATGCAAAAATTTAATTTCACATTTCTACCCTCAATTTTAACTTTCTGCACTGTTTGGGATTGACGTGGAAGACCGGGGGCAGCACTCCCTTATATGGGCTATATAGGTATGTGCGGCCCCAAAAGGTATGATTTTCAGCTGTTTTGGTCATAAAAAGGTATCGTTTTTAGCCATATTGCCGCCATTTCGGTAATAAATAGCGTATCGATTTTTGCACTCCCTTTATAGAGTGGAATTCTGAGCTCGAAACCTTGCACATGCAGTCTTGTAACCTACCTAATAAAGGCAGATAACTATTGGCTTTAACATTGGTCTGAACCAGAATAATAATTATAAGTGAGTAGTCTGGGACCTTAGTTTACATAACTCTATCTCATCCTCAGAACATTATCTTTTATTATAGGGCCACAATAGTACGCGCGCTCTGATTGGCTGCTAAGCGGGCAAGATTTTCTTGTAATGACTGGGCATTATGAAAATTCTTCCAAAAAACTTTTTTTTCCTTTAATATCAACAAAATTTGTCTCATTTTCAAAGAAACTGTTTTTTTTTCTCTTCTTGTTTCGATCGCACGGCCAGATGTGTTTCGGTTTAGTGAACACGACCTTAAATAACCTCTTGCACGCACGTGCAAGCGGAAATTAAAAAACTCTTCCGTTTTTCCGTTTTCGTATGTTCGGTCATTAAAAGGAAATCTCAGACCTCGGCCTTGACTGTACTGACCTCGCTATCGCTAGGCTTTTGTACATCATGCTTTGTTTCCCCACTAAAATGCTCCACCTTTAAGCTCCATTTTTCCCTCTAAAATGCTCGGTCTCCCCCAGTCACCAAAATGCTCGGATAATGCTCAATATACAAACGGTTTTTTTAAATTAAGTTTAAAGTTTACACTCACAAAGACGTGCAGCAAAAAAAACAATCCTCGATTTCATCTATGAGGCTAATATATGCAGAAAGTACTTGAGTATTGCACGGTAAAACCGCTGACTTGTCCTCAGTCTTCACTCAGCTGTATTAACTTTTTTTCGTGAATTTTGAGTTTTCGTTTAAGAAGGAGACCATGGTCATGGGCTCCTAAAAAAGTTCATCTCTATTTTTTTTCCTGCAAAAAATTAATTTACCGAGAAAATGCCCCTAAGGGACGGACCATTAGAAAACTGATGGGGGGGTGGGGTGGGGAATTTTCAGCTTGCACGAATTTTTTTTTCCGCTCACTGCTTGTGCAGGAATTTTTTTTTTTCAGGTGAACCTCTCTGCACGAATTTTTTTTTACTACGTGTGAAAAAGTCACAATTGGACCTTCCCTCTGCATGAATTTATTTTTTTACCTTCTTCTTTGCATGAATTTTTTTATTTGGAATTTTCCCTTGCATGAATTTTTTTTTGGTTTTTTCCCCACCCCCCCCCCCCCCCATCACTTTTCTAATGGGCCGTCCCTAAATTGCCCGAATATTGCCCAATGCTTTTGGGCAATATTCGGGCAATTCCGAAAAAATGCTAGCAGGATGCACAAAAATACATCAAGGCCCCTGTCCAAGATTTACCTGTAATGGACTCACTCTCGATTAATAAGTAGTATCTCTTAAACGTTTATGATGTCAGCGGGCAAGATGTTTTCTCAACCTGAATATGACTCAAGACAGTATTGAATTCATCAGCAACCCCCAACAACGTCGTCCCCTGATAATATTTGCAACTTGTTAGTATGCCAGAATTCTACTTATATTGTGAAAGAGTAACATTTACTCAAAGTTTATAATACTTAATAGCCAAGCCACTTTGAACATTCCTACTTTTTGCTTATTTAGGTTTTCCCAACTATCTTAGCTTTCCATTGTTAAGCAAATATAGAGAGTGTCATATTGGGAACACCTGTTTTTGTCCTAGAAAAGGTCTTATCATATTAAAATGGTCCTTTGTTATGTTACTAACAAACATACATTAAAATAAGTGAATTACACTTGAGATGTTTTCTACCTTAACTTTCAGTCCCGGAGCCTTTTCTGTGAGTTTTCTTCTGTACTCAAATACAAAGAAGTAACTTTTTTCTTGTTTAACATGAAAGATAGCCATAGTACAGTATTGTACAGTAGCTTTACAAAGAATAGTCACACTGCATGCTTTCATCCACAGACGAAAACGATAGCACCACATTGTATAGTAAAACAAACAGTACCACAGTACAGTACTGTTCAGTAGCTTTCCAAAGAATGGTTACACTGTTCGATCCACTGATTACCCTGTACATAAAAGACAAACATTAACAAAGAAGACTGTTTGTTGTCCCACTTCTTTCTTCCCTGGTAACTAGTAAAAGACAAACATGTTGTTAACCTTGAACTGTTCCATTTGACTGGGGTTTCTTGGTAATGGCTCTGCCTCACCTCCTTCCATAAATGCCCTGACTCTTAATTATAATACTAGAATCAAAGATTAAAAGTGTGTTCGAGGAGCTTGGATAGCCATTTAAGAATGGATAAATGATAGCAAATGAAATTCTGGAAGTTCCTATGTAGAAAAAACAAAAGTAAACGGGAATGAAAAAGTCATATCATTTGGCATGTAGGCTATTAATCATTTATTGGTTGAGATGTTCCGATGTTTATGAGGAGTGACACTACTTTTTGTGTATAATTCTGTGTTTAAGAAGACTTAAATGGCAAACAGTGTACTCTGCTACCAATAGCACCTCACGATTCAATGTTTTCCATCTTTGGAAAGTTGCAACATTGAAGTATAGCAAAGAAACTCATTCAGATTACCATAGTACTAAATACAACTGTAACAGTCTATTTGGTCGACCTGCAAAACGTGTGAAAAACATATCACTTGAAAACAATATTAAAAGCGAACCGAAACGCATGAAGCACATGCCACATGTCAGCACATCAACATCATAAATTTGTACCAGTTTTCTGACCGAGACATGCCCCTGTTGACTTCAAGCTTGCTGCAGCCTCTGCCACCACCCTCCATGAATGCCTTGACTCTTAATTATAATATGGTGCTTAAATAAATAATCTTCATTAAAATATCTATGACTACTAATAAACTGTAGATGTTTCAACTTTTGAAACACGTGTGACAGTTACAAATGGGCCGTGCCTGTCTGTATTAGTACTGTGCTATGGACTGCTTATCTTTATTGGAACTGTACCATGCACCGTGTTTATCTGTATTAGTACTGTGCTATGGGCCGTGTCTATCTGTGTTTGTGCTGTACTATGGGTGGTTTCTATCTGTATCGGTACTGTACTATGGACTGTGTCTATCTGTATCAGTACGTATACTGTGCTATGGGCCATGTCTATCTGTGTTGGTACTGTACTATGGATGGTTTCTATCTGTATCGGTAAATTACTATGGACTGTGTCTATCTTTATCAGTACTGCACTATGCACCATGTCTATCTTTATCAGTACGGTGTTATGGGCCGTGTCTATCTGTGTTGGTACTGTAATATGGATGGTTTCTATCTGTATCGGTACTGTACTATGGCCTGCGTCTATCTTTATCGGAACTGTACTATGTGCCGTGTCTATCTGTATCAGTACTGTGCTATGGGCTGTGTCTATCTGTGTTTGTGCTGTACTAGGAGTGGTTTCTATCTGTATCGGTACTGTACTATGGTCTGTGTCTATCTTTATCGGAACTGTACTATGTGCCATGTCTATCTGTATTACTAGTACCGTGTCTGTGTTGGTGCTGTACTATGGGTGGTTTCTATCTGTATTGGTACTGTACAATGGACTGTGTCTATCTTTATCAGTACTGTACAATGGGCCGTGTCTATCTGTGTTGGTTGTGTACTATGGGTGGTTTCTATCTGTATCGGTACAGTACTAGGTGGCTGAGTCTATCTATATTGGTATTGTACTATGGACCGTGTCTGTCTATATCGGTACTGTACTATGGGCTGTGTCTATCTGTATCAGTATTGTACTATGGGCGGTGTCTATCTGGATCGCTTTAGTACCAAGGGCAGTGTCTATCTGTACCAGTGCTATATGATGGACAGTGTCTACCAGGACTGCTGGCCAGATATTCCTCTCTTTGAAATACAGTCCATGGATGGTAGAAAGGCAGGAGTCCACTTTGAGTGGATCAAACAGAAACAGCCTTCACTGTATCTGCCTCCTTGTGTTGGATAACCCTTTTTCATCTATTATCTAAATCTAGACAGAGGCATAAGCTCAAAAAAGTACCCATTCAATATATTTTGTGGCACTGAATGACCTAACAAAGTTAGCCCAAGCCCTGACTGATTCTAACACAAATACCCCATGGTAGAGACCACAAAATGGGAAATGCCTGGCAAAATGCTAAGGATATGGCATGAAGTGAAGAGTGAGCAAGCTTGGAATTGACAATGCCATTGGTGAATCTACAATGTTATTTCAATTTTACTACTTCTATTACTAAACTTCTAGTTCTAAGCTTGAATGCTGCTATGTGAAGAAGAGTAAGAAGGTGTTCGATGTCCCCTGCGAGGGGATAACTCTAACTGTCTACCTTGGTCGTCTTCTTCCCCAACCCCCTCCCCTTCTTCTTGGAAGGGCAATCTCCCCTGTTGGGGGTCAGCATTACTGAGCAAAAAGTCATCAGCCCGTCGTTTTCCATGGTAAATATGGTAATATATGAAGAGCAAGAGACTTAAAAACAGAATACCACAAAGAGTGCTTATAACAGGATTCACGTGCAAGACTATACAACTGTCAGGTCTAAACCGTTCAGGTTTACATTCCCCTGTTCCTGTGTTTGTTAACTGCAGAAAAAGTGTCACTACTCCTGGTCCGACAAATCTACCTAGAGCATCGGCGAAATTGAAAAGTCCCAGAAAAAATCCGCGCCGATTCCTAGCTTGGTCGGTAAAGTCCGTAATTTTTTGAGAGTAGTAAGTCCCCAATCCAGTGAAGATTGCCGCGCCACCGGAAGTACATGCGGCTACGGCTCCAAAATACAAACCGCTCCTCCAACTTTGGTTTGTAATAGGATAATCGAAGAATAACACAAAACCCCAAACGTTAAGAGTTAAGCCGATGATACAGAGCATAGCTGGGGAAAGTTTACGGTGAATAGTACACCTGATTAAAATTCCAGTCACTACAAAGACAGCTCCACCGGAAACATAAGCCCTCCACAAATCTGTCTGCGTCGTAATCAAATGATACTGCCCCAAGGCTAAAGTGTACAGATCGCTCATGATTCCCCAAAAAGACGCCGTTACGAACAGTAGAAGCAACATTATAAAGGCTGTATGACGAACGAGCACTTTGGCTTCGCTGAAATCGAATTTCATGGCCATATGCGGTGCAATTGGGTTCTTGAAACAAAACTTGGTTAGTGGTAACATAATCAACACATTTCCTGCCGCTAACCAAGATGGGGCTGTGTACATATTGAAAACCTTGGCAGATCCGAATGTCGAAGAGCCGTTGAATATTTCCGCCTTGTCCACGTTGCTTGCCAATAGTGGAAGGAGAAACATACCAATTATGGGCCCACCCAACAGTCCTGACGCTTGGGCGAGTTTAAAACTAGCGACAGACTTTCCGCGTGATTCTCTAGGAGTAGTGTTTGTCAAATAAACTAAAGCCAGTGAAACTGACCCAGCGCCGAAACCAGCCACAAATCGACCCATGAATAACATATTTACTGACTGTGAGGCCACACAGAAGCTGTACAAAATATTACCCAACGCATTCACAACCAAAGACAGCATGACAGCGAATTTTAAGCCACGTAAATCAGAGATGTAACCAAGAAAAGGAGAAACAACAGCTTGTGCTAGAGCGTAGCTACCAAACGCAAAACCGTAGAAGTAGGTGTTCCCACCGAGTGAATACCACAACTCTTGAATTGATAAAAGTACTATGGAATAGTTCAGGGCCATTGTGAACCCAAAGTAATGGATAGCAAAGGCTGATAGGAGGCTTGTCGCAGACATTTTGATTTGCGTTAAAACCTCCGCTTTCGTCACAAAGATTTAGTCAGTAAAGTTCCTGTCTGGCTGTTTTACAGTGTGCAAACTGGGTCGAGGTAGGCCTACCACTGCCAGGGGCATGGCACGAGTCATTGAATGTCGGTCGTTTCGCATACAAGTCGATTCGCATACATCGAGGTCGTTTCGCATACAAGGTCTTGGTCGATTCGCATACATCGAAGTCGTTTCGCCGACACGATCTTGGTCGATTCGCATACATCGAAAAAGTGCAAAATACATTGAAAAAGTTCTCATAAACACTCTAACAAGATAGCTATAGGACAGAGAAATAAACTTAACCTCAACCCGGCGATATGCACGTGTTGTTATTATGTATCGTGCGTTATTTCTGTTCGGCACAGCGAACGCGTTGACAGCGCGTAGACTAAGTTCAAGTTTAACTTGCCATGCACTATATCTAGAAGAATTTTGTTACGTTGTTTAAATTGCTGATGTTACAACAAACCGTTGTAACACAACACCTCCATATGCTGCAAAGCGAGAGTCACGTTTCGCGCATTCAAACTCGGTAATAGTATATATCACGTTTCGCTGAACGTTTGCTTAAAAGTAAAAAAAAATAATAAAAAAAATTAAATAAAGGATAAAAAAAGAAAGGATAAAAAATATCTCCTTGCATCGTTAGCTTGGGCCGCCTGTGTAGTAGTTAGCCTTTCTAAACTGGACTCATAAGAAACGAACGGTCCCCAAACAGCGTGATTGAACGTTAGCTCGAGTCGGAACACAAAAAAGTCGAGCTAAACAATATTAAGTGGACTGAATAAACAACGATTTAGATTTCTTCACTGACAAGTCATACATGCCTAATTTTGTCAGCTTTGAGGAATTGGTCTTATCTTGCGAGGTGCTTTTTCCCCTACTCACAACGGAGAAAGGTACGATTCAAAAAATGCTAGTAGGTTGGAAATTGCAGCAAAACCAGGAGAACAAAACACTTACTCAATTTCATACGGTGGCCCAAAAGTGCCACGGCAATTTCAATTTGATCACGGTAACTTCAATTTAACCACGGCAATTTCAATTTGACCACGGCAATTTCAATTTGACCACGGCAATTTCAATTTGACCACGGCAACTTCAATTTGACCACGGCAACTTCAATTTAACTACGGCAATTTCAATTTGATTCACGGCTCAAATTATCTCGCGACACAGTCAGCGGAATTACAAATATTCCGAAGGTACCTTGTGCAACTAACGTGGCATTGAAGATGGCGGACGGCGGGAAAGTGATGAACAAAGCGCTGTTTTGTGGAAATTGTGGTGCTTCATCTCCATTAGGGTCGAGTTCTCGAACTATTTCTTCAACTAAGCTCCTGGGAACACGTATTCCCTTCCGCTGTAGAGCATGCCAAACACTTCGGTAGCCAATGGTACTCCCTGGACCATCAATGATTGCCATTATGGCGTCTCTCAAAGATCCTGGGCAGAACTCAACACCATTTCTTTGGAAACTGTACTGTTTCAGCCTTCTTTTAAGAGTGCGAAGACTAATATTTATATGGTGCTGACTTCTAAGGATATGCAAAATTTCTCTATACTCGTGACCCTTGTAAAACAACGACTCGAGAAGCGCTTTATTTACTTCTTTCACTTTCCCGCCGTCCGCCATCTTCAATGCCATGTTAGTTGCACAAGATACCTTCGGAATATTTGTAATTCCGCTGACTGTGTCGCGAGACAACTTGAGCCGTGAATCAAATTGAAATTGCCGTGGTCAAAACTTGAAAATTGCCGTGGTCAAATTGTAATTGCCGTGGTCACATTGAAATTGCCGTGGTCAAATTGAAGTTGCCGTGGTTAAATTGAAGTTGCCGTGGTTAAATTGAAGTTGCCGTGATCAAATTGAACTTGCCGTGGTTAAATTGAAGTTGCCGTGATCAAATTGAAATTGCCGTGGCACTTTTGGGCCACCGTAATTTCACACCACTCCTAACGCGTTTGGAAAGGTTGAAATTCCAGATGTTTTATCAACAAGTTGCCTCTACTAAAATTACTTCGAAAGATGCCAAAATTCAGAACGCTTGCCTATTCCAGAACATTCTGGGGAAAACAAACAGACGAAGGGGGCGGAATAGGGGGTGGGGAGGGATTAGGAAGTCGTTGGGCTACAAGCTACAGGCGAACTCTTCTCATTAGTCTCGGGGCGGCCGACCTCTTTTCTTCATCCGGTCTCAGTTTTTGTTGTAGTTTTCCGCTTGGAACAAAATATCATATTACCTCGTTATGCTGAAGGGTGGCAATTTGTTAAAATTCCAAGCATAAAAGTTAGGCATCAGGCACGCATCACGAGATTGGGTTTGCAAGACAAACGTGTGTATCTTGAGTAGATTTCCGCATGCACTGGAATTCGATAAACGGAGAGCAAAAAAGGTTTAACAACCGAAATAACCCAGTTAACAACTGCAACGTTCCACAACTTCCAATTAATATTTCGTTGAACATAACGGGTTGGAAATTTGAGTAAACCTGACATTGACCTGTCAAATGACGTTTTGATGTTTTTGACAGCACGTACGCACATAAAAAACATTTACCACAACTAATGCTCTGCTGAGAGCATATTTTCACGTTCGTCTAAACCCCAGGAAGTTGTATGTGCGAGGAATGTTTTGACCACAAAGGAGAGACGCATACACACAGCACATATAAACTTTTCCGTTGGTAAGTAGATAAGAAAATAACCTGTTATTGTAGTAAGAAAATTGCACACAAGTAGGTTACTTTTTGATAGTACTCGTGTTTGTGGTGTTTATACTGTACCTAAGAAAGTAATTTGTACAAAGTCAAGTACAACACTTTTTTTAGCAAGTATGAAAATCAGTTACGTTTAACTTCCTTGTTCACTGAGTAACTTCTTGCCTTAAGATTCCTGCGAAAGAGCTTGCGGAACGATTTATTTTAAGCACTGCTAATATTGTACTATTCACGGTGCAAACAGATTCTTCCTCTATCCATGCTACTTTTCACGTCGTGTCAAAAACATGAGATAAACTTTCAGACGCTAGAGCATCAATGTTTCACAATGTTGTAGATGTACGTCACAAACTGGTGTTTCGCTAACTGAGCCATTAATGAGGTTTGTTCTTAATTGACAAGTTTTTGCTTGCAACCACAAGATCGAACATTGCGCCTCAAAGTAAAAGAGGTTTATTGGTGAACTCTGCCAATTTCTTTTCTGAATTTATTTGTTGTTTGTTTTGTTTCACTTTTAGCATTTAAGCAGGTATTTGGAGCTACTTACGGCAACTTAGCTTTAACTGACCTTTAGGCCGGTCAGCGAGCGGACGAACATTCCACTGTTGATACAGTAGAAAATAGCGCTATAGTTGTATCGGTGCCAAAAGTCGTGGCTTTTCTATCTAATTCTCGGATTACTTCATTGATTGACATTTGGCCCTGCAGGGTTGCATGGGTGGGGAAATTCCGGTTATTATTATGAAACAAAGTGGGGCCAAGAATTTGCTTGTATCTTTGGTTGTTCGAAGTACAAATTGTTTGATGTAGCGTATTAATAACTTTTGTTTACATTAGAAGAGTTTTCACATGACTATTGTAAAACTAAAAGTAAAGTACCTTCAATTACTGTTACCAACCAGTCACAGCTAACTTTGGTAGCATTAATGCTGCAAGTTTGGGAAGACTGTATTTAGAGGGAGTTTTGTGCGAACTTATATGACCAATCACGTTTCAAAGCAATGCAACACCACAGCAGTGACGTAGTTTATACTTTCAACAGTGAATTGAACTTTATAGACAGGTGTGGTTGTGGTTTGCAAGAGTCTCGTTTCTAGTATATATATATACATGTAACAATTTGAGGCTAACATCATTAGTTATATTCACGGACATTACTCGTAGTTACTTCACCATCTACAACCACCTACAGCCATCTACAACCGCCTGCAATCATCTACAACCACCTCAAAAAATTCAACAACCACGTACAACCACTTCAAAAACATCTACAGCCACTACCAAACAATCTAAAACAAGGCATAAATAACTAAAATACGACGAGACATGTCACCTACATGAAATATGAGAATCAAACAAAACCTCCACCTCCCCCTAAAATCTTACTCTCCATGGTCCCTTGGATAATCAGCCATGGACTAAAGTCAGGAAATGAACACAAATTTCCACCCCACCCCTTTTATATCCCTCATGTTGGGAGGGATGGGATATAAGGGTTATTTTTTCCACTCTACCTCATGAAATTCAACAACAGTTTGATTTTAATTTAAGTAACAACAGGGCTAAAAATTGGCGGTTGCACAGTTGCCAGTGGCAAGTAAAACTGACCAGGGCTACCAAAAGTTAAGGTTTGAATGCCTGATGTGCGACTATGCTACAGAAATTTGAAAAGTTGCAAAGTAAATTATGCAAAGTACAAAGTTAAAAATAGAACTCAATATGTAGTTTAATTGGACTACCTTTCTCTTCGTTTCTTTGCCTGGAATCTAAGATGATCCATTTTTGTGAATTTTTAGTTCTGAAGTGGAAATTGTGAGCCATTTCAACAGTGATTTCACAACATATAGATGCCATTTTGATTTTGTGATTGCCACATGACTCTCAAGAAAAAAATCGAGGGCCACTTCATTTTGGGATGGGCCACTAAGAATTCAGGGAAACTGGCCTGACTGGCCACCAAGCACTGGAGTTAATTTTTAGCCCTGTAACAATTGTTTGTGATTTTTCATTTTTTTAAAATCATACATTACATGTAGTATGAAATCTGAAATAGGTGCACAGGAAAATTCAAGCCGTTTCCTGTGTCATCATCATGAGTTAAGCCTTGTGCGATGACTCAGTAAACGGGTGTGAAAGAGACAAGGGTTCACCTGGAATGTTCAAATGTTTGCTGGGTGATAAACAGATGCTAAAAGATTATCTTGTTTTCAAGGTGGTTACCTGAATCCATAAGAACTCATACTCATTGCCATGCATATAGATTTATTCAAATTTCCAGTATTTAGCTCTGGGCATAGGAATGTAATCTGCCACCTCAAAACAAAATGGCAGTTAAGCAGACTCCAAGACAGAAGAAACCCCTACCTTGGCCCATTTCATAAACAAATGAAATGTAAACCAAAAGGTCTGCTGGAACCCAGGGTAGAAAAAGCCAAGTCAAGTCAGTCTTTTGACTGCGAGTTTAGGTAAAAAAAGTCATTATTATTATTTTATTATTATATTTTGACATGAAGTTCATTTTGTAAAGTTCTTTAAGTCTTTTACTACTGAAGGAATATAATTAGCATGACCTCACATTTCATTTCATGGTCAATTATACAAGGGACCATGGAGAGTAAGAATTTAGGGGGAGGTGGAGCCTTTGTTTGATTCTCGTTTTCATGTACGCAACATGTTGCTGTCTCGCCTTATTTAAGAGATTAATACCTTGGATGGTTTTCCATTGTTTGCGTGTGGCTGTACATGTTTTTGAGGTGGTTGTAGATGGATGTAGGTGATTTTACATGTAGGTCGTTGTAGGTGGGTTTAGGTCATTCCATGTTTTAGTATTTATGGGACACAACTAGTTATTTTTAACTGGTTTTTGATCAACAGTTTTGAATGCGCTTTTGAAATATTTGCATAGTGCGTCACTCAAGCAGTCATGGTTAATCTCTGTGAGGTAGGATCATTTTCTTCATAAATCTTTTTCTCTGCTACAAATATATTGAATGGTTGGCTTCTTTTGGCCTGGATTCTCTGTTTACTTTGCCATTATGCCATTACATTCAGGTTAATTGGTTACACTTGTAGTGTTCTTTTTCATTGTTTTTACCCTGACCCCTCCCTTCTTGTACCCCCCTCTCCCTGCCTCTGTACTTTGGAATTTATGGCATTGCACTAGATCTACAATAATTTTTCTGCCCTTAACCTGCTTCAGTAGATGTTTTATGCAAACCTCGTGGTCAGTTTCCCTGCCCCCAGTGTGGACGTGTTTGTTGCTCTCGCCTCAGACTCCACAGTCCTCCGAATCCACCCTTCCACATAGATGTCATTGTTGGACTTGATAGAACAGCACTAAATATGTTGTGATAGTGAAATGAGGAGTTACATAAAATTAATTTTGTTAACCCAGTTTTTGCATCTATAAAAGGTAAGAAGTTACAGGCAGTAATATACAATAATCAGAAAGAATTAAATCTGTGTCTTTGTTTTTCATTTTATTTTCTCAGCAATGTGGTTGTACCTGTGACAGTTGTAGTCAGTTAAGGTGAGATGGAAAGCAAACAATAATATCTATATTATTGATTCCAACAAGAAACCATATAAAAACCCTTAACTATTACAGTGCTTTGCATACTGCAGAACACATGTCAGGGAAAACATGTCACTCACATTAAGCAATTTTTATCTTACTCCACTAGCCTGACCTCCGTGTATCATCCTTAACTGTTTGAAATTGTTTTCAATTTTCCCTTGCCAGTGCAATTTGCCAGATGGGGACTCTTATGTGGCAAGGATCTGAGAGATAAAACTTGTAATACTCAATATAATGGAATATAATGCAATTTGGTTTACTGTCTGATAAATAAGGTTACATTTGTTTAGACAATATGAGATGCAAATCAAAGACAAATTTTTTTTTGGATCACAGGGTAGACAATAAAGAACTCAAAGACAAGATACAAAGGATGGAAGAACTAATTCCTGGCTCACTTAAATTGTGTGAAGAACTTAATTCCAGTAAGGGGAAAGAGCCACAACTTAAGAGGGATTTAAAATCTGCCCAGGAGCAAGTTAAAAGGTGAGAAACAAACAGGATCAGAAATTAAGCTATAAACCCAAGAGGTTGGCATGGTTAAATGCCTGAGTATCAACATTCACATCACAGAGTAGGATAACTGGTCTTGCCTAGTACTTTGTTGAGATAAGTACATAAGGTTAAAAATTTTGAGTTTTGATTACACAACATGTAATCAAACGTGCTTGCTTGCTGATGGCTAACTGGAACTGGCCAGGATAAAAGCAAACACACCTTGGTCATTAATTTATTATGGTTGTCATTATCATCGTCATTGTTTGGATGTTTCTGTGTGTACCAGAAAGAAAGGGAAAGATGGGACCTAAGAGGAAATGTTGATGTGTAAGAGAGAAAGGACAACTCGAATATAAGATTTCTTCTGTTACCAATTTCTCTTACCATCCCCCTTGCCCCACCCCCAATAGGGCAGAATATGGAAATATTTATATCATTATGAACCATAAATTCATAAATAATGTTAATTATGTGTTGTTTTGCAGGCTCCAAGATATCTATGATGAAGCAGTGAAGAAAAATCAGGAACTTGAAAATAAAATTCTTCAACTGGTGAGTGATCTAACATTTTATCTGCCTAGGTAATGTAAGTTAACATGCATCATTCACTCAAGTTAGGCTTAATCAGTGTACAAAATTTATTTTTTGATATTGTTAAGCTAAAGAGCTTCAGCTTAGACAACAGGCAAAACGTACTTCTGAAACGTTTGAATAGAAAGAGTATATTATCAGTGAACTTGCAATGACCAGTTTGACCAAGGAGAGATTGATTGGTCACTGTTCATAAATACTGGGTCATCCTCGGTGTAAAAACCTGTGAAGTTTTTCTTTGTTATTTCACTATTATTTTCCTAGTCTCTATTGTTTTGTCTCCTTTGCTTCCTTTGCTCTACGTCACTCATGAGCGTAACAGGTTTTTACACCGAGGAAGAGCCTAAATACTTTGAGTTAGTACCTTCCAATATTTTTTTTTTTTTTTTTTTTTTTTTTTTTTTTTTTTTTAATAATCTTTATTTCAATAACAAGGTACATTACATTAATACATCACAACATTGCTACACACACCACACCGGCTAACGCTACACTAAACCATCGGTTTCATATAAGAAGAAAAAGAAATTATTACAACAAGAATTGGCGACGTCTAGCCAATAGGCATCACACATATTCTGTATATATAGCGGACACCGTGCAAGTCGTAACCTTCACCGTGTATATAATTTAATACGCCATAGCTTCCTTTAAACATTATCTGAACTTATTTGAGGCTTAATTTATCATTGATTAATATTTTTCAATGCGATATTTCAATTCTAATTTTTTTATAAATTCTCTCAATCTCAGTTCTTTTGAATTTAACTTGTTTGTATAGAGATAGTATCTAGCAAATAAAAGAGCATAGTTAAGCTTTTTTAACATCATAACTGATGGGGCGGTAATTTCTGTTGAGAATTTCCCAAAGAGTAATTCAGTTATGTTAAGTGAGTAGGAGGTGCCATTTTTTTCATTAAACCACTTAATGACTTCTGCAAAAAACTCTTTCGACCATCGACAGTGGATGAAAGAATGGCTAATTGAGTCAGGATCCTGACAATAAACGCAGGCACTGTCACTTTCTATTCCGTATAAACACAGTTCCTTTCTTGTTACAATAATCCTGTGTAAGAATTTAAAGTAGAACTCTCTCAAATTATTTTCTTTACAGATATTTCTTAAATTTTTGAAATAGCCCGTCAATTCTATTTCGTTGGACTGCAGATCGCGAGCCCATTTCCTAGGCGCCTTGAGTTCTGGATTGTCTTTATTTATAAAAAGCCAGTAGTAGTCTCTATTCTTCCATTTTAGAAGATTCACGCTTATTGAGGATGATAGCTGGAAAAAAGTATCATCTGGTAAATAAGTAAATTTAGCGTCCAGTTTTTGTTTTGCTTTTTCAACTAGTCTCCTCGGTATTGCCGAGACCACCTGTAAATACTGTAAGAAGTTACATTTTAAGTTATACTTTGTAGTGAATTCACTATGCGAGAGAAGAGCACCGTTATTCGCTAGGAGGTCATGAACTCGGAAAATCCCTTTCTGAAACCATGATTTATAGAAAAAGGTCTTACTATCTATAAGAATTTCTTTATTGTTGAATAAAACCAAGTCCTGCCCAAGGTCAGTTTCGTAGGAGGATTTTAATTCATGAAAGTACTGCAGCATTACTTTGTAAAATTGAGGCATACCGGTCTGCTTAAGAAATCTCGAATCGTAGTTACATCTTAACAAGAAATTTAGACCACCATACATGTCGAAAAAGTGGTTTGGGATTGCTTTCCAAACCTGGCTCCATTTCTCATCGTTAGATAAAAGCCTTGATATCCAGGCTAGCCTTAGGGATTTGACCATTACATCCACATTTGGAACACGTATTCCTCCTTTATCATAATTTTGTAGTACCTTCCAATATGTTATGGCGTCTCCCTGTGACAAGTAAAATCGTTTGGCCTTAGCCAGAGTAAAATCTATAAAGTCATTCTTGGGGCTTAAAGGGTTAAGGAGTTAGTTTTTAACCATTTAAGCCCAGAGGGGTCTCCCCGTGACGAGTAAAATTGTCTGGCCTTAGCCAGAGTAAAATATTTAAAGTCACTCTTGGGACTTAAAGGATTACCAATATTAAACGATGTTTGACAGTATCAATTTTTCATGAAACCAGGCAGGTGAACTGCAGACAGAAAAAGCTTACTTTGAGGAGACAGTGGTTTCTATGACAGAACAGTTGATGGATTCTGTGGAAAAAATGAACAAGTTGGAGAAAGAATCTGTAAGTTTGTTCGTCAGCATTCCTAGAAATACCCTGATACTGTACTGATAGATTCTGTATAACATATCTGGGCAAATATGCTTGTAAAAACCAAGCCTGCTCATAGTTACCTTGCAAGAAATAGCCCTGAGATCACATACCCAAAAACAGTGGAATGGAAAAAAATAACTCAAGGTAAAACTATATGCCTGACTGTTTTCCCAAGAATGCATGGTAATTTCACAAATCAGCAGTCATTATATGGAGCATAAAATTTTTAGAGCTAAATGAAGTCTGAATGTTTGAAGTCATGGTTCCTTACAGAATGAACAATTAACTGTGGGTTATATTCCAGATTAAGAACAAAAGAGACTGTTCATTGGTGGTTCAACTTCTTAAGTGTAACCAATCTCTGGACATGAAGTTTGTATCTCACAAGGTTGATGCGGTATGTTGAGAAACTATTAATTCTTATAAAGAGGCTGGCAATAAAATGGCAAATTGTGCTCATCTGCCTTTATACTAATAGAATCAAATGACTTTTTAGGTTAATTTTTATGTTGCAAAGATTGATGGAAAGTGGCTGGTCACTTTTTAGCTTTAACTCACAGAAGTGACCAATGTGGAATTTCTCCTTACAATCTTAATTCTCTGTTAATCAAGTAGGTAATGAGAATTAAGGTATCAGTATAACCCATTTGACCATTCGCGCGCGGTCCGCTCTAGCACTCTTGGTTTTAACAAAAACCCATATAAACCGTATATTTTTTGAAAGCTTAATAACTACAGATTATAACCCGATCTGTTTAAACAGTAAAAAATATATTGGTTTTCGAAAATGTGAATATGTTAACAAAGCTTCACGAACCTATAAATCAAGTTCTACGCCCGCAAAAATTAGGTCGGAGAAAACGATTAACATGGCATCCGTTTCTTCACACATTGACCTCAAAAACCGTGTCTCAGATTTTTGGCACATGCGTTTGTTGTTTTTTTACAAGAGGATAAAGTTTGAATAGGGAAAAAAATTGACCTGCCCGCAAAAAAAAGGCATAACTTTTTAATGAGAAAAAAAATCAGAATTTGCAGACACGGTTTTGTCGGCAAACGTTCTGACAACATGCTCGCCAAATTTCAGCTAATTTGGTCGAGGGGCTGAGGACTTGGAACTCGAAATGCACGTACAACTCGCCTATTTTTTACTTTCGAGAAACAGAGAAAAACTAAAATTCGGCGGCATCCAAGTGTAATGAGATTATCACACCAATGGAGAAACCGCGGAGGAATCAACTTTCTATATAACAATAGGAGTGTGACAGTTAACATGGAACAGGTACAAATTTCTCTCGACGGCACGCGTTAAATTATTTTCCTGTGAATAAACCACTTTTTCATGTGTGAAGTCAGAATTCCAAGGCAAGTAAACACGAAATCATCTTTTGACGTTTGGTGATGAAATTTTATGTATCTTGACTAATCTTCAAAACTATGGCCATGTCGGGTAAAGATGCCAAAGGCCCGTAGATCCCCGAGAAAATGCAAGCGCACAAAGAGAAACGCTGGAGCGGACGTCGTAAACGTAAACTTCTCTTCTTCAAATTCCTCTGCTTCGACAGTTTATTGCAATCGTATTTTACGGCGACTTGCGCTTATTTCGGCTTGCTCGCTGGCTTCGTGATCGCGATCGAGTTCATCCAGCAATTTTTATTGATTATAATAAGACCCTTTGTCGCCTTCCGCTAATTTAGCGGCCCACTTTTTGTCAAAAGTGTTTTTTGCTTTCTTTGGCCTTCCTTTAGCCAATGAAAAAGGGCAGGATCGCTTTTTCTTCCTCGAAGACATCCGTGCACTGATTATGGCGCGCGAAATCGCGTGTCAAACTCAGCATGTTATTGGTGTCACGTGACACCTTGCCTCGACAATTAATATTCATTTGACAGAACTTGTCAACTCTCAATTAAGTAATTAGTGTGCAAAAAATCTTTATCGCGTAATAACTAGCGACGGATATAATATTTTTTCGTGGAGTTTTTTTGATTTTAAAGATAACCTTAAGATTTATCCAGCCGTTTAAAAAAGTAAAAGTGTGTAAAATGGCAAATTTTCCCCTTACTGATACCTTAAGATCAATAACAAGGATATGAAATTGATCAAACACTAAATTCACCAAACTCTCCTTTAGGAAAGTGTAAAGCATTCAGTAAAGAGATTCACTGTTCACATCTTGGGAGTGACAGTGTCAGGCTTACTTCACTTTAGATGCTATAATGACCCGCTGTATTTTCCAACTGAAGAAGTATCAGTTCAAAGGTGGAAGCTTGTTCTAGCATTTCATGTGTTACTTTTGGTTAAAAAGCTTTATTTTAGAGGTAAGAAATACTATACATTTCAATCAATGACCATGCTGCCCCTGTTAATCCAACCTTAGCTACCATCCGAGCTTAAAGACAAAGTGAAAGAAGAGCTAGATCTAAATCTCGCACCAATTCCAGAGGATCTCTATCACCCACCATGGAGTAAGAAGCTGTGGAGATCACAAAGCACTTCTGGTTTGGATACAAACGCAAACAAAAGCTCTTCAGGAAAGTCTCGCCGCAACACATTCATGAAAAGAAGGTCCAAGTCAACTGCTAACCATAACACACCTAAGGGTTAATAAGAGTTTTGGTCTCTTAAGACTGGCTCAGGTGTAAACTTGTTTTCTGAACCTAATTTGGAAGTCCACTCGAGAGTTAGAACATATAGGACGAGGAGATAGGGTGAAAAACGATAAAGAGATTATCATGATTATAAATTACCATGCACTTCAGTTCTAGTACAGACTGTTGAATTTTATCAAAGTTAAAAAAGAATTCTTTCTCAATCACATTTATGTACTTGTTAGAAATGCCTTAAAAGTTTGAGGTACCACAACTCAGAAATCAAGCATTTTAATTATGTATAGCTTTTTCCTAGTAATAGCAGCTGCTATATGAAGAATAAAACAAAACTGATTGTACTGAATGTGCAGTTTAACTTTAAGTTTAACTTTAGTTCAAAAGTTTGTTAATGTAAATTACTTACATAACCATTTTTGAGAGATTGCCATCATTTGCGGGACAAAAAGTACAAAATTAGTAATTAATTCAAACCAAAGGAGGAATCTGTTAGTCTTCTGACATACTGATTTGCCAATGGTATTTCCACCCCTATCATTCTGTGGTTTTGTGTACCAATTTTGTAGTCATGTTATTTGAAAAATAATTAAAAACTAAATTATTTCGTTTCATTGTTATTTTTGTAAAAATTATCTAATTACCATGAACAAAAGTATTTAAATTTGATACATTCTCTTTAAGTTGCTGGATTTTACAGTGTTATTTAAAGCATTCATTAGTCTGATGCTGAGACTGTAAGGTTTCATTAGAGTTTCAACCACTAAATGAAAATTTGGCAAAGATAATCTTACTCCAAGTTTTGGATTTGGTTCAAGATATTAAAGAAAAAGCAATTTATCTGTGGAAGTTAGTTAATGAAAGAAACAAGTATTAATTTTTCCTATAATGGTTACTTCTACCACTTACATCATTTGTTTATCCAGAAGTGTAAGTAGCTTCAAAGTTGAGAATGTTTTTCTATGAAACTTATTTTTCTATGTAAAGACAAACACAGTAATACTAGACAGAGCCTATGTACCGGTAGATATGACAGGATTTGTCTCCATGATGTATATCTTTATGTGTGTATGAGTTGAGTATAATGATTTTAATGATGACATTACTTGTATTTATATGTGATTAAATAATATTAGAATGATTAACAGACTAATTTCTACCAGTTTATTAGAGCTATATACTAGACCATTTACGTACTTCCAAAAACTCATTAATAATTCATAAAGAAAATACAAAGGAGATTCATGTTTAATTAGTGTCTTTATATCTGATGTAAACACGGCTAACATTTGCATTCAATTTTCACAGTCAGAATACACCAAAATCCAAAGTTTAGCTTAATAATGAATAGGTCTACATAAAAAGTTTCTGAAGCCATTCAATTAACTCACATTTCATGCTTTATCAAGTATAAAACACTGTGCTATGCCTTGTGTTTTATATTTGATAAAGCACAAAATGCATGTTTATTAAACTACACATACAAGATTCAATGTCCAATAAAATACCCAGCATTACTGAAATGAGAAGGGAAGGGTCTTAAACCCTGACCCTATGTAAGGATGAAGCAAACGAAAATTGATGCAGTATTTAAGGCCCAAACCTGAAAAATGACACCCTATGCAAGGGAAAAACAAAAACTAAAAATATCTTAAAGGGGTCAACTTTACTTTGTTTCTGTAAGATTACTGGAAGTTAGCATCAAGCATAGTATAGCAGACTAGCTGATACAATTTAGCTACCCTATCTAAGGATCACACTGGGAACACTATGCCAACATGGGCAAAAATGATACCCTATTCAAGGATCAAGAACCTCAAAAACCATACCCTATCCCGTGGCACATACCTCTATAGCCCATACATGGGAGTACCCCCCCCCCCTTCCTTCAGAAACCGTTGTAAAGGAAGAATTGACACCAGCCAATTCTTTCTTTTTCAACCAAAGCTCACTTGGACACTCAGATCTGTCCCACAGTGTATCATATTTTGTGCACATTCCTCGAATTTGACACTCATCGCGGGGCAGACTTGACAAAATTGTTCCGAAGCGTTTTTTGTCAGTGTTCAGTTGTTTTAACCCTTTGACTCCCAAGGGGTCTCCATTTGACGAGTAAAATCGTCTGGCGTTAGACAGAGTAAAATCTATAAAGTCACTCTTGGGAGTTAAGGGAGATAGTTTTTAACCCTTTCACTCCCAAGGGGTCTCCATTTGAAGAGTAAAATCGTCTGGCGTTAGACAGAGTAAAATCTATAACGTCACTCTTGGGAGTCAAAGGGTTAAATGTTAAAATTTCATCAAAATTGTCATACTTTCATGTCTCTGCCACCTCAAGTCCAGACTTTGACTTGGCTGTCCCAGCTACAGCTAGCAACATAACTAGAAAGGGAGGGGTGGCAAGCAACATCCATGCATGGCGCTGCGTGTGCTTCAAGTGTCCTGATTATCTTAGATGTGTGATAATTGTAGAAAAATATGCTCCCATCTGCTGAACCTGAACAAATGATTGAACCATCTGCACTGAAATCACAACCAATGTGGTAACCAGAAACCTGTCAAAGAAAAGGGATACTTTCACTTGTCCTGCTGGTAAACATTGACACCAACTCCTCCCTGAACTCATTAAATACCACCTCTCATTATAAAAACCTCCCTTTACAGATCCCCCCTCCTTTGAATCACATACAGTTGAGATGTACTGGTACTTATAGGTAGACACTGATATTGGTAGAAAATGTATCACTGGCACTGATCTATTTCAAAAATCCTAACTATAAGCTACAGACTAAAATGTTAAATTTCCATAACAAACCCAAACAACCAAATTTTACCTTATGCCCTTCAAATCTCTTGAACTTGTTAAGTTTATAAGGTTTTCTAGTTGAAAACAAAGCAATGTAGTTGCCATTCGATTGTGCCATGAAAACTGATTCATAAGGGTGGACTCTTAAACAAGTACATGTGAAGGCTTCCTAGGAATGGAAAAAGCCACAGGATTAAACACATTCATACATTCAACGTATATGATTAAATTATATTTTAACCCTTCACTCCCTAGAGTGACTTTATAGATTTTACTCTGTCCAATGCCAGATGATTTTACTAGTCAAATGGAGACCCCTTGGGAGTGAAAGTGTTAAAAACTATCTCCCTTAAAAACTGTCTCCCTTAACCCTTTCACTCCCAAGAGTGACTTTATAGATTTTACTCTGCCTAATGCCAGACGATTTTACTCATCAAACAGAGACTCCTTGGGAGTGAAAGGGTTAAAGTCAAATTTCAAGAAATTTTACAGTGCTGCTAATGTACAATTCTTACATTGACAAGCACATGGCAAGGACTTACAATTCTTCAATTGTGAGAGTAAGCAAGCGTTACAGTAAAAAAAACCTTTCTGGCCAAAAAAAAAGATATTCAATCGTGTGACATACATCGTGTGCCTACCTTGCAGATATTGCATATACTTAAGTCTGATCTAGTGTGAAATGACTGTATTAAAATTATACATTTGTATTCAATAAGATGTTGAGATCACTGTCTGAGTTGTAACCCTTTTATTGGTCTGTTGAACAATAGCAACGTATTCCCAAAAACCTTGAAATACATGTTTCCTCAGGGGGTTGACTGGTGTTCCATGCGCATGACTTCATACAAACTGATTATCAGTTACGTTTTGGAAATGTATTATTCCCTAGACATTCTGCCATAAAAGCAAACAGACAAAGCTAGTTATAATCTTGACTTATAGCCAAGAATTGTTCTGGTTTTTTTTTTTTTTTTTGTTTAGGCTACCTTCATGCTAGTATTGGCTTCATAAAAACTGGGGTCCTCACTTAAAGCAGAGAACAGCCTATAGGCAACTACAGTAACTATGTTTCTTCCATTGTAAGAGTTTTTAAATAAAGCTTTCTTTCCTCTTTGCCAGCCAACTACAATCATCTAAATTAAAATAATAATTATCATAGGAAGGTTTCAGCAATCTTGTCTATACTGCAAAATTGTCTTAGTTGTGGTAATGTAACTGTATAAAAGGGTTCCAAAAAAACACACTGATTTAATTAATGAATATTGCTTGATTCTGGCAGTGAAAAGAATGTACACATGGTACCTGATAGATTTGATTAGATAATATTGCTGTTGACTTAAAATCCCAAACCATGATTCCTTTGTCAGTAGAATTTCGCCTAATTACTTCTGCAGCAGATATGAATTCCTTTCCTCCTGGGATAAAAGCCAAATCTTGTACTTGGCCAAAACAGGCTGTGTAGTTTAGTTCAATCTGTTGACAAAATACATGATTGCAGCACATAATGAGTGATTCAACTTCATGATTTTAACAGTGAAAAGCACTTTCAAAAGTAATTTGAATGAACTAACATTTCTGGTTCTGACATCCCAACAGAGAATGGAGGATTTGAATGTACCAGCCAGAAAAATAGATTGATTTGTAGGATGAAATTCAACACAAGTTACATAGTCTTTGTGAGGAAACTTCTGTATTTCCTGACCTGAAAAATAATACACAACACAGGGTATGATACTTAAAAACATACTTTTCATAGCTCAATTCCAGTAATCTTTTACCTTCGTGCCAGTGTTTGCCGATTTCAAATAATCCAGTCGTTAAAAGTTCAAGAAATTTGGCAAAAAAATAGTTCAGAAACCATGTGGATGATCTATCACAAAAAATCTGAATTTTGACACAGGGACTTTTTAATAATACAGAATATGTAGTGAAAATGAATTACCGCAAATTACAAAAACCGTCTCTGTCAAAATTGTAAAAGAACAGTGTCGACAAAAGGGAAATTATGCGGGCAAATGATGAAAAATTCTAACGACTGAATTTTTTTAATAAACAAAAACCATTCTTTAAGCCTTGTTTTTAACCAGCCCCGTTGCCATGACAACAGCACACACATTTGTCAAAATACGACAATAAACCCTTCTGTGGTTAAACTTGTCTCTTGTGAAAAAGGGGCACCCAAGCTTAAATAGTTAATAAATAATTGTGAATTAGGTATAGGCACTTGAAAACTGTATCCGGCCACCTTAAAGAGTTATACCTGTGTGTAAGTCAGTTAACCTAGCAGTCTTATCATAGCCACAGCTTAACACCTGTGTTCCACACTGACTCCATTTTGTGTCCTTCACTGCTTCTGTATGACAAGTCAATCTTTTTACACATGTACCATAACTCTCAATATCCCAAACACACACAGTATGATCCATTGATGCAGACAGTAGTAAATTACTCTGGGAAGGATTCCACCTAACACAGTTCACACCCTTAGAATGACCTTGAAGAGTTGAATGTAACCGTTTCAGATGTTTAGGTGATCTACATGTTGAGCTTGTGTTTTGATTTATTGCCTCATCTTTGTTTAGATTTGAGTTACGGTCCTTGGGTTTAAAACTGAAGTCGATTTCAGTTCTCTCTGATTGCGAGTGCACGCGTGAGATTCCAAGGGAAACAGAAGAAGTACCAGTTTCTCTAGCTCTTTCTCTCTTTGATATATAAGGTTTGATACCACGACCTACACTATTAGAACTTGTTTCCGTTGCAACTGTTTGAGCAGATTTAACGGAAATCTTGTTTAACGAAGATATAGGAAATCTTGAACAATCATCACTGGAAACTTCATAGTCAGTTTTTGAAGCACTAACTGAAGCGTTCTGTCTTGCATGATGAAACTTTTTCTGGACTGTGTTGTTTAGCTGGTCATTAAGAGCACCACTTTTTGATTCTCTCGGCTTGCTTGAGTCCAAAACCCTCGCTTTCTTCTCATCTGGTTGTCCTATCGTGTATTCTGTACCACCAGTTCTCTTGATCTCGTCAGCTTTACGCTTCGTTTTCGCGTCGCCCTGCCGAGGATTTAAATCACTGTCGCTTTCTCCAGAGCCGGAACTCGCACTTTCATATGCAAGAAGACTTTCCATCGGTAAAAAAAAATCATTTAGCGAGGTCTTGGAATAATAGAACATCTGAGAAGAATATCACAGAACGACATCGACCACCGTAACCGCTCCTAATGACCCTCTCGTAACCGCCATATTTAAATTTTTTGTTTGGTAGTTACCGCTGTTTCGACAAATTGCAGTGGAAGGTGGAGCTTTCAATCTCACCAGGGGTAGTGAATCGGTTGTGACTGGAATGGATACTTTAAAATAAGGTGAGACATTTTGTGATACATATAAAACAAAGGTTATCACAATTTAGTATAAATACTCAGGTGATTATACAAAATCGCGCGGTCTGATTGGTTCGCTATCTCGGATTATCAGCCGATAATCACCTCGACGAACAAAATGGCTGCCAGTCGTTCGCGCGCTTTTGATGAAATAAAACTTTTTCGTGTTGTAAAATGCTTTTCTTTTCTTTTTTGAAGTAATCACCTGTGTATTTATACTAAAACAATTATTCACCTCAGGCTCAGTGATTCTCGGTGAATATTCACCTCGACTTCGTCTCGGTGAATATTCACCAAGAATCACTTCGCCTTCGGCGAATAATTGTTAAATAAGGCGAGACACATATTTTGGTCACGTTACATGGCAATATCTGTTGACCAGCTTTGTCAGAAAAACAAAACTGTTTTACGGAGAGAATAACTGCTGGGTTAATTAGTGATTAGGGTTTTAGCACTAACTCGAAATGGTTAGCTTTCATAGCGGGGCTCCCGCGCGCGAAGCGCGCGTG
This sequence comes from Ricordea florida, assembly GCA_949710005.1. Lineage (NCBI taxonomy): Eukaryota > Metazoa > Cnidaria > Anthozoa > Corallimorpharia > Ricordeidae > Ricordea > Ricordea florida. The sequence goes on from OX453284.1 coordinate 5,957,546, forward strand.
GAGCAGAGCCCCATACTCATGGAATATGGTCAACCTCTTTTCTTTTGGTTGTCACGTGACTGACCGAGCGTACGTACGCACGTACGTACGTCCGTACGCGTCTACAGATTGTACGGGTAGGGTAGGGGAGACTATCAAAAGGAAGGGAGGGGTATCTCAGGCTTGTCTTGGCAAATCCACATTTTTTATATTGGACATTCACAATATGGTCAATTGACAGCTGTCAAAACGGGATAGCCACTGACCAGCATCACATGACCATATTGTGGGCTCATATGTCAACTCATCGAGGTGACGTGATTTATTTGGAAGCTGTTCTGGTAGCCCGCATACTTTTGGCGGGAAATTGCGTTGACGACTGAAAAAGAAATTTTCGGTTCATTGTCTTTTTGAGAATACTACTCTACACTGTTAAAGTTTTACTAAGGGATAAACGAAAAAATTTCTATTGCTATGTCAACAAACAATAGCAGAGAAAATATAATTTGCAGAACACAGGGTTCAGGTGAAGAGCAACGGGAAAGAGAGCAAGAATTAACTGAGGAAGAATGAGCGAAGTAGATCGCCAAAGAAGGCGCGCTCGGGAAAGAGAAAGGAGACGAAATTATAGCGAAGAACGCCGACAAGCAGAAAGAGTTCGGGCGCGAGAAAATAGACAAAATATTAACGAAGAACGCCGAGAAGCGGAAAGATTCCGTGCTGTGGAAAACAGACAAAATTGTAGCGAAGAATGCCGAGAAGCGGAAAGACTTCGTGCTGTGGAAAACAGACAAAATTTTAGCGAAGAAAGCCGAGAAGCGGAAAGACTCCGTGCTGTGGAAAACAGACAAAATTGTAGCGAAGAAAGCCGAGAAGCGGAAAGACTCCGTGCTGTGGAAAACAGACAAAATTGTAGCGAAGAAAGCCGAGAAGTGGAAAGACTCCGTGCTATGGACCACAAATTTGCATAAGTTTTGTCTGCATAATATTTGCTCACTGATGCGTGACTCAGCACTCGCACTTTCGACACTTGACTAGGAAAACCGACTTCTAAACAAACCTTCTTCAGAAAAATGATCTTCTGAATGCACTTCTTTTGAATGAGAAGCATACTGATGAAAGATTTCAAATTTTTATGTTCTTTAATCATATAAACATCTCCCCTGTCGACGGCTAAGAAATACTCCCACGGGAATTTTCTCTTGGCGGCAAATTGCAGAATGTAGCGCTTTCACTGGCAGCTTTTCGCGTTGTCGACGTTGTCACTTAGTGTGTCGATTGAGAACTTTGGTTTCAACGCCGTTGTTTTCGTAAAAAATGTTCTTCTAAATTGTAAAATGTCTCAAATGCAGTATGTTAGTCATTCACGTGTTGCGTTGGACCAGGTCTACTTATAGTTCACACTTTTACGGTTATTTCTTTTGTTTAAGTAACTACAACTGATTGTAGTGAATAAATGAAGGCAGTAATTTTTTAAACTTACAATGTAATTAAGAAAAGAATAATTAATAATTATTTTTTCATTCTCGTGAAAAATGTTTTTCGGGCTGGTAGATGTTGGTTACAGCTTGCCCGAAGGGCAATCTGTAAAATTAATTTTCTTTGCACCCTGCTTGGAGTAAACATTTATTTTACCGAGGTGTTCGTTTTAACACGAAAATGACAAGAGTTGTGTCCTGCATTTCCCAGTAGCGTGTACAAATCTTTTAAATACATTTACGCAAATAGAATGGCTAATTTCATCAGGAATAGAATACAGTACATTGATAATTTGTGTTTTTTGTAGAATATACTCCATGACTTTGTAGGTAGAAAGACCGTACTTATGGCAGACGAAAGTTTAGACAAAAATCATAGGAAGTTAACCGACCTCGACACTTAACTATAGTTAAAAACGTTTGTGAATTCCTTCGCAATATTTTAGAATGCTTTTACAGTTTAAAGTGAAATGAAAGTACTAATGGGAGCCCCGCTTTTAGGCTTGGCTAAATCTATATATTACTTAAGAAATAGAAAACATGTACCGTGTTTCTATCGAGTTATAGAAACACGAGTGAAAGTTTCGGAGAACGAGAAATGCTGTGGGAACACGAGCCGCAGGCGAGTGTTTCCACAGCTTTTTCGAGTTCTCCCAAACTTTCACGAGTGTTTCTATAACTCAATAGAAACACGAAGAACATGTTTTCTATTTCTTTTAGAAAACACCGCGACGAAAAAACGAAAAGCAACTTGTTAGCTTTGATTATCAAACTGTAAATTCTCTTTGCTCGCGTCATCATTACGTCAACAGCTCGTGCTAGTTCTGTGTTTCTATCGAGTTTTAGTATAAATCTACTAGCGTTCTATCACAAATGCCGCGCTCTGATTGGCTACTCTACTCACTATCTATTCTGTGATAGATAGCGAGTAGCGTAATGGCGGCCGCTTGTTCACGTTTTCGAAGTGTCCATAAAGAAGATTTAGACAGTTTACTGGTCGAGGCTGTTCCAGAAAAGACAAAGTTTTGAATGACTAGTAGATTTATACTAAAACAATTAGATTATTCGCTCTCGATTTCTATGCGTGATAGTTGACTCGGGCTGCGCCCTCGTCAACTATCACGCGATAGAAATCTCGAGCTCATAATCTAATTGTTTAATAGAAACACGATTTCTAACCAATCAGCGCGCGTACTTTCTTAGGACTGTTTTCTAAAAATTAATGTTATGGTGACACCATATCAATGTCTCACCTTATTTTGAGATAACCTTTGTTGTATATGTGTCACGAAATGTCTCACCTTATTTTTAAGTATCCATTCTAGTCTTAACAAGCCTTTACAAAATATTCCGAGATCTCCTCGGCGGGGGGTGGGGGGGGGAACCAGAAGATCTTGGGATATTTTGTAAAGGCTTACACGATTCACCACACCTCTCCAGGCAGTAGTATGGTCTTGCCGCAACCTCGTTCCCAGGGCTTGGGAACGAGATTGGTCTTGCCGTTTTTGGGACATTTATTAATTTTATTCACAAAATCGACACGACTTTAGCCACTAAAAGTTTAATCCAGTCTAATCCAAAATGTCCCAAAAACGAGATCCACATCTAATCCAGACCCAAACATAACCCACAGAACCAACTTTCAAACGCCTTCCGTAAAACCATAAACAAATTTTAAATCATTTTTCATATTAACAACTAACAAATCCTAACCATAATCTGCTCGTTGTTTACCGTACGCGTAGGCAGACTCACTAACAAACTTAGCCTTCCGCGCACCGCATTCTAAGCAAGTGCAATACATAATTAGTTTTCCATTCTTTGAAGCAGTACATTCTTCACTTCCATCTGCAAATAGACTTTGAATAGGCTTTGAATAGACTTTGAATAGACCTTTGACCACACTTGGGCCAGACTTGGTCAGACTTTGATCAGCCTTTGATCCTAATTATTTTGAAAATGATTTGATTTTTATTCATATATAAATCCCGGGCATATTGTCGCTTACATACTACTAGCGTTATACGCAACTTAATCAACATATAGTAGGTATTAGTTATCGCGATATTATACGTGGTAAAAAGGGAAATAAAATTTGAACCAAGGAAAAAATTGAACTACAACATATACATAAACAACGAAAAGATTATTGCAGAGTCTGCTCCGATCTGTCAAGGTTAGCATCAAAGAATGGGTCTTTCACTGTAGATCTAGCGATAAGAAATACAACCGTTATGACGCAAATCGATTCATAGACGAGTGTTTTCTTCAAGGTTAGTTGAGGATTACCCTAAATGTTATTACGAAGACTGTAAAGTAAAGCTTCAATACGTTAATTATGTAGATGACTTAGCAACAATAGAACACTTAGATAATAGCATTAGGCACATCAAGTCTAACTGTATATTATGCCGTTTAAAATGGAACAATCAAAGAAAATCCAACCGCTAAAGCATCTTCCCTAACGAACGTTTATTTTAAAGGAGAATTGAACATTTAAAATAGCTTAATATGTCTGGGCTTAAGTTGCGTGACTGGTTATTAAAGAAATAGAAAAGATGCGTCATATTTGGATGGAATAATCCTGGAGAACTACACATGGCACATATTATTCCTAAAAAGATAGGTTATAAAATCAATTATGAGCCCACTGATACCCACACTAACTGTATCTTGTTATCGGTCGCCTTGCACTCCTTATTCGATAATTTTGAATGGATGCTAGACATTTTCAGTCAGTTTCTGGATTTGGAAGTCGATTTAGAAACCCATTTTAAGTCAGTAATGTTAAGACGTAATCCGAGATTAAAAAGATTCAGCCTATCTGGTCACCAGGATAAGTAAAACACTATCCATCTTTTTATGTGCGTTATTATGTGTACCTATGAATGAATTATTCAGTGAATACGGATCCAGAACAGTGCTTCCGCGGGTCCATAGAGTCACAGATTTTTAAATATCTGACGATACTTAATAGTGTATCGAGTATAAAAAATTATTTGATAAAACCACGCAACAATAAACATCTTAACGAATGTACTATTATTTGACAGCCCATAAGTCTGATAAGTATCGCATACTCTGGCATTTATGGCCGTGGAACGCTAGCTCGTGGGACCAGGGTTCTAATATTTCTGACCAACTGTATCTACAATATGAAAACTACATAGAACAAAATGATAATCCCGATTGGACTACTCAAGTACACGACCCGGTGGAACTTCAGTATCTTCTGGAACCACTTGTAATTTCTCCCTAACAAACGAGCGTTTAGGTGCACCTTCTGATAAGCAATACAAAACAGGCTGGTTAGGTGAAACCATGCTCCGTGATATACCAAAAACATCTAAACTCCAGATTGGATCAGTTGCTCTTCTACGTTCTCAGCCACCTTCCAGCTCCCCAGTGGCTAATAGATAACTAACTTAAACACCCAGAGGCAGTCTCTTTTCATCCAAACCAACGGGTCTTTTATATTTTTCATTCTTAATATCAATTTCTTTTAAACTTCAAAGCATTAATAGGTTCCTTACCAGTTAATCTAGTTACACTTCTATTAAGTGTTTTTATGACCGAAGGTAGTCGATTAACCCAGACTCTAGATCTATCATCACTAACCATCTCTTGTGTGTACTGATGACTGAGCAACCGCTCACTGCCAGTGTTCGATTAGCACGCTCTACAAAGGCCTGAGTGCTGTTACCTGCTTCACACCGCTGTACAATAATTCCATGCTGCTGCATAACGCTATCTTTGCATTCAGTTGTGTTTACATTAAGAAGTATTTACGTGTTTTTTTTTTTACATTAGAATTTACCGTCTTTCCATTTGAATTCATCTTTTGGGCTTTTAATGTTTTCCCGTCTAGAAGAGTCGAAAACCTTCTAGCAAAGACGCATAACTGAAGCACAGATTTTACACCATCAGTTTGTGAGTATGATGTAGTTTTCTACGCGACAGCAATCGCGACAGTCACTTCTTTTACAAAGCAAAAGGGCTTGATAGGTTTAACAAAGGGCTTGATAGGTTTAACAAAGGGCTTGATAAGTTTAATTGATAGGTTTTCAGTTTGTTGTCGCAAGCAACCCAAGCCAACGCTCAGTGAAGTTCATCTAATGTTGCAAGTTTCTCGCGCCGCAAATTTCTTCAAGTTTTCAGCTACAAGTTTCTTCAAGTCGGTAAAGTTTTCAGTTTCAGTGATTGTGAAAAGGCAGCACCAAGGTATTATTTTGTCGGTTGTCTACCTAATTAAGGTTAGCATACGTGATTCCATATCTTATGTATGCTTTAGCCGAGCCAGTGTTTTGTTGTTTTTGACCCGTGGTGATTTATTTTACGCTGTCATCTGAAAGTAGTTTGTGGTTTTAGATTTATTCCCGAGCACAGAGTTGATTCCTCGTCAGGTGTTTCTAATATTGCGAAAGTTATCTTTAAAATTGTTACTTTATATATGTTATTTACCGGGCGGGAGGTCCGTATGGGAAAAAACTGTGCCCGAGGTCTTGAGTACGGCCCGAGGTCGAAGGCCGAGGGCCGTACTCAAGACCAAGGGCACAGTTTTTTCCCATACGTACCGACCTAGACCGGTAAATAACTTATTTATTTTTTCTGTTTGTTTGCTTTTTTTTCAATTTGCCGCGAATAGCGCGGATAAAAATCCGGACCGTGGTCCGTATCGTAAAAAGCTGGACCGGTTACGAGCGCGCGATTAGCCAATCAGATTCGAGGATTTGGTATTCCGGCCCGCTGAGATGCTTCAGAATAAAATAAAGTAGGTTATTTTTGCTTCCTTAATATTACAATTAACCTTGTTTTTTGCTGTTTGTAGTTTGTCCAGTCGGCATCACTTTGATACCGCGAGGCGAGCTTTTTGAGCCTGTCCCTTTCGAACATATCTTTTTTCAGTTCAAGTGTTATCCATGGGGCCAAAATCCCCCTTACTTTCTTTTTCTTTAAAAGAGCATGACTTTCAGCAATGCATATCATATCATCATATTTTCAGCAATGCATATTGGGTCGCTTTCAGCTTCTACAAGGCGCCACGGGGCCATTGAAAGATCATTTCTAAAGCTTACTGAATCAAAATTTTTGAAGCACCTACTAGTTTTAATCTTCAGACTATATTTAGAGAGGCTAATCTTTCTAATTGCATACACAAGACAATGATCACTTAGGGACGAACCATTAGAAAAGTGATGGGGGGGGGGTGGGGAATTTTCAGCTTGCACGATTTTTTTTTTCGCTCACTGCTTGTGCAGGAATCTTTTTTTCAGGTGAACCCCTCTGCACGAATTTTTTTTACTACCTGTGAAAAAGTCACAATTGGACCTTCCTTCTGCATGAATTTTTTTTTTACCTTCTTCTTTGCATGAATTTTTTTGGGGGCATTTTCCCTTGCATGAATTTTTTTTGTTTTTTTTTTCCCCAACACCCCCCCCCCCCATCACTTTTCTAATGGTTCGTCCCTTATCACACGATCAGATACCCCACTATGGGAAAATTTTAGAGGGTCATTTGTTAGAAACAAGTCAGCTGTTCTGCTTGTGTCTTTAGTTACGCGCGTGGGTTGCTTGATCATTTGGCTCTATTGATAAAGATTACATCAAATTGTGTCCAGCAGCTTATGTCTCCAATGATCAGTATTAACCTCTAGGTTGTAGCTTCCAAGTTCTCTTAGGGTGGATTCGAATTTTTCAATAGTTTCTATTGAAGACCCAGGTGGTCTATACCACGTTCCTATAAGAAAGGGCTTTATCTTAGGTTTAGATACTTGAATGTAAAGAAGTTCAAGATCATCCTGCTGACGTGAGAGACGTTTATAGCCCGGGGGGGGGAGAGTCCCATGTGGAATGGACGGGGATGCTCGTCGTCTCGCTTAGGGGTGTAAATTTTAGATTTTGGTCTCGCTTAGGGTTTTCTGGGCAAAATGTCATTATTTTTAGCCGTCAAGGTCTCGTTAAGGGTTGCACGCGAAGAAATAACAAAAAATCACTGTACTTTTTGTTTATCTGTTTTATAAACTGGTCTCTTTTAGGGGTCTGCATAAGCTTCGGCCACGCCAAGATTGGTCTCTTTTAGGGGTTAAATTCAAAATTTCCGACGAGCATCCCCGTCCACTCCATATGGGAGTCCCCCCCCCCAACTCGGGCTTTATAGTTAATTGTGTTTCTGATTTTTAAAAAGAGCTACTCGTCTACCTGACCTATTTCTATCTTTCCTCTCGATAGCATATCCTGGTATGTTTATTTCTCCATTTGATATGGTGCACTCAAGGCGAGTTTCATTGACTGCTATTATGTCCACCAATTTAGTAGACATATATGTTTTAAGTTGATCAATGTGTTTGTATAGAATAGCTATGTTGAAGGAGGCTATCTTAAAACACCGAGTAGATGAGACACCAAAACTGGGTTGGTTTCTAATTTGGTTTTGTGTATATGGTTCCCTATCATTAGAGTTGATCTGCATAGGATGATCCCTACATTGGCTATGTTGCAGTTAATTTTTTTCTTCAGTTAATTTTTATTCTTCCTTTGTTTTGGGGTATGGTAATGTATGAAAATGAGTTTAAAACAAAGGAAGAATAAAAATTAACTGAAGAAAAAAATTAACTGCAACAGCTACAGCACACGCTTCGATGAGGGGAGACCCTTCGAGGATGGTGAAGAATCGAGATATTTTCCTTTCGTTCATAGAGAAAGTCTGTATATTCCATCGCAAACATCACTTGAGGATAGAACACAATCGTTTCACTGACAACTGTTTCGGAAAATAAAGAAAAGGCTTTGGTCTGGGAGGCGAGAGGACCCTGATATAAACATAGACTTCAACGTTGACCAGTATGTTTTTATGGAGAGTGTAGGGAGTATTTTGCCCGGTATTATTCATAGAGGGAAGATGGTTTATCAATTGCAGTCAAATAGGCTTCTTGATTTATGTCTTGGACTGAAGTGGGACGAAAGAATTTTAAAATCCAGTTGGAGATTTTGCTCATGTAATTCCAGGAACTGTTAAATAGTTGACAAAATTATGATAGATTTTGTTAGTTACCTGATTCACCCAACGAGAATATAGTTCAAAACCACTTAAACATAGCATTGTTAAAGTGTTTTAGTATTTAAAAGGTAGATATAAGCATATTTTTATCCCCTAAAATTTGTTGATCTGTTCGGATTTCCTAGCTGAAAGTCTTGTGATCGGAAAATTATAGCGATCAAAACTTACCTTTTCGAAAATTTCAGCCAGAAAAAAGGCTCCCGAAAATTCTAGGTGACCTTTTTACGTTAAAAATCCGTTAAAAATGGGCAATAATACCATTTTTAGATGTACGAAAATCCTAGGAGAGGCAAACAAGCAAGAAATTTTTTTAACAAATGTTTCCGAAAATTCTAGATCTCAATCGTCTTCCGAACAGATATTTTCCGAAAATTGACGTTGGGTGCCCCTGTTAATGTTCTTATGTTCGATCAACTTCCATCGATTTTGATTCTCGTTACAAGTTCAGATATTACAACTTTTGCATCTGATTCATTTTCAATCTGTCTAGCAATGTCAAGAGTGTCATTAGCGACAACTTCAGGTTTTGAGTCTCGGAGGTCGTTTGTTTCGACGTGTAGGACAATTTGAAGTGGCGCTTTGTGTAGCTTTGGTTTTATGTGATGTTTCATGTCGAATGTAGAGGCTCCAGAGAAGGATTTGACCACGACTCTGCGTTTCACTCGCCTACCGAGTTCTTAACAGTGAACTCGTTTTAATTATGACGGTCGTTGGCGGTGGCCATGGTGACCAGATGATGGTGGTGTGACTTCTGCAGAATTTCTTGCTGTTCCTGGCTCCTTTGGTAATTTTGCTATTCGTCTTTCAGTGGCTTTTTGCTGCTGTGCGACTAGACGTCTTCCTTTTTACTTGCCGTTCATGATCATGTAAATTTACAGCGTGATCGATATTTGCATTTTCAGAGCAGCTTTCTTCCACTTTCAGTACATTCTGCTGCTCATTGTTAAGCAGTGTAATTGCAGTCATTAGGCTTTTGTTTTCATCCCTGTGGGTTTTAGCTTATTCATTCATGCTAGCGTAGCGAGATTCCATTTCTTGTAACCTCTGTTTGAGGGTGTCATTTTCGCTCTTGAGAGAAATAGTTTCGAGTTGCAATAGTTTCGTTTGCGTAGGATGTGTTGGCTTCAGATTTGTCATAAGGTGGCATCTCGTGGACGTTTTTGATACTGATTATAGTCACACGGAAAAGCAACTGATCATTCGGTTGTGTTACGTGAGTAAACCTTGAACTCATAAGTCTGAATTGAGAATGGAGACGGGTCAGGACAATTATTTTGTTACTATCACGTCACCAGGTTCTTGATCATTTTTCTTGACTGAAGATGTACTTGGTCAGACGCTTGATGTTTGACGATCTCCAAAAGATCAAATCCACACTTTCTGTAGAAGTCAACAGCGTTTAAAGTCGAAAGAACTGTGAGTCTCGTTGCTCCTTGCTCTGTCGCAGACTTCGCAAGATGGTTTATTAAGCTCACGCCAACACCTTTGCGGTTATGCTGAGGATCAACGAACAAGCCTTTGATCTGCACAGCACTGTTGCTATCTTGTCTCTTCCGTTCTTGCTGCAAAATAGTATCAGGGAGTGAATGACCAAAACCGAGGACTGTTCCATCTTCAGCTGTAGCCATAACAATCTCTCCCTGTTTTATAAACGGTAAGTAACGGCTAGGATTTTGTCTGCTTACCCAAGCATGGATTTCATCCGGACTATAGTGACTAGAGCAGGTAACGCGAATAGCTGAAGTGTGGATTCTGTAGATTTCATTAACGTCTGTTTCAACTGCCTTACGGATATTTACAAGGAGAGCTTTCCTATTCGCCATCTTCACCGGCCTACTCCTTAACGAATTTGCTTTGTCTATGTGTCTCAAATACCACTCTCACGTGATTGTCACGCGATCGATAACTGTTCTTAGGGTTGCCTTCTCTTGGGAACACTCTTTGAACAAGTGACATCAAATTTGGTTGCGCAAGATTAATTTGCATTTGTAAACAAAACCTTTCTCGTGGGTCAGTTATCGATAAACTCCGGGTTAAAAACATAAACCATTACCTTTGAACACGGCCAAACCAAATTTAGTCGCTTTCTTCGTGTTTTCAGGGACTGCTTCGTTGTTAATTTGGACGATTTCTTCGCTTGTCACTGTTGCAAACAATTCACGCGACGGAGCGAAAAACTCACTATTTGCTCGGAGGTAAATATAGCACATGATATTCGGAGTTTGACTTGCCAATCAGAGCGCACTTTCAACGCTATCCACTGTTTTAGTATATACTTATACCGGTAGTCCTACGCGCGCTCTGATTGGTTCGCTATCTCGGATTATCAGCTGATAATCACCTCGACGAACAAAATGGCTGCCAGTCGTTCGCGCGCTTTTGATGAAATAATTTTTTTTCGTGTTGTACAATGCTTTTTCTTTCCTTTTTTAGAAATAATCACCTGTGTATTTATACTAAAACAATTATTCGTCTCAGGCTCAGTGATTATTGGTCAGTATTCACCTCGACTTCGTCAAAACGAATAACGGTGAACGGTGAACGTGAACGTTGCCTGACATCCAAAAAACGGCTGCAAGGGAGACTAGGTGAATATTCACCGATAATAACTTCGCCTTCGGCGAATAATTGTTAAATAACCAAAGGTCTAAAGAAATAAAATATTCTGTCTCCAAAAACCAGCCAAGAGAGCTAGCAAATGTTGCAGAAGGCAATTAAATGCACTTATGTTGAAAACGGGTCCTTGGTATCAATTTAAGGTGTATTATAAGGAGGTTGGTGTGCAATAGCTTAAAAATGAAAAACACTTTAAGAGCGAGGAGAGAAAACACAGAACATGCACATGCACATCACCATGCAAACATTGTGCAGCTCCTGTAAAAGAAAGTGGGAAATGGATTCCAACATGCCAACCTCAAATTAAGTACAACAAGAAGACGTGTGTTGGTTTAAAATTGCTGACGCAGTATGTTCTTTTGCTGATTATGCGATCATGGATGTCCATGGTGCAATCCAACCTGACTTGCACGTGATTCGGAGTTACAGCCAATAAAAATCGCACAATTTTTTCGGGACGGGCTCGGGATACGGGAAAGTTAAAAAAACAAGGCAATTTTTGACTCCCAAGACGACGAAAGGAATGCGCTACCGAATTTAATAGGCTGGCTGACTACGTCATCCCGCGTAATTAAATAAAGGCCATTATGTTAGAAACAAAACATTTAGTGCTTGAGGATTTACTGAGTCTAGTCTTCCCTCAGTTTGGTAATGTTAGTCAGGATAATATTACCTTTCATTTCCAAAGAAGAACAGATCTAGAAGCTGATGACATCGAATGCATCTGGATCGAGATTTTATTTCCAAAAACTAAAAGTTTTCTTATTGGAATTATTTACCGACCTCCAGATTCTTCAAAACATCTCTGTGTGGATTACAATTGCAAATTTGAATCAATGCTTTCGACAGTGTCATCAGAAGACAAAGAATGTATTCTTACTGGTGACATTAACTGCAATTATTTGGTGCCAGCGGATCACAAAGAAATTAAATCAATTCTAGCCTCCGTTGGATTAAAACAGCTTATTTCAACCCCCACGAGAATTACGCGCGAATCCAAGACTTTGATTGACATCATATGCAGCAACGAACCCGAGAAAATCAACCATGTGAAAGTAATCCCTGCTGGCTTGAGCGATCATGAATTGATCTGCTGTTCTCGCAAAGTAAACAATGTGAAACATCATCCTAGAATCATTACCTGCCGAAATTTTGCAAACTACGATGCGAAATTATTTTGCGAAGAGCTTAATTCCATGAACTTTATGCAAGTCTTTTCATCGTCCTGTGTCAACACTGCCTGGAGTGTTTTAAAAAATATCTTACAACAGTGTATCGACAAACATGCGCCGCTCATTGAAAAGAAGGTCAAAGGGAGACTCTGCCCATGGTTGACTCAAGAGGTCAAACGGGAGATGAATTTGAGGGATGGTTTACTTAGGAAAGCTCGCAGGATTAACTGTGAATTGGACTGGTCATCGTACAAGCGACAGCGTAACAGAGTAACAGGCCTTATTAAAAAATGCAAGAGCAAATATCATCAAGATATTCTAAGAGATAGTGCCGGCTCTCCTGATAAATTCTGGTGTGCCATTAAAAAGCTGTATCCAACGAAACTACCATCAGAACAAGGATCAGCGTTTCAGATAAATGGAACGAAGTCTACCGATAAGAAATTCATCTCAAACGGTTTTTGTGACTTTTTTACTAACGCTGCCATCAATTTAAAAAGAAAGTCGTTTTTGCTTCGTGATTTTGTTTGGTGCAAAAACGGAACGAAACCTCCTCTTAGCAAAGAGAAATTCCTTTTCAGAGTTGTGAAAGAAGCAGATATTTTGAGGGAGCTGAAAAAACTTAAACGAAAGAAAGCGACTGGTCTCGATAATCTGCCCCCTGGATTACTTAAAGATGCCGCAGAAGTCACCACAAAGCCTTTAACTTTTATTATTAAGTTATCCCTCGCAACTGGAGTTGTTCCAACCGATTGGAAAGTGGCCAAGGTGATTCCTCTGTTCAAGTCTGGTTCTACGGCAGAAATAGACAACTACAGACCAATTTCAATTCTCCCTACTCTGTCTAAGATTTTGGAGAGAGCTGTCTATAAGCAAGTAGAGACACATCTCGAACGCAATGGCCTTATTCCCGAACACCAGTTTGGTTTTAGATCTAATCGCTCAACTGAATTAGCGGTGACTCTGTTTACAGACTTAATCCGGAAAGAAGCAGATGGCGGGAAAGCTACAGGAGCTGTGTTCATCGACTTAACAAAGGCGTTTGATACCATCAGCCACTCAGTTTTATTAGAAAAACTGTCTTGTTATGGCATACAGGACAATGAACTGAACTGGTTTACGGATTGCCGGAAGCAGCTCGTCCAATTTAAAGGAGTGCTGTCTAAACCTAATCCTGTTTTCACAGGTGTTCCCCAAGGAAGTATTCTAGGTCCGCTATTGTTCTTGATTCACTTTAATGACGTCCATCAGCCGCTTCGTTACTCCAAAATTATCACCTATGCAGACGACACAGTTATTTTCACCTCCTCGAAAGACTTGGATGCTATACAACACAATCTCGGTGAAGACATCAAAAGTCTCGCTGACTGGTTTAGAGAAAATGAACTTATCATCAATCTTAAAAAAGGAAAAACTGAAGTTATGTTGTTTGGAACAGCGAAAAGATTAAATTGTTTCAAAGGCAAAGAATTAAACTTGATGGTAAACGGATGCCGCATAAACGCGACAACAACTTATAAATACCTCGCGTTCATTTAGATCCCACACTAAATCTTGACACGCACTTCTAAAAAATGTACAAAAAAGCAGCTGGGAGAGTAAATTTATTGCGACGAATCCGTTCTAACATTGATGTCTTTAGCGCTGAACGCATCTACAGGACAATGATCATGCCCATTTTCACTTACTGTGGTCAAAGTACGCTTGGTTGGTCAGAAACACGCAAGCGCAAAATCAGAGACCTGGAACAACGAAGTCACAGGATCATTCTGCCAAATCCTACGTGTCTTACTTGTGTACTCCGCCTACCCACAGTCGAGAACATTCAAATGAGAAAAGCCTGTAATTTTGTTTTTGACTGCCTACAAGGCAACGTTTGCACCCCTTTTAAAAACTATTTTAATCTTTTAACGCATAATCGTGATACGAGGAACTGTAGAGCCACTGTTGTTCTACCTAAAGTGAAACTTGAATTTGCACGAAAAAGTTTTTATTTCTCTGGTGCAAATATTTTTAATTCTTTACCTTTAAAAACTAGACAAACTAGCAGTAGGGTTTTATTTAGGCAGTCTTTAAACGAATTATTTGCTTAGGTTAAATAAGCATAATTTAATGGATTTTTAATTTTTATTTTTTATCCTTTTATATGATGTATTTTATTTTTATTCTTACATTGTTATATATATTTTTCTTTTACACGACCCCTTTGATAACAGTACGCATGTACTGAAGGGCCATCCTGTTTAAAAATTCGTTATTATTATTATTATTATTATTTCTAATAATCTGGTTCTGTTTGTCAAAACTGAAACGTGATTATGAATTCCCATTTCCAAATTTTTGGCTGACGTTTATTTGAGTTATTTCACTATTGATTGAGTGATTGTTATTTCTGATCCTGTTGCCTAGTTGCTCCTGTTATCATCACCTCTCAAAAACTGAAAATTAATAAAGTAGCTGTTTTTAACTTCTGATTTAAGATATTGATCCCCAATGATTTTGTATTCTGTGATTGGAATTCTTTGCCCCAGCCAATATTTAACAGTTCCTGGAATTACATAAGCAAAATCTCCAATTGGATTTAAAATTCTTTCGTCCCACTTCAGTCCAAGACAGGAATCAAGCAGCCTATTTGACTGCAATTGGTAAACCATCTTCCCTCTATACCAGGCAAAATACTCCCAACACTTTCCATAAAAACATCCTGGTCAACGTTGAAGTCTATGTTTATATCAGGGTCAGTCTCGCCTCCAAGACCGAAGCCTTTTCTTTATTTTACGAAACAGTTGTCAGTGAAATGATTGTGTTCTATCCTCAAGTGATATTTGCGATGGAATAAACAGGCTTTCTCTACGAACAAAACTGAGGAAAATATCTCGATTCTTCACCATCCCCGAAGGGTCTCCCCTCATCGAAGCGTGTGCTGCAGCCCGCGATGTAGGGAGTTTCAATCTCTTTTTGGGTTTGTAAACCTCCGTGACTTCAATATCATACAATTTTGTACATTTTCTCTGTGGAACAAACTTTTTAATGGAAGTGTATGCTGAGTATTCATTGCAGAATCGCTTTATTTCTTTTATTTCTCACATTGGTCTGTACGCCACTTTGTAACATTGCTCTGGAGACCAAACGCATTACCTGACGTTAGCGGCCGCGCCCGCCTGCAACCGACAAAACAAATGTCCATCGCATTGGGGAAACAGTTTCATATGCGGCGAAAACGAAGAAAGAGGGTTTTAGGATCCAGAAAAACTATTCAATAGCAATCATTTGGAACAGACAAACATTTTTTGAGTCCAAACTACTTTCAGATGACAGCGTAAAATAATTCACCACGGGTCAAAAACAAAAAAATACTGGCTCGGCTAAAGCATGGATAAGATATGGAATCACGTATCTAACCTTAATTAGGTAGACAACCGACAAAATAATACCTTGGTGCTGCCTTTTCACAATCACTGAAACTGAAAACTTTACACTTGAAGAAACTTGTAGCTCAAAACTTGAAGAAATTTGCGGCTCGACGAACATTAGATGAACTTCAGCGTTGGCTTGGGTTGCTTGCGACAACAAACTGAAAACCTGTCAATTTAACCTATCAAGCCCTTTGTTAAACCTATCAAGCCCTTTGTTAAACCTATCAAGCCCTTTGTTAACCTATCAAGCCCTTTTGTCACTGTCGCGATTGCTGCCGTGTAAAAAACTACATCGTACTTACAAACTGATGGTGTAAAATCTGTGCTTATGCGTCTTTGCTAGAAGGTTTTCGACTCTTCTAGAAGGGAAAACATTAAAAGCCCGAAAGATCAATTCAAATGGCAAGACGGTGAATTGCAATGTAAAAAAAAAAACACGTAAATACTTCTTAATGTAAATTCTACTGAAATTGCGATCGACAAAAAATAAACAAATTTCTGTGCGGTAGCTGTGCAATGATCTCCGCGAGAAGCCTAACTTTTACTGAAGTTCAAGTAACAATTGAAACACAGATTGATGGAAAATTGAAAGTGAACTGCTGCTAAGCTTTACCGATGTTTTTGCTGGCACCAAGGAAACAAAAGATATAAACTGTGACGCATCGATGTCATCGATGCTTGCATTATCTTTATAATCCAGCCTACAAATGAAGGAAATCCAACTTTTTTGCCAACTTTAATTTTTGGACAAATGGGTAAAAAATGGGTCAATTTCTGATTGGTTGAAAAAGTGATAAAGTGACCTGAGAAAAACCTACAAAACGTGCTAATGTTCGGTAAGTTTCATTAGTCCACAAATCAAGATCGAAACCTAATCTAATACTGACTCCACAGCCTCCAAGCAAACTGTGCCAATCTGATGCAACACTTCACAAGGCAGGCAGATGAGGAATGACATGCAAGGTCTCCTTCTGATCAAGGACCTCTTGGCTGTGGTTGGTGGTGAAGTGTACCACACGGAACTGCAGATGCGGAAGACTCTCCTTGTGATTCAGGCGGTACCGCTGGCTATCGCATTGGGCCGTGAAGTATCCACCTTCCTTTTTGCGCCAAGCCAGCACAGCATAGCTGTTGATCTTTCCCGGACCGGATGGGATGAACGTCTCCACGATGGGTTCGATAATTTCCAACTCTGGCGCTTGCACGGTGCACTCAAGGATCTGAAAGTCTCCAGACAAGTGGTCGGAATGGCGAGTAATCTGGTGCAGTGTCTTCATGTAGCCACCGTTCTCATACTTGATGTTTCTCTCGTACTCGTAGCCGTTCGAGATCTTGAAGAGGTCTTTAGTATCCTCGTGATAATTGCTGTATGTGGGGTAACCAAAGATAGCCACTATATCCAGGAGGTGCATGTGGAGTGGACCAGTGGTTGATTTTAACACAGAACCAAGCTTACCATCGTAAGGACGCCCAATGCCATCTCCTTCTAAGCGCAGCTGCTTACCATTAGCAGTGCCTCTAATTACGGTCTCGTGTCGCAGTTCCTCAGGAACTTTAGGGACTTTACTTAATGCCATCGATATGCAGCTGAAAGTTATCCCAAAAAGATACCATAAAAAATTTCAGTCAAATAGATGAATAAGAGAGGCGAAAATCGCGGGTTTGTGCATGTAACAGTATCACCTTAAGGGGAAAGTGACATGGCAACGAACTAACTACGACCCATAAATTTGCACGAACACATATAGATATCAGCATCTAAGAACAGGAAATGTACAGCAAGCTATCACATCGTACTTAAGTATTCAAGTTAACTCACCAAGCTAAGCCGTCTTCAACTCAAGGACAGTAGAACAAGCTAGAAGTAGATATGGGCGCTGGCTGGACACTAACTATAACTATATAGAACAACTAGAATCAGCTGATGGTGATGTGAATTCCCATTGGTGGAGCGTTTCAAATGGTACTGATTGGCCAGAATGGAACTTCGATCAGTACTCTTAGTAAATACATTTTGATTAAGAGAAGCACAAAGTTGTGTCAATCAAGTCGTGCATGTCTCCAATTTCTCGAAAAGTGACAGCAACGAGGTCACGACCGTTTTAAAAAGCGTGCACACACTTCGTTTGCATCAAAACGTCGGCTGTGGCAATTCAACTCTGTGAAATATTTAGACTAAAAGAAATTGAAAAGCAGTTTGCTGTGCGTCTATTTTCTCTTAATATTCCTTTGATTACGTGCTCTCCACAACTACGTAGGTCTTACTTCTTCAGGAGGAAGAAGAAACGGATTGGCTTCAAAGAGTGTTCCCAAGGGAAGGCAACCCTGAGAACAGTTATCGATCGCGTGACAATCACGTGAGAGTGGTATTTGAGACACATAGACAAAGCAAATTCGTTAAGGAGTAGGCCGGTGAAGATGGCGAATAGGAAAGCTCTCCTTGTAAATATCCGTAAGGCAGTTGAAACAGACGTTAATGAAATCTACAGAATCCACACTTCAGCTATTCGCGTTACCTGCTCTAGTCACTATAGTCCGGATGAAATCCATGCTTGGGTAAGCAGACAAAATCCTAGCCGTTACTTACCGTTTATAAAACAGGGAGAGATTGTTATGGCTACAGCTGAAGATGGAACAGTCCTCGGTTTTGGTCATTCACTCCCTGATACTATTTTGCAGCAAGAACGGAAGAGACAAGATAGCAACAGTGCTGTGCAGATCAAAGGCTTGTTCGTTGATCCTCAGCATAACCGCAAAGGTGTTGGCGTGAGCTTAATAAACCATCTTGCGAAGTCTGCGACAGAGCAAGGAGCAACGAGACTCACAGTTCTTTCGACTTTAAACGCTGTTGACTTCTACAGAAAGTGTGGATTTGATCTTTTCGAGATTGTCAAACATCAAGTGTCTGACCATGTACATCTTCCGTCAAGAAAAATGATCAAGAACCTGGTGACGTGATAGTCTCCTCCGCAGCCGTTATTAGGATCGTCACGCAACGCTTCTCCCACACTAACTAATGGGGGAGAAGCGTTGCGTGACGATCCTAATAACGGCTGCGGAGGAGACTAGGTGACGTGACAGTAACAAAATAATTGTGCTGACCCGTCTCCATTCTCAATTCAGACTTATGAGTTCAAGGTTTACTCACGTAACACAACCGAGTGATCGGTTGCTTTTCCGTGTGACTATAATCAGTATCAAAAACGTCCACGAGATGCCACCTTATGACAAATCTGAAACCAACACATCCTACGCAAACGAAACTATTGCAACTCGAAACTATTTCTCTCAAGAGCTAAAATGACACCATCAAACAGAGGATACAAGAAATGAATCTCGCTACGCTAGCATGAATGAATAAGCTAAAACAAAAACCTAATGACTGCAATTACACTGCTTAACAATGAGCTGCAGCATATACTGAAAGTGGAAGAAAGCTGCTCTGAAAATGTAAAAATCGATCACGCTGTAAATTTACATGATTATGAACGGCAAGTAAAAAGGAAGACGTCTAGGTGTTGGCGTGACCTTAATAAACCATCTTGCGAAGTCTGCGACAGAGCAAGGAGCAACGAGACTCACAGTTCTTTCGACTTTAAACGCTGTTGACTTCTACAGAAAGTGTGGATTTGATCTTTTGGAGATCGTCAAACATCAAGTGTCTGACCATGTACATCTTCAGTCAAGAAAAATGATCAAGAACCTGGTGACGTGATAGTCTCCTCCGCAGCCGTTATT
This sequence comes from Ricordea florida, assembly GCA_949710005.1. Taxonomy (NCBI): domain Eukaryota; kingdom Metazoa; phylum Cnidaria; class Anthozoa; order Corallimorpharia; family Ricordeidae; genus Ricordea; species Ricordea florida. The sequence goes on from OX453284.1 coordinate 5,977,001, forward strand.
AGGATCGTCACGCAACGCTTCTCCCACACTAACTAATGGGGAGAAGCGTTGCGTGACGATCCTAATAACGGCTGCGGAGGAGACTAGGTGACGTGACAGTAACAAAATAATTGTGCTGACCCGTCTCCCTTCTCAATTCAGACTGATGAGTTCATGGTTTACTCACGTAACACAACCGAGTGATCAGTTGCTTTTCCGTGTGACTATAATCAGTATCAAAAACGTCCACGAGATGCCACCTTATGACAAATCTGAAGCCAACACGTCCTATGCAAACGAAACTATTGCAACTCGAAACTATTTCTCTCAAGAGCGAAAATGACACCCTCAAACAGAGGTTACAAGAAATGAATCTCGCCATTTATAAAACAGGGAGTGTCTCGGATCGTTATCAGTGGCCACAGCTGAAGATGGAACAGTCCTCGGTTTTGGAGTACAGAGGCCTTGCCGACTCGCACTCGTTTAATAAATCCTAGGAAAATAAATTTTCATATTAATTTATGCGCAGAATCGACAAGATGCTCGAATCCAATCTAAACGTGATCCACAAAAACATCCATCCACCAACAATCTACTTAACGTCTTTCGCGAAACCATCAATAAATTTTAAATCATTTTTCATACTAACAACGCATCCCACCACCACTCCTAATCAAATTCTAATCCACATCCTATCGACGGATGAACGCAGCCTTACAAGCATCAAACTCCGCACAAAAATCCAACGAAGAGAGCGACGAAGAGCCAACGAAGAGAACGACCAAGAGAAATATATCTTTGCAAATCCTCACTCTAATCCATTGAAGCCCAACCCGCAACTAATCAAAGCTCATTACGACTGGCTGAATCTACACAGCGGGAGCTTCGAAGGCTTACTGATTTTAGCACCACTGAAAACTTTATATCGTCAAAGAAGAAGGATCTTTTGCCATTGAAGACAGATTGTTACCCAACCACACCATTGAATGGCTTGAAGAAGAGAATCACATGCAGCGACCTCAAAAGGGCTTAACAGTAAAATAGAAGACGTAAGTAGCATCTACGGAAGACTTGTGGATGTTGCCCAATACGGTACATCAAACTTCACAAAAGAACTCAAATAAATACTCAACAGCTTTTATGGCGCATTCCTAAGAAGGTATCCAAACTCAAACCAATACTCCTACAAAACGCAAATCCGCTTCCGAATCCCGGCCCAAACCCAGCCTACGACAGACTGGGCAAAAAACCATTCCAACCCGGTGGCTCAAAATAAAAGTCCATGTCAGACAGTGATCCACACCTATTCTACTTTATAGCAAAAATACCGGATCATTTTTTTCCAATTAAATTCTAAAATTATCCACGGAAGGTCTACCAGCGTGACGAACAAACCTTAAGCTATGGAATTTGCATTGACGTCATTACATTCCAGACTTTCTAACAATTTTGAACTCTTGAGGTAAACACGAAATCTAGTTTTCAGACTTGCCGGTTGTCAGGGAAGAGTGGAATGCATTCTATTGTCCTACACGTGTACAGCGATTGTATGTTAACTAGTGAAACGTGAAATAGTCATCTACTGAAAGACTGTGCTCGTGATTAGATGCTGATCAGCTACGTACCACGCTAATTGGCCCACGACAGCTGTCAATGCAATAAGATTAATTTCATGCCGCGTAGGCGGCGGAGTTGACACATTAGTGAGCTTACGCAGGGACGACGTCGCTTAGAAGGACGTCGTTCAGGGAGTCGACGCCCTCGTCCCAGTCGTCACCAAAAGTGATCCTTACGCAATCCGGGGCGCGCGCGTCAGAAAGGCGGATTTGGCGGGAATTTTTCAATTTTTTTTTTTCAATTGTTCAACCTTCTTCAAATATGCCAAACTTACGCGATGTGAGAGACTTACTCCGTTTCGGCTTTGAGGAAAAGCTAGTAAACGAAGAAGAATTCATTCTTCTGTGTACGACATGAATACTTGAATGTAAGAACCCTGATTTTCCTTACTGGCAGTACCATTCAATTTGGATGACTTATCTGATGACGAATGTGAAGCTGAATTTAGCTTTTTAAAAAGAACCTTCTTATATCTCTCAGTTAGTAGGCGCGCTGTGATTGGTCAATTTAGCGGGCCGTTCAGTAGCAATCATTTGGGACAGACAAACATTCTTTGAGTCCAAACTACTTTCAGGTGACAGCGTAAAATAACTCACCACGGGTCAAAAACAACAAAACACTGGCTCGGCTAAAGCATAGATAAGATATGGAATCACGTATCTAACCTTAATTAGGTAGACAACCGACAAAATAATACCTTGGTGCTGCCTTTTCACAATCACTGAAACTGAAAACTTTACACTTGAAGAAACTTGTAGCTCAAAACTTGAAGAAATTTGCGGCTCGACGAACATTAGATGAACTTCAGCGTTGGCTTGGGTTGCTTGCGACAACAAACTGAAAACCTGTCAATTTAACCTATCAAGCCCTTTGTTAACCTATCAAGCCCTTTTGTCACTGTCGCGATTCCTGTCCTGTAAAAAACTACATCGTACTTACAAACTGATGGTGTAAAATCTGTGCTTATGCGTCTTTGCTAGAAGGTTTTCGACTCTTCTAGAAGGGAAAACATTAAAAGGCCAAAAGATGAATTCAAATGGAAAGACGGTGAATTGTAATGCAAACTAGACGCATGGCTGCGTGAACTCGGGTTTTGTTTCAACATCTTGCTATGTAGAAGTCGAACGCTACAGAGATACAGAAGTCGTCTTATAGCAACGTGAAAATCTCAAAGTTATTTGACACCAGTTTTGTTGGCCCTGTATCAGGTGACGTCAGAAACATATATTATATCAAGAGAAAATGATTTTCTCTTGATAATATATATAACAACATATATAATATGCCCTTCCTTTATTTTCTTCTTAAACATTTCAATACATGATTTCACATTTTTATTCTTATTGCTATAGTATTTTTGTTTGCGTTTCTCAAGCATTTCTTGTTTTTTAGCTGCATCCATTGTTTTGTATTTTTCTGCATATTTGTCTAATAAATCTTGTTTTTTAGCTGTATCCATTGTGTTGTGTTTTTCTGCATGTTTGTCTAATAAATATTGTTTTTTTTGTTGCATCCATTGTTTTGTATTTTTCTGCATGTTTGTCTAATAAATCTTGTTTTTTAGCTGTATCCATTGTTTTGCATTTTTCTGCATGTTTGTCTAATAAATATTGGTTTTTTAGCTGCATCCATTGTTTTGTATTTTTCTGCATGTTTGTCTAATAAATCTTGTTTTTTTAGCTGCATCCATTGTTTTGTATTTTTCTGCATGTTTGTCTAATAAATATTGTTTTTAGCTGTATCCATTGTTTTGTATTTTTCTGCATGTTTGTCTAATAAATCTTGTTTTTTTAGCTGTATCCATTGTTTTGTATTTTTTTGCATGTTTGTCTAATAAATATTGTTTTTAGCTGCATCCATTGTTTTGTATTTTTCTGCATGTTTGTCTAATAAATCTTGTTTTTTTAGCTGTATCCATTGTTTTGTATTTTTTTGCATGTTTGTCTAATAAATCTTGTTTTTTAGCTGTATCCATTGTTTTGTATTTTTCTGCATGTTTGTCTAATAAATTTTGTTTTTTAGCTGTATCCATTGTTTTGTATTTTTCTGCATGTTTCTCTAATAAATCTTGTTTTTTTAGCTGTATCCATTATTTTGTATTTTTCTGCATGTTTGTCTAATAAATCTTGTTTTTTAGCGGTATCCATTATTTTGTATTTTTCTGCATGTTTGTCTAATAAATCTTGTTTTTTTAGCTGTATCCATTGTTTTGTATTTTCTGCATGTTTGTCTAATAAATCTTGTTTTTTAGCTGCATCCATTGTTTTGTATTTTTTTGCATGTTTGTCTAATAAATCTTGTTTTTTTAGCTGTATCCATTGTTTTGTATTTTTTTGCATGTTTGTCTAATAAATCTTGTTTTTTTAGCTGCATCCATTGTTTTGTATTTTTCTGCATGTTTGTCTAATAAATCTTGTTTTTTAGCGGTATCCATTGTGTTGTATTTTCTGCATGTTTGTGAAACAAATCTTGTTTTTTAGCGGTATCCATTGTGTTGTATTTTCTGCATGTTTGTCTAATAAATCTTGTTTTTTTAGTTGCTTCCATTGTTTTGTATTTTTCTGCATGTTTGTCTAATAAATCTTTTTTTTAGCTGCATCCATTGTTTTGTATTTTTTTGCATGTTTGTCTAATAAATCTTGTTTTTTTAGCTGTATCCATTGTTTTGTATTTTTTTTGCATGTTTGTCTAATAAATCTTGTTTTTTTAGCTGCATCCATTGTTTTGTATTTTTCTGCATGTTTGTCTAATAAATCTTGTTTTTTTAGCTGCATCCATTGTTTTGTATTTTTTTGCATGTTTGTCTAATAAATCTTGTTTTTTTAGCTGTATCCATTGTTTTGTATTTTTTTGCATGTTTGTCTAATAAATCTTGTTTTTTTAGTTGCTTCCATTGTTTTATATTTTTCTGCATGTTTGTCTAATAAATCTTGTTTTTTTAGCTGCATTCATTGTTTTGTATTTTTCTGCATGTTTGTCTAATAAATCTTGTTTTTTTAGCTGCATCCATTGTTTTATATTTTTTTGCATGTTTGTCTAATAAATCTTGTTTTTTTAGCTGCATCCATTGTTTTGTATTTTTCTGCATGTTTGTCTAATAAATCTTGTTTTTTAGCGGTATCCATTGTTTTGTATTTTTTTTGCATGTTTGTCTAATAAATCTTGTTTTTTTAGCTGCATCCATTGTTTTGTATTTTTCTGCATGTTTGTCTAATAAATCTTGTTTTTTTAGCTGCATCCATTGTTTTGTATTTTTTTGCATGTTTGTCTAATAAATCTTGTTTTTTTAGCTGTATCCATTGTTTTGTATTTTTTTGCATGTTTGTCTAATAAATCTTGTTTTTTTAGTTGCTTCCATTGTTTTGTATTTTTCTGCATGTTTGTCTAATAAATCTTGTTTTTTTAGCTGCATCCATTGTTTTGTATTTTTTTGCATGTTTGTCTAATAAATCTTGTTTTTTTAGCTGTATCCATTGTTTTGTATTTTTTTTGCATGTTTGTCTAATAAATCTTGTTTTTTTAGCTGCATCCATTGTTTTGTATTTTTCTGCATGTTTGTCTAATAAATCTTGTTTTTTTAGCTGCATCCATTGTTTTGTATTTTTTTGCATGTTTGTCTAATAAATCTTGTTTTTTTAGCTGTATCCATTGTTTTGTATTTTTTTGCATGTTTGTCTAATAAATCTTGTTTTTTTAGTTGCTTCCATTGTTTTGTATTTTTCTGCATGTTTGTCTAATAAATCTTGTTTTTTTAGCTGCATCCATTGTTTTGTATTTTTCTGCATGTTTGTCTAATAAATATTGGTTTTTTAGCTGCATCCATTGTTTTGTATTTTTCTGCATGTTTGTCTAATAAATCTTGTTTTTTTAGCTGCATCCATTGTTTTGTATTTTTCTGCATGTTTGTCTAATAAATATTGTTTTTAGCTGTATCCATTGTTTTGTATTTTTCTGCATGTTTGTCTAATAAATCTTGTTTTTTTAGCTGTATCCATTGTTTTGTATTTTTTTGCATGTTTGTCTAATAAATCTTGTTTTTTTAGCTGTATCCATTGTTTTGTATTTTCTGCATGTTTGTCTAATAAATCTTGTTTTTTAGCTGCATCCATTGTTTTGTATTTTTTTGCATGTTTGTCTAATAAATCTTGTTTTTTTAGCTGTATCCATTGTTTTGTATTTTTTTGCATGTTTGTCTAATAAATCTTGTTTTTTTAGCTGCATCCATTGTTTTGTATTTTTCTGCATGTTTGTCTAATAAATCTTGTTTTTTAGCGGTATCCATTGTGTTGTATTTTCTGCATGTTTGTGAAACAAATCTTGTTTTTTAGCGGTATCCATTGTGTTGTATTTTCTGCATGTTTGTCTAATAAATCTTGTTTTTTTAGTTGCTTCCATTGTTTTGTATTTTTCTGCATGTTTGTCTAATAAATCCATTGTTTTGTATTTTTCTGCATGTTTGTCTAATAAATCTTGTTTTTTAGCGGTATCCATTGTGTTGTATTTTCTGCATGTTTGTCAAACAAATCTTGTTTTTTAGCGGTATCCATTGTGTTGTATTTTCTGCATGTTTGTCTAATAAATCTTGTTTTTTTAGTTGCTTCCATTGTTTTGTATTTTTCTGCATGTTTGTCTAATAAATCTTGTTTTTTAGCGGTATCCATTGTGTTGTATTTTCTGCATGTTTGTCTAATAAATCTTCTTTTTTTAGTTGCTTCCATTGTTTTGTATTTTTCTGCATGTTTGTCTAATAAATCTTGTTTTTTTAGCGGTATCCATTGTGTTGTATTTTCTGCATGTTTGTCAAACAAATCTTGTTTTTTAGCGGTATCCATTGTGTTGTATTTTCTGCATGTTTGTCTAATAAATCTTGTTTTTTCAGCTGCATCCATTGTTTTGTATTTTTCTGCATGTTTGTCTAATAAATCTTGTTTTTTAGCGGTATCCATTGTGTTGTATTTTCTGCATGTTTGTCAAACAAATCTTGTTTTTTAGCGGTATCCATTGTGTTGCATTTTCTGCATGTTTGTCTAATAAATCTTGTTTTTTTAGTTGCTTCCATTGTTTTGTATTTTTCTGCATGTTTGTCTAATAAATCTTGTTTTTTAGCGGTATCCATTGTGTTGTATTTTCTGCATGTTTGTCTAATAAATCTTGTTTTTTTAGTTGCTTCCATTGTTTTGTATTTTTCTGCATGTTTGTCTAATAAATCTTGTTTTTTTAGCGGTATCCATTGTGTTGTATTTTCTGCATGTTTGTCTAATAAATATTGTTTTTTTAGTTGCTTCCATTGTTTTGTATTTTTCTGCATGTTTGTCTAATAAATCTTGTTTTTTAGCGGTATCCATTGTGTTGTATTTTCTGCATGTTTGTCTAATAAATCTTGTTTTTTTAGTTGCTTCCATTGTTTTGTATTTTTCTGCATGTTTGTCTAATAAATCTTGTTTTTTAGCGGTATCCATTGTGTTGTATTTTCTGCATGTTTGTCAAACAAATCTTTTTTTTTTTTTTTTTTTTTTAATAATCATTCGAGTGATTAACAAAATCGGACGACCGCATAGCGGAAGTCCGATTTGTTTAATCACAAGTATAATTTTTTTTTTTTTTTTTTTTAATTACAAACTGTACACTACTTACGGTTACAAACTGTACACTAATTACACTACTTACGATTACAAAATGAACATTAATTACATACATGAAATAGATCTGGTTACAAAATTAACACTTAAGTACAACTAGTACTAGCAATCCACTTAGAGTTACAAATAAGGGCAAAGAAAGGAGAAGGAGTTAAAATCAATAACACATACGACTATATACTTGTTGTATTGTTGAAGTGAAATAAGAAACAAAGGCATGTGAAATACTCAGATGAATTTAGATATGGTCCTGTCAGGAGATGAGGACAATTAAAAAGGGACAAATAAAGCTGGAGAAAGGATATTTAATCAAACATTTGTATATCCTGCAAGAGGTTTCCATTTCCTTGTGTCTCCCTTTTTTGTTTCTATTTCATATTGTGATTTTAATAGACATACAAAATGTATAAGGTTAGGGGAATTTTCTTTCAATTTTCTTTCAATTTCAAATTGAGAAAAATCTGGCCTCAGACCCAAAGCAGTAACATTTGTCAAAGTATATTCTTTAGGTAGTAAATTTAAGTTTTGTAGCCATCCAGTGACTTCATTCCAAAAATATGATGTCTTATCGCATGACCAAAAAAGATGAATTAATGACTCTGTGGAGGTATGACAGAAGCTGCAGTTTTCATTAGCCTGGAGACCTATTCTAAATAAAAAACTATTCGTTGAGATGCGTCTATGTAAAAATTTATACTGAAATTCGATCAGCTTTGTGCTCTTGGTGCACTTTTTCGCCAAAACGTAGGCGGCGGTCCAATTTATATTATCGTTAGTTGGTAGGCAACAGTCCTCTGTCCATTTCTTTTGACTTGATTCTGGGGTTAAACTCTTGCTATTGATCAGTCTTTGGTATATTAATGTAGTTGCTTTTTGAACCTGCAAAATTTTTGTTGAAAGCGGCTCATGTTCATAATTGGTGTTCTGGACATCTTGAAAGTTTGACTTGGTCCGAAGAGACTTTACAGCAGATATTAATCCATAGAAGGTGAGAGGGGGAGGGTCAAAATCATACTTTGAGCGAAAGTCCTTTAACGAGAGAAAGGTGTCATTGTCCGGTCCTAAAAGATGTTTTACCATAATTATTCCTTTCGTGCACCAGTCTTTCAAAAATACTGGCTTGTTTGCTATTTTTATTAAGGAATTATGCCAAAGAGGTTGAACCAAGAATTGATCTTTAGATGTTATTTTGGAGTCGAAGTTAACCTCTGCCCAAATTTCTAATATTTCTTTTAGAAAGGCATCCGAAGTTGTTATTGTTGCCAAGGTGTCTCTGATATATTAAGGTTACAAGAAAAAAGATTTTGGCAGCCAAACTTTTTGAGGGCCATATCAAAGAAAATTTTCCATTTCCCGCTGTTACTGTTATCTAAGTATTTTTTAATCCATGTGGTCTTAAGAGATTTATTGAAGGAGATAAGGTCAATCATTTTTAGGCCGCCATCGCGGAAATCATTTATCATAACTTTGCGCTTTATCTTGTCGCTTTTACCATTCCAGAGAAAGTTGTAAAGTAAATTGCTTATTTCATTTAAGACCTTGTAGTTTGAACAAAGGGGTGAGAGTAAATAAACCAATTGTGAGACCACTAATGCTTTGATTACAGTGATTTTGCCTAACAAGGTGAGTCTGCGGTATTTCCAGCACCTTAAGATTTCCTTGACTTTTTCAAGTTTCTCGCTGTAGTTTAAAGATGCGGATAGTTCAGGATTTGTTGAAATCCATAGCCCAAGGGATTTTACCATTTCTTTTGGCCATTTCAGTTCCTTTCCAGGTAACATGATTTTTTCATTTCCAATACTTGCGCCAATCCATAGAGCTTCCGTTTTCTTATCGTTAAGTCTGAGGCCAGATACTTTGCTGAAATCATCTAGCATTTTTAGGGATGCTAGGAGAGATTCACGTGACCCATCGAGGATAAGTGTTGTGTCGTCCGCGTATTGACTTATTTTGATTTCTTCATTGTTAACAGAAATTCCCTTTACTTTAGTATTATTCCTGATTGCTGTGGCTAACACCTCTGCTGAAATGATAAATAAATAAGGAGACAGGGGGCAGCCTTGTCTAACACCTCTTTGGATCTCAAAAAAATTGCTTGCCCATCCATTATTCAGAATACAACTTTCGGTATGGCTATATAGCGTTTTCACCCAGTTTATTAGCGAAGTACCGAAACCGAAGGATCTTAATGTGCTAAGTATGAAGGTCCATTCAAGAGAGTCAAAAGCCTTTTCAAAGTCTATAAACAGCAACAATCCCGGGATATCAGTTCTTCTCTGTGGCATATTGAATAACGCAATCAATAAGCCGAATATTTTCGCCTATAAATCTACCCTTCAAAAATCCTGTTTGGTCGTGGTTGATAAGACTTGGAAGTACGAGTTTAATTCGGTTTGCAATAGTTTTGGCAGCAATTTTGTAATCAGTATTCAAAAGAGTAATAGGGCGCCAATTTTTTATGAAATAAGGTTCTGCATCCCTTTTTGGGATTAGTTTTATAACTCCTCGTCTTTGTGTAACTGAGAGGTAGCCTGATTCAAAAGCAAAGTTGAGAGCGGGGATTAAAAAAGGAGAGACGTCTTTCCAAAAACTTTATAGAATTCGGCAGGTAGTCCATCCGTGCCTGGCGTTTTGTCGGAATCCATGTTCTTAAGGGCTTCAAAACATTCTTTTTCAGTTAAGACACCCTCACAAATTGTTTGCTCTTCTTTGGTCAAAGAAGTCGTGTTCACTTGCGAGAACAATGATGGTTCAGGGCAATCTGAACTTTTTGACGTGTAGAGATTCTTATAGAAAGCCATACATTCAGACAGAATATCTGTATCCGTGGTGACGAAATCGGTTTCATTAACTTTTAATTGACTAATTGTTCCCTGTTTACAGTGTCTCTTTTCAAGATTGAGAAAATACCTGGAGTTCTTTTCGCCCTCATTATACCATTGCGACTTTGACCTGATAATCGCACCTTGAGTACGATACTCAAAAATTTTTTCTAGTTCTTTTTTTAAGGAAATAATTCTTTCTGAAAAAATATGGTATGACGGGGTGTCATTATTGGCATTATCAAGTTGTTTTTCTAATGAGGCGATTTCGCGTTCTAATATTTCTTCTCGTTTCTTTGAAGCCGCGTTTTTGTAAGCGGCATAAGATAATGATTTTTCACGCACCTTTAATTTAATCATCTCCCAAAGTAGAACTGGGCTCACCGAGGTGTCGTCCTTGTATTGGTTCACAGTGCATTCTATTGTTGTTTTGATTCCCTCGATATATTCCATTTCGGATAGTAGAGAAGTGTTCAATTTCCAAAAACCTTTACCTCTGGGGTTAGAATGCAAAGATTAGTCTAGAGTAATCATTGAGTGATCAGTTTTGAAGCCAGGCACGATATCTGCGTGAGTGACATCACATAAAGAAGATTCACTAGCTAAAAAGAAATCGAGCCGGCAGTGAATGGCGGGCTGGTTTTGACGCCAAGTATACCTCCTTGCCTCCGGATTGATGATTCTCCAAACGTCAGACAAACCAAGATTTTCAGAAAAGTTTTGGATCACTTTTAAGGCATTTTTGTGTGTTCTAGCAAGACCACCCCTTTTGTCTAATCCAACATTTAGAACTAAATTAAAGTCCCCACCAATTATAATCTCCTCTCATTTAAAGCTTGATAAATGATCAAAAAACACCAGAAAGAAATTTGGATCATCTTCATTAGGGGCGTAGATATTAGCCACAGTCAGACACTTGCTATTAGTAACGATATCACATATTAAAAACCTACCATTCGGATCTGAGAAAACCTTGTGAATCTGAAAATTAAAATTGTTATTGAAAAGAATACAAACACCCGCTTTATTGGAACAACAGCAGCTGAAGAGCGCTTTGTATCCCCACTCACTAGCCCATATGTTTGTAGTATCTTCAGAACAATGAACTTCTTGCAGGATATATATAGATTTCTTTTTCGCTCTCAGCCAATTAAACACCTCTCTTCTTTTAGTATTGTTTCCTAATCCCCTGACGTTAAGGGAAGCTATTTTCAAATCCATTGTATTATGAGCAGTGAAAAGAGATCGAGTTGATAAATCAGCATTTTCACAGTTAAAGGTACTGAATGGCCACATGCCTTTAGACTATTGTTACTTGGATAACTTTCAATGCCCTGGAGACAGAAAAACGAAAAAACACACAGAACGAATTTATGCTTACTTAGTAAAAACCATTTCCTAACTGGGTTGACTTTATGCATCTGGAAAGGCAACTAGCCGCAAATTTTGCGCAAAAGCACAGCAAGATACATTAAAAGCTCCCGTAGTGTCAAAAGAAAAAAGTACTACAAAGCGGCAAAAGGTCTGATGGGGACTTAACTAATGATTAATTCTTTGCCTCCTGGCCAAAAACGTCCTCTAATAAACAACTTATCTGGTTGAGATCGGCTGAACGACGCAGGGATTCCATTTCTTCTAGCCTCTTTGAAGGTTTTCATCTGCTCTTTGCGTCGTTTTTGTCAAACAAATCTTGTTTTTTAGCGGTATCCATTGTGTTGTATTTTCTGCATGTTTGTCTAATAAATCTTGTTTTTTTAGTTGCATCCATTGTTTTGTATTTTTCTGCATGTTTGTCTAATAAATCTTTTTTTTAGCTGCATCCATTGTTTTGTATTTTTCTGCATGTTTGTCTAATAAATCTTTTTTTTTAGCTGCATCCATTGTTTTGTATTTTTCTGCATGTTTGTCTAATAAATCTTTTTTTTAGCTGCATCCATTGTTGTATTTTTCTGCATGTTTGTCTAATAAATCTTTTTTTTTAGCTGTATCCATTGTTTTGTTTTTTTCTGCATGTTTGTCTAATAAATCTTTTTTTTTAGCTGCATCCATTGTTTTGTATTTTTCTGCATGTTTGTCTAACAAATTTTGTTTTTTAGCTGCATCCACTGTTTTGTATTTTTCTGCATGTTTGTCTAATAAATCTTTTTTTAGCTGTATCATTGTTTTGTATTTTTCTGCATGTTTGTCTAAAAGCCTTTGTTTCTTAAATGCATCCATTGTTTTGTATTTTTCTGCATGTTTGTCTAACAAATCTTGTTTTTTTAGCTGCATCCATTGTTTTGTATTTTTCTGCATGTTTGTCTAACAGCCTTTGTTTCTTAAATGCATCCAAATTTTTGTATTTTTGTGCTCGTTTCTTTTGCAGTTCCTTTTAATTTTTAGAATCTTTTGCTTGTTTTCTTTCCAATAATATTCTCTGTCTTGATGGTTCCATGCCTTTATAAATATTCTGTTAAGCTCGATGAATTTTAGTTAGTGTTAAACCATGATTAAGATATTGCTTTAGGTTTTCTCGATGTAATACATAGTTAGTTTTGCTTTTTAGAATAGGACTAGTTTAGTTACGTTATTCTCTGTGATGTGTTCTGCTAATGGATAATCATTATGTAAATCATGCAATTCGTGTGGATAACTTAAGTCAACGGCTTCCAAAATACATGGAATATCTTCCCAATCATTAAGTTTATCTTCACTCATCCATTTGAATCCATGTGTTGGTAATGGTTGGCTCATAGCCCATCCATATAAATTATTCGCATCTAGGTAAATGATAAATTTACTTGGTTTAGTAGGATCGTATTGTTTCATGTATTAGCCCACCCGGCATACCGGTTACTTATCATGGAAACCCCGCCCCGAGTACCTGCTTCGATCAAGTGTACTTGAATTCTAGTTATATTCCTGTAATAACATTAAATGATCATCGCAGTTATGTACACAACTTAAGCAGCTGTGAATTTTTTTTTTTTTAAGCCTGAAAAAAAAAAAAAAAAAAAACTCAGGCCTGAACGGGATTCGAACCCATGACCTCTGCGATACCGGAGCAGTGCTCTACCAACTGAGCTATCAAGCCAACTGGGAGCTAGTCATATTGTGAGTTTCTTATATACCCGTAGATGAAGAAGAATGATGCAAATGAATATATGAGAGACCATATATTTGAACTGCGGATTAATATGTAATAACATTAAATGATCATCGCAGTTATGTACACAACTTAAGCAGCTGTGAATTTTATTCCTGTTAGTTTCAAACAGGCATCCCACGCCAAACCTGGTGCGGTAAAATACCACAGTGGTTCTAATTGATAATGTTCCAAACAGATATCCCGAAAAGTCTCAAAAACATCAGCTAATAATAGGACGTCGGATTTTAAATATAAATATGATAATCCAGGATGGATTGCATATAAACATGCTTTCCATACTTTTTGAGCGTGTTTACAATCTTCCTCTAAAATATTGTCACCACTTAACTTGGAATAAAAGTCTTCTTTGGTTGGTAATTCAGTGACTGTCAGTTTATCAACATGATCAAACCAATCATAGGGAAAGACACCCTTTCGTTGTAAACATTCTAATTGGTTGCCTCGATAATATGTTGATAGATTCGTGAATCTATCTTTCGGTAAATTTTTTACTAAATTATCTAAGCTAGTAGCCATGAAACGGAAACTATCAATGAATCTTATATCAATATAAACCGGAAACGTTTTTCCATGTTTATTGACACTAGTATATACTTTAATCTGTACGTTTGGAAAATGAAATATATATATGTTATTTACCGGGCGGGAGGTCCGTATGGGAAAAAACTGTGCCAGAGGTCTTGAGTACGTACTCAATACCAAGGGCACAGTTTTTTTCCCATACGGACCGACCTAGACCGGTAAATAACTTATTTATTTTTTCTGTTTGTTTGCTTTTGTTTTGCAACAATTTCAATTTGCCACGAATAGCGCGGATAAAAATCCGGACCGTGGTCCGTATCGTAAAAAGCTGGACCGGTTACGAGCGCGCGATTAGCCAATCAGATTCGAGGATTTGGGATTCCGGCCCGCTGAGATGCTTGAGAAAAAAATAAATCTCTCTTCCGTACTCGCAATGCAGTCTATTTTACCACTAGCTTCTTCAATGAGGTTTAATTTTTTTATAAATAAGTGAGAGTCATACCCAGTGACATTATGTAAAATTACGGGAATGAATTTTGGTGCTTTATAATTAAGATTACATTCGTTATGAGCCACGCCTCTATATTTCCCCGTTAAATGACAATGGTCTAAGACTTTATCAACCTCTAATGGTTTCAGTTCACAAATGAGTCGCCTTTTCGTAATCAATTCGATCATTACGAGTCAGTACGACATCGATTGGAAATTTGATCTTGTTGTAAATCTCTTGTGTGGTATGTTCTAAACTTAGAACGAATTCTTTCGCGATATCCTCCTCTTCGTATTAAGCAGTATAATGTATTAATTTTGGTCGACATATCGCAATATCACTTGGCTGCAAAAAGTAACAAAATCCAGATGGTGTATGTTTTTGGTATTTTTGTGTAAAACTCCTATTAGTATAGGTACTAATAGTAGTACTCCTATAGGTATCTCCTATATTTATCTATCGTTATATTATTTCAAAATCTGCATAGATAACAAAAGGGACTCGCATCTTGTGATTGTGGTTTTGAAATTGGATGCATTGAGGAGAACCATCTGTACTGATTAGCATTTTTATGACTGCTTTTTCGTGCGTCTTAAACGAATTGAATTGGTCCAATCAGTTTTTTTGGAATTTTTCCAACATTTGAGAGGGTTAACCTCTGAGGATTTTTTGATACTGGATAAACCGCGAATGTGACCGCCCATTTGAAACATTCGTTGTCCCGTAAATTTTGAACATTAACGACAGCCTTTTTATCCGCTATATATTTAGGGAGTGGAATATAACTACTACCAAATATGGGGTCGGCCTTGTCAACCTGCATATCAAAATGTTCAACATTGACGAATTTCCAGCTCGTACCTTCCGCTTGAAATTTAAGAATTTTCTCTAAGATAATTCTAAATATGGTGTCTAGTACGTTCATGATATTATCCGATTCCGTAATCAATATAGGTTTTCCACCGTTCAATCCTGCAAACATTTCTTTCGGTTCTCTAGTCGGTGAATCTAGTTTAAATCGACAGGTTAACATAAATCTTAATTTCTCTGGTTTATCCATAGTTTTTATAGTATTGATCGCAGGGAGTCTAATCTGATCGTGCATCACCAGTATCTCCATCAATCCTATAGGTGCGAAGATATTTTTTAATCGCTGTTTGATCGGTTCCCTTACTGTATAATTTGATGGATTGGGATAGTGTTGGTAAAGTTGAGTTACCCGTTTTTTAGATCCTCCACTTTTTGGTTGACGGTCTTTCTAATCGGGGGTGGAACGTAAGACAATAACCAATCGGTGAATTCTCTCATTCTACGCCGAGTTTCAGACGCCATTCGTTCAGCGACTATACGTAATTTGTTTCGATTCGTTGTCGGTTGAGTTGGTGTTAAAACGGGCACATTGATTTCAGGTACGCGTTGATCAAGTATATTAGTAGATTGACTCATCATTACTTAGTATGTTTCATTTTCTCTAAATCATGTTACTTCAAGGTATGAATGTTAGTATGAATATATCTTTAGTTATTGCGTAAAAGAACGAAAAGAAACAGAATGTATTGAAGGCAGTGAAAAATACATGACAAGGAGTAATGGTAAATATATGATGAAATGCATATGCTCAAGCTGTGGTTCTAAGAAGGCAAAATTTATCTCCGAATCAACCTATAATAGTCATAAAAAAATAGATGTGAAGTCGATGCAGATTCTGTGATTGATGCGGATTTTGGTGATAGCAGGATAAAAATTGATTGTTTTTCTCGGTGGGCCAGAACGCCCATCTCTACACTACTCATAGCATAGCAGACACAACAATTCAAAACATTACAAAAATGTTGAAAAAAAAAAACGCGTCGTTTTGTCGAGAAGAAAAACGAGATCTTACCGAATTTTTAACGTGATCTGCCACAGGCATCCCACGTAAAAACCTCTTCATACGGGAGGGGGGTGGGGGAGGAGGGTATACTGTTATGAGTAGAAACAGCAGATAATGTCCTCCATAAAAACCATCTTTCATTAATTCTGTAAAACTACATAGCACGTGATTAACTACACGACAACCAATCATAACATACACTGCCCTATAAAAGTGACAAGGGTGCTTGTTGTAACTTTTTATTTGTGGATTGGTTCTGCTTAGGGTGCTAAAACCTAAAATGACTGCTGCCAGAGCTGTGTCTTGGTACCTTCTAGGGGCCTGCAGTAAGGTTATCACCCAGGGTTACCGATCTGAAATATGTATTTGTTATGACAATGCTTTCAAAACGTCATTGAGAAGAAAGTGTTCAAAAGTTATCTTTATCATTAGTAAAGTTTGCATTGCCAGTTATATAATATGTTGCTGTTGAATTGGTATCTCTTAGGAATGGAAACGAATTTGGGACACGCCCATATATAAAATAAGATTCTGGTACCTTTTACAGATGTTCTCAAGATTTTCTGATGAGCACCCCTGTCAGTTTAATAGGGGTGTACCCCACCCCCTCTGGCCTTCATAAAGAAACACAGTGATCCAATATGTGAACTGATCACTCCTGTCAACTCACAAACAAGTAAAGATGTCTGATAAGTACCTAGATTTAATTACACTATTTCAAAAACCTCCATAATATAGGTTTAAGAAAAGCCTTGAAGAATTTTTCAGTTCTGTTCAAGTGTATACTGATAAACCAAACCGGTGAAAGCAAGGCTCTCCAGGGTAATTTTTGGCATGCGCATATATGAAAAGAGACATAAAATTAAAGCCATATAACACTAAAATTCTTTCTTGTCAATCCGACTGTTACGTCACCAGCATCATGAATTTATTGACCTCTACATAACTAGTTAATATCACATGGAGCCTAGCACACAGAACCAGGGTTCTCCAGAAAATCTTAAGTAGAAGGGGAGGAAATGAAAGTAAACGTCAGTGGGTTTAAAGGCACAGAGCGACTTTCACTCGGCGCAGACATTGCGGGGGGGGGGGGGGGGTCGTCCCCCTCCCATTTTTGGGCTCGGGGGCTCTCCCCTAAAAAAAAATTAATTTAGGGGTCGCTAAGTAAACATACCACTGATTAAGAGCGGAAAATGTTAAAGTGAATCTCATGGCTCAAAGATATCAGTATGTTATTTTATTTAATTTTTTTAAATCTTGCCACTGTCAAGGATTTGTTTTTACCGTACAAACTACAGGGATTTATTTTTAATATCACTGTTAGGAAAGCATTTCTTTGAGTAGCCGGTGCGTTGTTGACGACCAGCCGGTGGTTTTCGCCGGTCGCCGGAGCTTCTGGAGAACCCTGCTGAGGACACGCTTCACAGTTTGACTCAGGGAGGTGCCAAGTGCCTGCGCTGCGCATGCCCCATGTATTATCCATATTGGCAGAGATCGCTGGTTCGATTCCAGGTGCGTATAAATTTTTTTTTCTTTTTTCTTCCTTTTTATCACTGAATCTTCCTTTGACTTCACTGCACTTCCTTTTTATCAGTTTTCCTTTGATTTCATTGCAATCCATAAGTCTCCTAATTGTCTGTACTGTTTTGGCATATCGGAAATCTGGAAGTAATGTTGCTGCTGTAACATACTCCTAGTTGCAATAAACGTTCAAACTCAAAGTTTTATAAGAGAAAGGATCCTTGTCAGACATTATATTCCTTACTCCATTGAAGGTTGTAATTCAAAGTCTTGAAAGAGGGAGGATTCTTGCCACATGACAGATTTCATCAGCCACTCGCATTCCTGTTTCTATGGCTGTGGGAACTGTTGCGCGTGACCTTAAACTTGTGGCCTCACCAGCAAAGAACACACGCTCATCAACAGGCTTTGCTAACTCTCCACGTAGGTCATATGCATGGGCTATGGGTGAACTATATCCTCCACGAACAAATGGATTTTTTGACCAATCATAGTAGACGTAGTCCATAAGGGACTCAGATGCAGGATGGAGATTTGATTCCATGCTGTAAACAACAACAAATTGAATAGCCTCAAGCACCACATCATGTACAGGAGTAAAAACACAACTTCTGCCCCTTGAAAAACTCATATTAAACGTGTTTTTGAAATGCAGAAACTTGTTTAAGAGTTACCGGTAACAAACACACATCTATGAAATAAAGCAACAACATAACAAGAAGACAGTGGTGTCTTTTGACTTTTACTTTTGTCTATATCCTTACTTTATCAGGAGCTGTATTTCAACCCTTTAAGTCCCAGTAGTGACCAGCATCCAATTTCTCATTACAATATTCACTGTTCACCAACCATTCATGTTATAAGAATAATGAAAATGATCACTAAAAAGTGTTGTAATGATATTTAAAAAAATTCTCCTCACTAGTAACATGACAAATATATGAGAACAGTTAGGAGTTAATGAATATTGACATTGGGGCTTAAAGGGTTAAGGGAAATTAAGGCCAATTGAATGTGTATATTGTTTAAGGTGGAAGTGGGGGGGGTGGTGGTTGATCCACCATATAAATTACTATGCTGCAGATGAAGCAAGACCAGGAAGTAAACATATTTCCATGAGTAGAGATTTATCCGCTAATTACCGCTATACACTATTTGAAAAAGGTACGTTGCTACCACAGAAAATATCTGCTGATTACCTAAGATGACCTTAATCCCTCTTACCCAAAGATCTCATCCAAAAGTTTCAGAAAATCTTTCAACACATCTTGTCCACTGGAATCAAATTTCTCTTCTGCAGTCTCAGCTGTTGCGAATCCTGCAATTAGGTGACATTTTGCATCACTGTCCACTGAGTCATGTGTGTACATCCATATTTCATTCACCATACATCCAATGGGGTAAACCTGGTCAACCGAGTCTGGCCAGAAATGCTTACTAAAGCGACATACAATTTTTAACGCTCCGCGCATCTTAAAGGCGTCAATGGCTTTTTTCTTGATAGGTGGAAGGTCAGGAACAAAGGAAATGTCACCATCTTTGAGAACTGTTAAAGGCACTGTGATAACTACATATTTGGCAGTTAAGACGGTACCAACTTGATTCCTAATAAGGACTTGGCCTCTGAGACTTGATTCTCTGTCTTCCTTGTCTACAAACAAACAAATTAACACTTAATGTGTATAAAAAACAGTGTCTGAACCTACAAAAATGCAGTAAGAGCTTGAGTTCAAATATGATCTTCGTAGGTGTTTCCTTCATAACTGACAGTTCTTGTTGTGTTCTCCTCAAATCTTAAGAAGACAGGTGGATAAGTGTTGTTACCAACAGCTCTTACTGTGCATACTAACTGGTCACTACCTGGGAGGGTACTCTCATAAATGTCGGATAGGTGTGTGTCGCGAAGGGTCTTAACCCTGACCCTATTTAAGGATGAAGCAAACGAAAATTGATACCCTATTTAAGGCCCAAACCCTAAAAATAACACCCTATGCAAGGGAAAAACAAAAACTAAAAATAACGTAAGCGGCATAACACAGTCTTAATAAAAGCGCTTTGCTAATACTTTAACTTTAACAGATCATTTGTTTTCTGCTTAAGGTTACTGTAGACCTTCAGGGGTGTCTTCCGAAGAATCATTCGTATGTGCGCCGCTTATACTCTAACCATAGAAAAGTATACATCATCGTAAAGCTAATAAACTGTAGAATCAGAAGAAGTAATTGTTTTTTTAAGATTTGATTTAATGGTAAGTGCGCGCTAGCCTTCAAACGCAAAACTGACACTATTTGTTTAACTGAATTACCTGCCTTCCTGCTTTCAAGTATGACCAAACAAACGGCACAATGTCAATCAGTAGGTGATAGGCTACAAAAGGGTGTGAGGCTTTTTCGATATTCTGACTGGTTGCCGAGAAAATCTATTTTGAAGTTGGCAATTTGAATATTTGCTGATCTGCGTCACATGACAGCGCGTAAAAGGAGAAGTATTTGGAATATCAAAAAAGCCTCACACCCTTTTTCGCATTGATAACCAAGGAACATTTTGACCAAATTTCATAAGAATCTGTCAAATCTATATACCCTGTTAATTTGCTTGAAGCAAGGAAATCCATGCAAAAATAAAGCCCGAGTTTTAGACTCCTAAATTTCTAAAGGCTTATCACACCTCATCAAAGCGGCTGTCAACTGGGTCATGCCGCCGACCAATGAAACATGAGCTTGGGATCCCCTAAGCGCCCGCAACAAAAATACCTCATTAAATTTGCGGGGCGTTGTGCAGTCACAGTCGAACACCGTTGAGTGATCGCGGCGAAAAAATGGGTAAAGTTAAATCAACGAGAAAAGCCTCTGGAAAAACAGTAAAGAGAAAAGGCACTAATCAGCGAAAGGGAAGAAAAGTTGTGGCGACCTCCAAAGAACCAAACATCCAGTCACCCGAGCGCAATCCAAAACAAAACGTGGCCACACTCCAATTCCTCCGATTCTGTGCTTGCGTTCAATTCCTCGCCACTGGTCGAGTCAGATTCTGCTAAACCAGGGGTAGCAGCTTTTGAAGCCATCAGCTTTAAATTATTGACACCAACATCTCTGGAAGTTGAAGGAAGTGAAAAACATTGCTTGAAGGCTGGTCAAACCACGAACCTTTGTCACTGGCCGCGAGCTTCCTCCTGCTTTCATCAAACAAATCGCCTTTCTCCTTTTTCTCCAGGTTTCTTACGAGATTTTGTCCAAGGCATCTTTTCTCTTTCTGATGAATTCATAATGTAAGTTTTCACGGATTCTACATTAAAATATTCTCTGCTACCAACAGCCAAAACGGCACGACACAGCACAACTTTCAATGTAAACAAAATATTCAAATGTTTGTAATTTTAGTCCCGGATAAGATTTGCCGCAAAAAATCAGTAGGCAATAGATGTGTTTAATGGGATTGAAACGCCTCGAGTTATTTATTAACTCTTCTCCAAAATAGTTTTTCCCCGAAATCTCGCGATCATTGAATGATTTCAAACAACTTTTTTCACCAAACTTTAAATTGATGTTTTAGCTATGTCAGGAGCACAGAAAAAAAAATTCACAAAATTCAGCCTTTGAAGGTCTACAGTAACCTTAACTGTGTATTAACGCAGTGGTATTTTCGCTGATACAATTTAGGCACCCTATTTAAGGATCAGGCCGGAAACACTATGCCAACATGGGCAAAAATGATACCCTATTTAAGGATCGAGAACCTCAAAAACCATACCCTATTCCACAGCACATACCTATATAGCCCATATATGGGAGTACCCCCCCCCCCCCCCAGTTCGTCACTGGTGTTATAGCAGCCACCAGTTCAGCATTATTATCCTCCCTTCAGCAACATATTGCAGCCTCATACTGATTAAGGTACATGTAGTTGAGTACTTGTTAAGATAATACTTCTCCAACAGACTCCATTAACCCTTTCACTCCCAAGAGTTACTTTATAGATTTTACTCTGTCTAACGCCAGACGATTTTACTCTGTCTAATGCCAGACGATTTTACTCTGTCTAACGCCAGACAATTTTACTCTGTCTAACGCCAGACGATTTTACTCTCTCTAACGCCAGACGATTTTACTCTGTCTAACGCCAGACGATTTTACTCGTCAAATGGAGACCCCTTGGGAGTAAAAGGGTTAAAAACTATCTCCATTAATTTGTGCTTTGCAACTTGCATTCCAATTATCAAAAAGATAACAAAAAGGGAAGGACGGGTTGGGGTGGTTGGACATTCTTTCCATTTCCAGTATCATTATAACAATATACTACATGAAAGTGCCACAAACCTTTCCAGATGACTTCTCTAATTTGCCATTCAAGGCGCTTGTCTATGTCTTCACACTTTTGCAAAAAGTAGTCCACAAGCTGAGAATAAGATGCAGCCAGTCTATGGAAATAAATGTTGTATTGCTACAAAACATGCTAAAGCCCCGTCTACACGAGCAATTTTTATATGACAATTTTCTATGTGGCAATTTTTATTTGCCCGTGTAGATGGTGAAAAATGACCAATTTTTATGTGACAACTGTATTTGCTGAAAAGCTGGCATGTTAGTTTTTATGTGGCAAATAAATATTGCCACATAAAAATTGCTCGTGTAGACAGGGCTTAACTGGTCTGTGCATCTCAAATCTCACTTAGCACTGTTTTTCTTCAAAAAAATCAGCAAGGCCAAATTCATATGGTAACTGCAGTTCCAGTTATGTGCTCTTATCCAGACATATTTTTCTCACCTAAAATTGTTGTCTCCCCAAATATATTTACTTTCCATTCTCCTTCTACCTTCATTCACACCATAATGTTCCAAAGACCCTGCAGAAACCTTAACTTTCCAGCCGTCAACAATTTTAATGACATCCTTTGACAAACCCTTTTGCATAAGTCGGTTCTTTAGAAGATCATCTCCCACTAAATCAGGTTTATGTTGAATGCCAGTGTCAATGATTTCAGTCCAAGCTTCTCTTGCAGCCTTTACTTCAGTTTGGTCACTGGAGACCAAGCACAGTTTACCACTGTAGTAAATTGTCTCTTCATTGTGTTTCTCACAGTCCTAAAAAAAACACACATTTTTTATGGAATACTGACTGAATGAGATAAGGTTACTCAAACATCTCGGCTATAAAACATTTCCTATACACTTCCAGGGTTTTCGTTTGAGACCGGACATTCAGTCCTGTCGTTTCCCATTCCATGTCTGGTACTTTGAGACCATTATATGAGGGTTTTTGGGTGCACACAACTCGCCTTGTGGTGCCAAAAACTGTCAAATCCAGTGCTTTCAGAAATATGTCTGCTACTTTATAAAACTGTTGAAAACCCTACATATTTGGGAGGTAGGGGTTACTCTTGATTATTGATTTTAGGCTGGGAATTTAGCAATATCCCATCCCTTCCTCTCAATAGAAACCCTTTCCTAGCATTTTTCTTAGAGAACACTGCAACTTTCACACCTATCCCTTACTATCCATATAGGAAGGGCAATCTGGCATTCATGAAAGACACTTTGACAAAATATTATTACACCTACACCAAGGCACTAATCATAAAACTTACTGGTTGAACACGCCAGTTATTTTCCTTAGCAATCTTGTTAACAATAGTGTTTGAACCATGGATAAACTCTCCACCAAGATCAATAGGAGCAAAACCCTGAAATGGCTGAACTTGTTTCACTCTTCCTCCTAAAGGAATGAAGATACTTTGAATCAACCAATATCTATTATGTGATTGAAGGATGCTAAATGCATTCTTCCCCATCTCAAGTAAGGTCACTGAATAATGTCAGAGGAAGGATAGCTGAAAAAGGCAAAACTTACAAAGAAAAGTATATGGAAAAACTGGAATGTTATATCAAAGCATGGTATTGCAGGTGGTCAAAGTATTTATTATGTGTAAAGTGTAAAAGTTGATTAACGTAAAACTGTTCTCAATACAATTGGAAGTAGAGTGAAGTAGATGTTTTGGGAGAAAAAAAACACACAAACAAACTACACGTTCATCCCTGCAAGCCTGTTTTGTGGTTGCGCACTCATCAGGGGATTGACGAGTGCGCAACCAGGGCTTGTAGGGATGGACGTGAAGTTTGTTTGTGTGTTTATTTCTCCTGCAAAACACCCACATGCATGCACGCACACACACACAGACACATACACACATACATACATACATACATACATACATACAAACGTACAAACAAACAAACAAACAAACCTACATGTATACATGAATATGGATATGGATATGTAATTGAATATGTATATTATATAAATGTTATTTGGATACTCGTGGTTGTGGAGGACACTTTTCTTCACAAATGTGGGTGTGTTTTCAGTGTACAGAAATGCAAACTTCACTCTAGAAATATTTTTGGACAGGAAATTTCCAACCAAATGGTTGTTGTCGATAGAAGGTAGCCCAAGTAACAACCTAAATAGTTGGCTGCCTCCAGAAGGACAACATCAAAACCAGCATCTGATAAGGAAGCTGCTGCAGATAGTCCAGCCATTCCTCCACCTATGACAGCAACTTGCGTTTCCGGTGAAGGTCCATTTTCACCTACATGTAATAGGAGAACATATTCATCTTCACTTCTATTTACGTCAGTCAAAACAACATCAACAACAGTCCTTCTCAGAACTACTACACCTGGAAATTAAAACCCAACAAACACAACATAATGCAGCGCAATTGAAAAAGAAACAGTGATTCTAAAGCCTTGACTTCAAATTAAAGATATCATGAAAATATAGATTGACAGTCTAGTTCTCCAGCTGGAAGCTGCAAGGCTTTTATGATCTGAAATAAAAATGGCCAGGTAGATCATAATGGCAAAGATGAAAAAATCTTAAGTAAGTTTGCTTATTCTGGTGATGAAAAGTATGACCTATTTAGTGCAGGGTTAAAATCCACAATGCACCAAAACATAAAGGCCAAACATTTGATTGAAGTCTGATGTACATGATCAATGTATTGGGTTAAATTTTGGAAGGGCATAAAGCAGTAAACATTAGCTTGCATTCATAGATAATGACAATCATATTGCAACAATGTGGAAAGTACATTATTGTGATATTCTAATCAATTCAGCCTAATGACAGCTACCGGTATTCAGCTCTAGTGATGGCCTTAACTTACCATACCATGGAAATGTTGCCCTTATACAAAGGGGATTTATTTTAGAAGAAGCAATAAGAACCCTTGCAAATGCTTCCAAGTCTTTTCCCTCTCTTTGGGCACCTTCACACTGACCCAACACACTTTTCAGTTCTTGACACAGACTAACAACAATGGAACTCCTTATGTAGTCACATTTAACTCCATTTTCAACTTGAAAGTTAGGAAGTAAACAAGGCTTGTAGATAAGGAAAGGAAGGCTATGTAAAGTTGCCTCAGTTTCTATCAGGCGAAATCCTGCAGCATACAGTGACTTGCATTGCTGAGTCCAATTGTGGTTTAATGGGGAGGTAACAGGCTTCCTTACAATCATGCTAAAGATTTCATAGCATCTTTGATGTCCATTCCTGTTGGCATACTATGCAGAGATAAAATGAATTAGACAAGCTGCAATGGCAAGACACAGTGACATGAGAGAATATTGTAAATAAATGCAAAACAATGATGAAATATTTCTTTTCTCTACCTACAGCTCTTTTCTATTTCTTCTTCTTCCAGATTACCTTTTTGTCTTTTAATTTATTAATGCTCTGCATAGAGAACCTACAGTGAGCATTTTTGTTTCAACAAGTTACATAATGCAGTGTGTGCGGAGGGCCATAATTTGAAAATAATTTCTCAAGGGTTAGGGAGTGGGGGCAAAGTGGGTGGTTGGAAGGTGTTAGGAAGGTAAGAGACTGGGGATCTATTCTCTATGTCACAACTATTTTGAAAACAGCATATGCAAATACTTATATTGTTTTTGAAGAACTAGATAGTGCACCTGCAGCAAACTTAGTGAAGTATGTGGTGATATGAACATCAAGGCATGCTTTGTTTGCTACTTGGTAAATGCACCAAATGGTACTTGCAAATAAAAAGCCATAGTCAATTAAAAAGGCAAATTAAGACAATTAAGTTGAAGGTCTTGAAGATGTTTACCACAAATCGCGTGACGTGTTGCTAATAAAATATGCAAGTAAGAGAAAACGCGGGTGTGAAAAAAGCGTCGTTCTGAAAGGAATCGATTGTCACGACAACATAAACAATTTTAGCTTTAAAATGTGATCTACCTTGTAAAGACAGTTTACTCGAGCTGAATACGAGACTTGCTTTGAAGTCTAGAATTCTCAGCTCAATTTTTTTGACTTAAAAGTCACCTTATTTAGTAGAGAGATGCCTTCCTCTATCAATCCAACAGTCCATGTCCTGTCAGTCTTAGCTCTTTCGCTATTCAACCCTAATAACTTGAGAAATCCGTAATTTCCTTTGGGGAGGTACTTAATGACCAGGACTTCCAGAACACTTTCTGCCTTGGTAGCGCCAGTCTCGACAACCACTAGGGTCGTTTTCAGCTGATTTATTTTGAAACATTTTTGCCTGATTACATCATTAATCCAATGTTTACCATCAACATTAGCATCTACCAAATAACCAGCTATCTGATGATCAAAATCTTCGGTCAAATTCAAGATCTGCATGGCTATGCATATGATACTCAGCTGTCCGTAGTACGTGGGTAATCAGAAGATCTCGGGATATTTTGTGAAGGCTTACATGACTATCTACCCACGTAGTTGGTTCGTCTCGCAACTCTCTCGCTCCAGGGGGTGGGAAGAAGAGAGACCCTGGGAACGAGGTTGGGCCCACAGTGCATGTCGTTTCTTTGTCGGTTGTCGGATCACTGTCGACACTCTCTCGAAACCCTACTATCGGATGAAAATCGGAAATAAGCCCGCATTTCACAAAACAGAGGACCACAGATTAATCATTGTAGACGTTATGTAAATAGGTAAAAGAAGCCCTACATTCCCTTGGTACAGCAGTTAATAGTCATTTGCTCATGTGCAGTCCATTCCTTCACGGCCGCTCCGTCATTTCTTTAGATATTGTTTTGGCTTTTCGCTTGAGATATTCCTTCAGAAGGATTTTTTTCGGAGATTTCTAGGCTAACGGTATGTGTTCTCGTCGATCCAGCCATGCAGGAACCTGGTACCCCTCCAGTGGTAAGAAAATTTGGCCTAAATTTGTACAATGAAGATTATTAACCTTGATCTCTATAAGACCTTCACAACTACTAAAACCGGCCTTTTAATGTTATTAAAAAATGAGTTTACTGTGGATTGACATTTAGCTCGGGAGCTGAACTCGAAACTGGAAGAATGGTTGTCTAAAGTAGACCCGTCGTGTCGACCAGCCAAGGCCATAATAGCACCGTACGTATTCTTAAATTCCGATCAAGTTTAAAACTTTTTTTCTCGCTATTGTTACTGCACTGGCTACCTTAATTCAATTTGTTTTACCATGATTTCTTTGACTTTCTACAGACACGCTGGATATACTTACTGTGGATCTTGTGGTGCACATGCTTACAAACAGGTCGATCCAAGCAGAATGTAAGCGACTTCTCACATCCTTCTATCGATTACCATGTCTTTACAAATCCGACATGAAGGCTAAAACGAAATCTGTTGTATCGTTGTGGATTCAGTTAACAAATATCTTAGGTCCTGCTTAAATCGCATAACTTTTAAATCATTTTTTTCGATAGTATTATTAACTATCGAATGTTTTTATACCTCTGAAAGTAATACAAATAATTCATTTGCGCTATCAACTGATTACTGGATCGAAAATGTCCAAATTGTGGTTTTCCTTGGGGAGGGGTTTTGGTTTGTTTGAAGTCAAATGGTTTTTCCCAAAGCTTGGCACTTATCAGGGAACATACCTGGGTTGGGAGGTTACAAATATATCTATAGGGCTTAAAAAGTTGATAAAACACATTGTTTTATGCATTGCAGTTAAACAAACCAGGCTACTCATTTCATCATATTCCATTCTTTGAAAATAACTGTTTTTCTTTAAAAGAAAATTATTTGGCATTAAAGTGCCTTCAATATGTTCCCCAAAACTTCAAGGTAGTCAGACATTGTTTTAGAAAAAGATTTATCATCAAAATTTTAATAAATATTATGTTTTTGACAATGTGTTTTCAACTTCAATTTTTGCTGAGAACAATGTTATCAGACATGGTTGGTGAGCAGAAAGGATATTTTTATATTGAGCCCTTCTGGTCCTTAATAAAAATGTTGAAATGGAAGTGTATGTGTTGTGGTTGAATTTTTTTCCTTGGTTTAAATTTTATTTTCCTTTGTTTGTTTGTATGGTAATGTATAATAAAGATTTTGAAACAAAGGAAAATAAAATTTAAACCAAGGATAAAATTAAACCACATCACATATCTATCTTGAGCTCTTCCTATCATAAGTATGAATGGTTGTAGGTCGATTAGCCCCCAAGTCGATTAGCCCCCAGTCGATTAGCCCCCACGTAAAAGTCGACCAACCCCAAACGAAAATCTGTTTTCAACTTACTAGATTACTCTTCTTCGGGTTTCTCGTTGTTTTACTAATGCTTGGATTATAATTTGCGATCTAAGTTATCCACTTGTGACGCTTACATCAGCATTCTAACAAACCTGCGATGGTCCACGAACCAAACCTTTTTTGATGTTGATGAAATTGTAGACTTGCGATCGAGAAAAATCAGTTGATCTGATCGATTAGAACTGTACCTTGTAAATGTTCTTTACTTCATAAACATTCAGAACTAAAGTCTCATTCTAAAGATCATAACCAAGCAAATGTCATGAAGTTTTTAAACGCAAAGTAAAGGTCAAAGAAGAAAGTAAATCCGGTCACCCTTAACGGACGAACGAACAAACCATCTTAAAGTTATTGACTTCAATTCCAAGCATTAGTAAAACAACGAGAAACCTGAAGAAGAGTAACCTAGTAAGTTGAAAACAGATTTTCGTTTGGGGCTGGTCGACTTTTACTTGGGGGCTAATCGACTGGGGGCTAATCGACTTGAGGGCTAATCGACCGGATACCGTATGAATGTAGAAACGCTTTCTTTACACTTTTTTTTAACAGAAAGCGTATTTTTATACTGGGCCCATCTCACCATATGTACCTGCCTGGTTGCGCAGTGTCGACTTTAACGCAGTATCAGACTCCATTGTACAGTCTGTCGGTAGACACAGTTGGTAAGTGGAAAGAGGTTTTCAACAAGACAGATATAATTGTTAATCTGTAGTGCTCCTTTTGTAGCAAGATCTTGCATGGTTCAGTTGCAAATTAAAGATTGGTGGGCTGTAAACATACAGTTACAGTAGCTGTTGGTTTAGTGACAATTCAGTTTACATAACCATTTTATATACATGTCAACTGTACATGTAATTGTTTGCTGATATGGAGAACTAAAGGTAGTTAATAGTACTATTGTTTAAACTCCATATTCTGTTCACCTGCAGTGAGTGAAGAGTTGTATGCAACAGGTGACTTTGAAAAACTAAATCGGTCTGCCGATGAAGCTGAACATAGTATAGAACTGCATTTACCTTATATTGCCAAAGTTATGGAGAGGTAAGCAGCATTAATGGTTGGTTAATTTTGGTTGCCTCACTTTTCATTCAAAAAGCAACTGTGGTATGTAACAAGGGTCAAGTTTTAGAATCATCCCTTTATACATTAACAGTTCATGTTACTCACTGTGTGCATTCTCTTTAGTACTCCACAACATTTTCATTTTAGTGAGAATGTTATGGTACATCAATGTTCAATTCAGCACTGGAATATAAAAATGAATGCTTGAGATAATTATTTGTATTGAAATGTTGGCTTCAAGGTATTAACTAGTTTCATATTCTAGATATTTCTGAGCTGTTGTTGTACATCACCATCCCACCTTGGCATTTCCAATACTGCCATTATTTGGTGGTCCAGCTATGTTTCATTTAAATGTTTGAATTTAGAAACAAGTAATGCAATCTGTTCACTAACTATGACAGTCATCCTTAATATTATTAATAGGCAAGGTGCTCTAAGTATCTTGATTGTAAAATTATATTTTCCATATTCCATGGATGCAAAGAATTGTAAGACATTTAATCAATCGTATATTCTGGGGCATTAAATATGAGAAGTCTGCTATGAAGCCTTACCGGTATTAGCGCCCTGTAAAAAAATCAAATTTCTTTTTCTTTCTAGTAAAAAGGATCAGTTTAAGATAGTCCCCATTCTTGTTGGCTCATTAAGTACCGAAAGTGAAGCAAAGTTTGGGAAGATTTTAAGCAAGTATCTGATTAAACCAGAGAACTTCTTTGTTATATCATCAGATTTTTGTCATTGGGGTAAGTATTCAGTCTGTTTAGTAGATTACAATCAAGGATGAAGGTTTAAGACTGTTCACCATGACAGTTTTCAAAGTTGACATCTCTGTTGTTTTGTATTTGAAGTAATTTACTCTTACTTGTTTTTTTTTCTTTTATCAGTATTTTCTATTTTGACCAATAATTTGGTTTTGAGGTGCTTCAAACTAATCTTGCAAGATGGTCAAAATCATTCTTGCTATTTTTTTTATTTTTGAACCAAAGAGTGCACTAGTCTAGGTGTGCCATTTCATAGTTGAAGTGTTAACTTGTTTGGTTTTCTCTCTTATTCAGTCAACTTTTCTCCCCCTTTTTCAGGAAAGAGATTTAATTTTACCTCTTTTGACAGAAGATTTGTTCATATTTACCAGTCTATTGAAGCACTAGATAGGAAGGTAAGAATTGACCGATGTACAGTGTTATAATGTTTATTATAGGGATAGTTTCTAAAGAAACTGGGGTTGTGTTGGTAGGGAATTGATAAAGTAAGTTAGACCACTGTAAGGTAAAAAGAGAGGTGCTGCCGTTTAAAGCATTAGCCCTTTGCCATAGCAAATGACAAAGGGCTAACGCTTGAAATGTCAGCACCCCTCTTCTACCTTACGATGGTATAAATTACTTTATCAACTTGCTTGATTATTCCAATTTCTTGTGTTATAATAATGTTGTTTAGTTATTTGTTGTTTTAAAAGTTTTAAGATGGGCCAAATTAAGAAAAATGTTAGAATGGTATAAGTAGTATTGTTGTTCCCTTAGTGTAGAATTTTTAAACAGTAGAATGCTATTTTCAATTCATCCGTAGCATTCCACTTGTGTTTTACATTTACTTCTGTTGTGTGCTTCTTTACTTCATTCATTGTTATTAATCCTGAACAGTAACTGATATATCCATAATGTTTCCATTGATTTCTTTGATTTTCTTTCAATTGATGTGAGTTATTAGTTTAATAGGGTTTGCAGTTGTTGCATTTGATAAATATCATAGTAACAGTTTTAATCTGTTAGGAGTGTTCCAACATTACATGTGTCTTTTGTTGTCATGTTAATCAATCCATTCATCAGGGTATGGATGCCATTGAACAATTAGATCCTGCAGGATTTGCAGAATATTTGAAGAAATACAAAAACACAATATGTGGTAGACATCCTATAGGAGTTTTCCTCAATGTAAGTATGCAACAAACTTTCAAAGCTGTCTGAAATTTGGACCTTTATCAAACATTATTCACTACCTGCGGTTGTACAATGCCACTTAAATAGTGCAAATATTTTGCATTTTGTGTTGTTACCCTATATGGTGCTACAGCAGGATTCTCCAAAAAATTTTAAGTAGGAGAGGAAATGAAAGTAGATGGCAGTGGGTTCATTTAAAAGGTGAAGAGTGCCACTAATTAAGAGCAGAAATTGTTTAAGTGAATCTCATGGTCCATGATTTTTTATCTTGCCACTGTCAAGGATTTGTTTCTATAGAACAAACGACGGTGGATTTATTTTTAATATCCCTCTTAGGAGCTTATTTCTTTGAGTAGCCAGCGCATTTATGACAAGCCGGTGGTTTTTACTGGTTGTTTGAGCTTCTGGATAACCCTGGGTAAAGGGGTTAATTTTTATTAGTATAAATACTCAGGTGATTATACAAAATCGCTCTGATTGATTCGCTATCTCGGATTATCAGCCGATAATCACCTTGACAAACAAAATGCCTGCCAGTCGTTTGTGGGCTTTTGATAAAATAACGTTTTTTTCGGGTTGTACAATGCTTTTTCTTTTCTTTGTTTTTTAAATAATTACCTGTGTAGTTATACTAAAACAATTATTTGCCTCAGGCTCAGTGAGTATCTATAATCACTTCGTCTTCGGTGAATAATTGTTAAATGAAGTTGCTGTGGTGTCAGTGGAGAATTGAAATAAAAAAAAAACAGGAGGTTATCAAACAAATTGGTAAAGTAAGATGTATGAATTTTAAATGACAAAGCAGTTTTTTTACAAGTAAATGTGAAAAGCAAGAGAATATGGATTGGTCACAAAAAAGTTCTAAATTAGACCTTCAAATTGAATTTGTAACTGAAGATCAACTATATGGACAGCTTTCATTTGGCATTATGATTTTCCCTCTCCTACTGCTACACCTGGTTGCAATGTGAACATATCATTTAAATACCATGGTATCTAATGCAACTGACTTAATTATTCCCAGGCAGTGGAAGTTTTACGACAGATGAATGGAGTAACCCACCCATGGGCATTTAAATTTCTACATTACTCTCAGTCAAACGATTGTGATGATCCTGATGACAGCTCAGTAAGCTATGCTGCTGGAGTCCTTTATCAGAAGGCCTAATAGTGTCACCTTAAGCCTTGTTTCATTTACGTTTTGCTTTGTAAATAGCCTATGATCCAAAATTTTCCTTGAGTAAAAACACCTGTTAACTTTATTGTATTTGAGCTCACAGGTTTTGGGGTTTATGACTGCAGAAAGTGCCTTTTTCTTGTTTCATAAGTTGCACAAAATGAATAATTATATTTGTTGCAAATAAAAAGAGTCTCTATAGTTTTCTTGATTGATATGACAGAGGATCAAAGTTCAAGGTTATCTGATACAATGTTTTATGGATTCTTTACAAGCCTTTCTTGTCTTATGTTCATGATATACCAGCATGCTTCGCTGGATGAATTTCTTCTACTTACTGCTTCATTATCCCGCAAACAAGTTTCTGGTAGGGTAGAAAAAAGAAAGATTTGCAAGGCTATGTCTCTTAAAAGGAGCAGGAAGATGCCTTTCAAGTGTGAAGACACTAAGAACTACACTCTACTGCTAGATGAAATAAGAAGGGGTCCACACACAGTACAGTGATTCACTTTCACTACATGAAAGTCCAACAGATATGAGGATCACCGGCTTTCACACTTTCAGTCGTAAAACCAGCTAGAAGGTTGTAATATTTCTTCCCTACAAGACTTAACTACAAACTTCCATGCCCTTAAATACCAAAATATAGCTACCAAATTTTTCCCATTCTAACAATTTTATTGGTGTTTAAGCTCTTAATCCTTAATAAAAAGAACATTTTCAAGTCTAACATGGTTTATATCAGGTACAAAAAAAGCATACAAATTGGGTGCAACAGGACATCGTTTAGTCTACAAGTGAACTAGTGGGCACTTCAAATTGATGTGATCAAAAGAATTTCCTGACCACAACACGATTACTTCAGTAGGATGAGCTGAAACCCTTTGATAACAAAATCTATTCTCACCTCCAGTAAAAGGATTTGCATTATGAAATATTAGGGCTCCCAAAAAAGTTATTTTTCCTTTAACATTTTAAGCAACCTTTTCTTCAATGCAGCAGGCCACTGGAGCAATGAAGAATTATAAAGAAATCCAAAAAAAAAAAAAGAAAGAAATCCCAGTATAATTTCTTCCCAACTGAACTCCTCAAACTGTACATATTTAATGTGGTATTTCCATTTGACAAAGTATTCTAAAAATACAAAGAAATGCCTCATCCTATCATGCAGTTCTTATGCCTCACACATCAGTCAAAAGATGAGAGTATACTCACACATTTTATTGAACATAGCTCTATAATTACAACAAAAATGGAATATTCTTTTTGCCTGCATAATTACATGACTGTGCTAAAGCAACTGCCCAGTTCCACCTGAATGTGAATGTAATGCCAGAAATTGCTGGCTTGACAAAAAAAAAAATCAAATCTGTGCTGTGTCAGAAACTTGCTGTGAAACACGATAATTATTATCAGTCAAAATAATTTTTTTTAGCATGGACAGTCTAACTGAACAATCACACCAAATGTAGAGAAGTGTTTGTCTCACTACAGGGCAAGTTGGACAGTCACATACAAACCTAATGATCACAATGGAAAATAAGAACAGTAAACAAAACAAAAGTATTCCATTATGCAGAAGCCACGTGCCCAAACTACCGAGTTCAAATAACATATCTCTTAAACAAATTAACAATAAGGTAACAGAGTTTAAAGGATTATAGTAAGTGCTATAGATGATTGCCTACTTACATCAGTGCTTCAATCCACATTACACCCTACCATCAAGACAACTTCTGAACAGACTGCATTATCAGTATGTTCTCCTCGTATGCCTAACTACACCACAGACGGTAAATCAAACTAAAGTCAACAGGCTCTGGTAGATTTAAATAAAACCATGATAAATGTCTTGCTTGCACTGTTCTCAGAAGCAATAATTAGTGTTATTGTTTTTTTTTAACTCAATCTTTTTCTGATACAGCACAGATATATGGTACAATCTTAATTGCTGTTAATTCTCAGACGATTCTCCGTATGTTGTACTTTAGAAAATTCTGATCTCTACATGCCAATTTAAAACAGGAAAGTCACTTTATTCTGCAAGAAAATAATCGTAAGAAGGATGTTCTAGTAATTTGCTGTCAAAAAATGCTGCATACCATAAGTCAGGCTGCAACACTT
Source organism: Ricordea florida (assembly GCA_949710005.1). NCBI lineage: Eukaryota > Metazoa > Cnidaria > Anthozoa > Corallimorpharia > Ricordeidae > Ricordea > Ricordea florida. Next base: position 6,011,478 of record OX453284.1, read on the forward strand.
CAATGACCCTTTATGAGTTATTTTCACTCCCATTTCTAATCCTTCCCCAGAAAAGTCTCTTATTGTAAACTCAGAAGGACGTAAAAAATGGGAGTTGTGTTTATCAACTTCTTGAGGAGCATCAACTAGTAACTCAAACCATAAGGTTTGCAGTCAAGTGTCTGTATTTTACTACTAACAGCATCCGCCACCACCTTGTTTCACAGGTGTACTAGAATTTATTTTCACATTGCTAGTTCCTGGTTGAGCTGGTGCTGGTCCCATACGGTTCTTTATTTCTGCTGCCATTGTCATGAAGGCTTGCTCCACATTTGTGGCATTCTTTGCACTTGTTTCCAGAAAAGGTATTCCCAGTGAGTCGGCATACTCCTTGGGAAAACAAAATATCGCAAATTAGTGTATACTTGACTATACCAGACATGACAATACCATGAGAAACATTACTTTTTAGTCCCTGACTTTTTACCATCAAATTCCTTGCTCATAATTTGCTACTTGTAAATTAAAAACCCAACAGTGTGTGTAGTTAGGACTAAACTTATTGAATGAAATATGCATCACCAGGTAACTTCAAATATTAAGTGGCATCACCAAAATGCCCCTAGTTTATTGCCTCCTCTTATTTCTTTTCTAATTTCCTGAGGGAATTTTAAGGACAAACCACTCAAAACAATCCTTTTCACTGTTATATTATTAAATATGTAAATTCCATCTTCTATGTTCATGTAACACAAGCTTATTTTCAATCACAATACTTGAATATAGACTACAAAGGCTAATTCACACTCTTACCTTTGCTGTTGTGAAGTCAACTACTTTCTTCGTTGTGAGGTCACACTTATTCCCAACAAGTAGTTTATTAACATTTTCACATGCATATCGATCTATTTCTTGTAACCACTGCTTCACATTATTGAAGGACTCCTGCAACAGAGTTAACAATTAAGAAATAGAAAACATTTTCCGTGTTTCTATCAAGTTAAAGAAACATGAGTGGAAGTTTGGGAGAATGAGAAATGCTGATAGGCAAGTATTTCCACAGCTTTTTCAAGTTCTTGCAAACTTTCTCCAGTGTTTCTATAACTCAATAGAAACACGAAGAAAACGTTTTCTATTTCTTTTAGAAAATAGCTTATGACAACTTTTTTGTGTTTCTATTGAGTTATAGAAACCAGATTTTTAACCAATCAGCACTCATATTTTCCTTGGGATATTTTCTAATTACAGTTACAACTTAATTTGTAACATAGCTGCAGTTAAGGTCTGTTCAGAGGTAACACCCCTACACAATCAAGGCCCTGAACATCCAACAATTTAAGTTTGTATGAATTGCACTCGTAATCTCTTATTATATAAGACTTTGTTTGGGCTATTCACTGGACAAAAAAATAGACTTTGACCTCGCTTTACAAGCCATAATGGTCGTGGTTACTATCTTCTCCAAATGCAATAGTTAAACAGAAAAAAATTAATAGCAGAAGCAGAAAAAAACTCAAAAGCTTCGGCAATAAAATTGCACTATCAAAACAAACAGATAACAAGAAAAATGGAATAAATTTTGCATACGCTCGCCATTTGCCAAAATTCTGTTAAGTGCGGCAGCTAAATTGCATCCATGCAAGCATCTAGGGAGAGCTTTGCAGACAAAAGAACGAAACAAAACAAAGGTTAAAACAGTAGTTCTTCAAATTATAGAAGACGACAGGTACAAAAGTTCACACAAATGTACTGCACGGTTTACCTGATCCGTAACATCGTATACTACAATAATTCCATGAGCTCCGCGATAGTAGCTTGACGTAATGGTTCGGAACCTCTCTTGCCCCGCAGTATCCCACTGCAAAACAACATCCAACCATGTTTCAAAACCGAGGGTATAAACATTAATAAAAACCCCTAGTACATTGCATTCACCCTACGTAATTATCGTGACTTTTATGAAACGTACGTTTCGGGCAAAACGTTACTCTCGATCAAGCGAGAGTAAGACTAGTGGTTCTTGTGTTAAACTTACAATTTGAAGTTTTATCGTCTTTCCGTCCAACTCGATGGTTCGTATTTTCTGGGAAGAAAAAAAAACAGCAAAATTATAGCAAAGATGGTCATTACGCATCTCCTTTCGCAACCAGCGAGCAGAGTACAAAATTGCAAAACGACAAGAATAAATTTGTTCATCACTTACGAAGTCGACACCGATTGTGCTGATGTAGCTCTCTGTGTAAGTGTCATCCTGAGGCGATAACAAATATTTTCATATGGTTAACAAAAACGGCTAAAACGCAAGAACCCGGTTCATGATCTAAGCTGCGAGTCCAACATATTAGGCAATACTCGTCAAAAGAACAGGAAAAATCGGATACCAACCGCAAACCGAAGCAACAAGCATGATTTGCCAACTCCTGAATCTCCAATAAGTAGAAGCTTGAACAAGTAGTCACTGTAAGTAAAACAGAGCAGAAACACGTCCGATAAGAGACAAATTCCAAATGACACGTAGAATCATCCATAGCTGTAGTCGAAACCCTGGCAGAGTGAAGCAATAACGACACCAAAATTTCAACCTACTATTCGGGATTCATAGTGGACATGATAAGTTGTCTCGCTCCCCGATAAAAGAGTCGTAGACTTAGCTTTGTGCTAAGGAAATTCTGAACGAAATAATACAAAAATACCGGCAAATAGTTTGCTTTTTTCGCTAAAAGAGGAAGCGAGCCACTAAGCTCAGCTTGGCGTGGTGCTAACAATAATCTTTAGAGGGGGATGGATTTATTGCCTTCCAGCATGACGTCATCCTAACCAGACGACGTGGCAAAGTCGAATCGCAACTCGTGACTTCCGACTTAAATTGTTTCCCGTCGGTTTTGCATCGGTAAATTTGACGACTTGGAATCCACGGTTTGAAAACAGGTTCAACTGTTCATCGTTATTTTTGGTTTACCTGCCTTCCAGTTTGCTTCCAAAACAGGACTGCCTGCAGTATAGCACTGCAGGCCCTAAATGACGATTTTTAAATATCTCTTACTAATCATGACGGAGCGCCTAGCCGCCTACAAGTGCTAAAATATTCAAAAGCGACGCCCAAAAAATGCCGAAGAAGGAAATGGAGATAGTTGGCTCGATTTTTCTTTCGTCCCTTCCCTGTATCTTGACGCCTAAATGAGCCTCAGAGCTGCTTCAAATTTACATAAAGATGCCGTTAAACTTAACCACAGTTTGTGGTATGACATGGTTATGATCTTTAGCTGTCAAGTTCTTTCAACATCAGACGGCTTTCATTTTCACCATAACAAATGGCTGTCACACGCAATTTATAAGTAGTAGCAAAAATTCGGTTCACAAGCGAGGGGCCTCCGGTTATAATTTATGGGTATTGCCTTAAAACGAGTTGCTCAATAAGACACCATTTAAAACCTTAAAACATAGTTGAATCAATGTGAATTCCAGAACATCTAATATTTTGTTTAGAATAACGACTCTGTAACCATGACTTATTTATTATTGTTTATTTATTACCATTGCCGTTAATACTACTATTGTTGCTTTCATTATCTAACACAGGGACGGCGGAGCCGGGGGGGCTGGGGGGGCTTTAGCCCCACCACTTTTGAGGAGGATGACATTTTATTTTGTTTAAGCTACAACTTTATACAAGCCTCGTCGGAAACTTTTCGCGTTTACGTATTTTTAACATTTTCTCAGCGTGTGCTTCCTTCCCACAGACGGCAAGCTTGTGTCCAAAAACCGCAGGTTACCGTTGGAGACCGGAAGGCTGAGAAATAACCTCCAAAATATTGCTGTAAGCATTAAAAGTACCTTTTATTTTACGCTTTATCCAGGCTAATTATTTCAAGAAGTGTGTCGCGGAGAATGTTGTAAATACGATTTCCGAGACTCTAGATTTCAAAATTTTCTGGGGGAGGATGCCCCCAGAACCCCCTACCAACTCGCGCCTCCGGCCCTCATTTTCAACCCCCCCACTTCAAAATACGCTCCGCCGTCCCTGTAACAACTTTCATAGTATTTCGCTCTCTACAAGAGAACTCTCTTTGTACTCTGCAGTTGACGAATTCCAGGAATGGACAACACAAGTTTCGCGGTACCTGTTTTATGATTTGCGCGGCTTCGAGACTCACATCGTTGTATCGCAGGTTGTATTGCATTGGCAGCAAAGTTTCCTTGTGTCAATTATTCTCCCCATTTTAAAATTCCGCTTCCTTGTCGAAGTAGGAATATTTGTTTGTGGAATTCAATTGTCACTGAACTCCATGAAAAAAAAACCTACTAAAAATCCTGAGTTCAAGCCATTTATCGTAGCATTATTGTTAGGAGCAGTTATGCATTTTTTACTTGTAGGAGTAAAAGGGTAAAATGCACTGACTGTTTTGCAAGTCTTCGACTTTTTGTGACGCGTTCAAGTCACTGTCCGAGGTCTCGTTAGGATACAGTGAGCACTTGAGATACTATTTCACTGCAATAATTTTTTCATCAGCGCCTCGGCTTCATTAACTGCGTTGCCATCTACTACGTATCTATCAACAAACGAATCATCAAAACAGCTTGATAAATAGATTCTGGAGGGTGATCCTTCCACGCGGTGGACCTTGAAAACTTCATATGGCGGGAGCAACACCTCGTCCTCATTAGGGAATGCCGAAAGCGCTCGGATTGAAGCACCAATTTTCGTAACAATAACAAACTGAGTTCCAGATGAATTATTTTGGAAGTCTTCAGCCACACTGATGTTTCCTGTTGTAGACGTGTACGATCCGAATCGGACGATTTGTCCGACTTCGGCCGAAAACTTAATCGTAACTCCTCGGTAGACGATTCTTGTGCGGTTTTCTCTAGGGGTGACGGCGAGGAGTTTCCTACAAGCTTCGCGCAGCAGATAGGATAAGATCGGAAAATCCATTCCATCTCCTGTGTAACCCTTCCTTGTGTCACTGTTGAAGTAGCGATAGACGGGCGGGGCCTCCAAGGTGTAACAAATGATGGCAAAAATTTCATCATTTGTTAAACCAGCTCTTTCCAAATGAGCCATGATAATGTCTTTAGAGTCTTGCCACTTCTTCACTGTCTCTTCATAGCCAGCATGTATAAGAGCATTCTTTTTGGCTTCATAATCAAGTCCTCTCCTCATCATTTTTACCATGATCTCGCCGGGGAAAGAGAGAGAAAAGCTTTGCTCTGATAATCCCATCTGTATGACATTGGCAAAGCTAGAGAACTTGCCATATGCTGTCTCGGAGTTCTTTGCTGTTTGAGTAACTGCAAGTGGAAGGAACCCTTCCGGTGCGGGGTAAAAGAAGGGGTTGGTTTTGGTTCCAAGGTTGATTTGTACCCGCTCTCCTCTCATGAGGGACATGCAGGGGTAGACACCTCCGTCGACTTTAACCTCAGTGAACGCGCAGCCCATCTCTTCCCCCCAGTCACCGTTTAAACCAAAACTCACTTCTTTGTCTTCTAGATTTATAGCTACGCCAATTACATCCCCAACTTTCCAGCGTCGACCAAATACCTCTTTGTTGTTGTTATGCCACTTAAGGCTCCTCATGCCGTCGTAGGCCCAGGAGTGAGCATCGTCTCCGCACCCTTTTCCTTCATCAGCTATTGCTTTGAAGCTGTCGTCCGCCCAGCCTAGCTGCATGTATCCTCCGGTACCCGTTTTACATTCGAAATAAAATTTCCCATGAGTTTGTCGCAGTGGTTTTAAAGCTACCGTTGGTGCAGCTCTTTGAGCAAGAATCTCCAGCGGAGGTCCTTTGAGAATAATGGCGGCTTCTTGGTAATTTTCGGCGCCCTCCACGGTGGCAAGAGATTCGAAGTCCATTTCCATAATGCTTCCCTTGCTTCAGACTGAAATTCCACAGCAAGACGAGAAACTCGACGCGTTTGTAGCTTACATGCCTTGGTTATGACGCTTGATTGAATTTTCCGCATAACGTGTTTGTCAGTGAAAGTACTTTCCAACCCAGGCTAGCTGGGTTGGAAAATCTGGGTTGGAATCGAGACTGGGGCTTACAGCCTTTCCTCGTACCGTATATTGAAACGAAAATAACCAGCCTTGCTTTCAGTAAAGACCGTTTTTCAGCTTTTTCTGTTGCACTTCGTTTCAAGTTACATTATTTACGTCAGTACAAGACCCTTCGTATTCAAAGCTATTGTGCCATAATTATCATCGACAAATGTCTTTATTAACATGTCAATAGCTAACAGCATCCATTATGCAATAGGCTCCTATCGCCAGTCATACAATGTTTCCCGGTGACTCTACAATTACCTTTATCTGCCATTTTATTCCCCTTATCGACCTTTCAAACTGGAATTTGCGTCCCTGCACCTCGGATTCAATAACTGTTTCGGTTTATGGATTTTTGGACAATTGAATTGTGATAAATAGTAGTACATTCGGCAAGATTTCCGCACAGGTCCCTGCTTCATTATGCATACAGCAGATGAATTGTTTAGGTTAATGCACATGTAAACATTTCTTGTTATTGCACAATGAAACAGTATGGCTACAGCATGCATAATGAAGTAGGGACCTGTGCGGAAATCATTCCGCACATTCCCCCAGGAGCAGTGATTTCCCTGATAACAACCCTTTTTGAGTTTTCGCGTATCACTCAAATTGCCTTTAGATTAAAAAGGGATGGGGATAGAGTATGGGGAAAACTATTTGAATAATAGTCTTCTCTGCTTTCTTCGTCCGTCACGCGTGAGGCGAAAAACAGGCGATATAACACGGCTGCGTAGAGTCATGCCTTCTCATCGCCACCACCTCCCCCGGGTCACCTCCACCCGGGGCATCTCCCCCATCCCCAGATTTAACACGGCCATTTTCTCCTCTCCCGCTTGCTTTTCGCTTTATTCTCAACGGTCTGAGAAAAAAAGAAGAAGAGAGACCGCTTGAAGCCTGAGACGCAAAAACGAATAAATAACGTTCGTGTAATTAAGAACTTGCAACTTTAATGAGTATTTAATTACAGTAACTTCAAAATTAACGCTGCAAGGTTAATAGAATTCCTAGAAGCTGAGCTACAAGATGGCGTCTTTATACAACTCCAAACAAGTAAGTGTTGGTTTGGTTTTTAAACTGTACAATATTTGGTTGCTTATTTCTCGGTCTAATCAATCTGCGGATTGTTCTTGAAGAGATATTCAGCCTAAAAAATAAAAGAAGCAAAATGTTTGTTTAGCGTGGGTTGTTGGTCACTTCACATCACTACCTTATAAACTAAACAATCAACTGGAGAAAAGGTTTAACCAACTTATCGGGAAAGATCTCATGTATATACCCACCACGAGTCCCCAACTACGTAACACATGTTAAATTATTCAATGCTCCATTCAATTACGTCAACGTACCATTCAATTACGTCAACGTACCATTCAATTACATACACGGGACTCGTGGTGGGTATATACATGCGATCTCTGCCTGTAAAGGGAAACAATTACATACAATGGGACTCGTGGTGGGTATATACATGAGATCTCTGCCTGTAAAGGGAAACAATTACATGCAATGGGACTCGCGGTGGGTATATACATGAGATCTCTGCCTGTAAAGGCAAACAACTACTTAGAATGGGACTTGTAGTGGGTATATACATGAGATCTCTGCCAACTTATCAATTTTAAAAATGAATGTGAGGAAGAAGACACTAAACAGGAGTGTCGAAACGTCGGGTCCACGAAATCTAACTTTTTCACTTACATTTATTGTATATTTACCAGTGTAGCATCAAACTATGTCTGATCGTACAACTGGCTGCAACGTGAACGTATCGTTTTCAAAAATTAATTGAGATAAAATTTGTTACATACCACAAAATCAACTGGATCCTCGGGGCGCATTTTACAACATTCAATGAGGCCCTGCGTCAGTGTGGGCATCACGTGCTTCATGAGGTAATTTCTCAAGGGAATCGATTGATTCTCGAGCAGTTCCTGTTCTTGACGCTTCACTTCCGCCAGACGGACACGCTGATGATGCAAAGAAGGTGACCCAAAAAATTCCATGAATTATACAATATAATAAAAAAATACAATAGTTTATTGACACTCCCCTGATGAGGCTTTTCAGTAACAATGCGAGACAACTAAATTAACTTTAACTAATTTAATTAATTAAGTTGAAAGAAGTGGTTTACAAATCCATTAAAAGGGAAGGAATGCGGTAAACAATAAACAATAAAAACATGCCTTTTCAAAAATTAATTATATAATACATACTAAAATACAATTATAACGTGCTGATAAAAAAAGTCAGCAATCAATTCTTTTTCAGGTAAAATTTAACAGTTAAAATCGATTTTGTAGTAATAATATACTCCATTTCTATTGCGCATATTCTATATAAATAATCATATGCGCATTACAATCAGGCCAATAGACCATGACACCGGGAACACGCCCTACTCTTTTCGAACAGTGTTCTCGAATCAGTGTTTTCGAACAGGGTTCTTTTACGTCCCACATTACTGATAGAGTTGTGAGACGGGGCCTACGGTTTATCGTCCTTATCCGAGAAGACCAGAAAGTCTAACCATTTGCAGATGTCATTACCAAGGCAGCACTTTCTACTCAATTATTTTAAGACCCTGAGTGTTGGTCCGGCCGGGATTTGAACCCGCGACCTTCCGCACGGTAGTCCAGTGCTCTACCAACTGAGCTAACTGCAGTCTTCAAAGTATTATCTGCAATGTGTCGGACGTGCACCATGCGGTAGGAAAACGTTTCCTGTCCGATCCTCGACTTGTACAAGGGGATGTTTAATAGTTGACAGCTTCGGGTCATACGCCGGGTGACCATAATTATTGTCGTGAATTGATCGCCGAGCTAACGGGGTACTTGACCAGACATATATTTAAATGACATGACAGCGTCGCGAAAGAACAGATTTTGTTTAATTGGAAGCTAACGTAGATCCTTTAGAGCGGGGGTTATATGATCAAACTTCCTGGTTCCTGTGAAAATACTCGCGGAAAAGTTATTCACTGACTGAAGTCTACGGATATTTTGATAATTAGAAACAGATCGTTCTGTCAATCAATCAATCAATCAATCAATCAATCGAACAATCAATTACCCAATCAACCAATGAATGAAAAAAAAAACAGTTAATTAATAACTCAATCAACCATCAATCAATGATTCTCTTGCTCGATGGATCAATCAATCCATCCAGCAATTGATCACTTCACCCACCGACCAATCACTGATCCACCGATTGATTCATAAATCAATCGATAAATCATTTGCTGACAAGAATAATTGGGCAATATCGAAATATCTACTTATCGATCGATCAATGAATCAATCGACCAATGAAAATTCCGCACAACATTTAATGTACCCATCAACCTATCGTGTGACTTGACGTCAGAGTAAGCCACGAATTTCTCTCGTTTGGCCTCGTAGCTCAGTCGGGAGAGGTACGATAGTTTTGTTCTGGAAGTCGTGGGATCGATCCCAAGAGAGGTTGAAGAAATTTATCTTTGTCTCGTGTGGTCTTTCAGCTAACGTTCAGGGGTGATTTCAGGAGATGATTTATAGCAGTAAAATTCACTGTCAGAATTAGATCTCTGTTTCGTATTTACAGTGAATCTCAGACTCGTGCTGCTCGTACCCATTCTTCCTCTCTGCGCTCCCGTTCGGCTGCTTCCTCAGCTTCTCGTTTTTCTCGTTCTTCTCTTTCTTTCCTCTCACGTTCGAGCTGCGAAAAGTGAAAAAACATAACAATGAAAAAAGAGACAACACGAACCAATTGGTACGAACCCAGGAGACTCAGTAGTTTTTTTGTAAAGTTTGACCATCTGGGGCCGGTTGTTCGAAGGCCGATTAACGCTAATCCAGGGTTTAATTTTAATCCGGGTTTCTTTTCCACTTGTTAAAAGGCGTTTCCCTCGATAACTTTCTCTATTTTTTTTCAGAGCATACAATCATCTAATTGTATCCAAAGAGAATTATACTGAATGTGCTTTTTAAGCTCTCATGTCTGCATTTAAATTTCACTAATTCTTGGTTACCTTGACCCTGCTTCGAACAACATGGCGACGGGTGTACGTAGTTCTGAAAAGAACTGTTGGCAGAGCTGTATATAATTTTTTTTCTTGAAAGGACGCATGTCCGACTAAGTGACCAAACAAAAATGTAGTCGGATATCACCAAAAAATAGGTTAAATTTTATTCATCTTTACTATTAAACAATATATGATAAAAAAATTGTCCGGACATCATGTCCGACCACAGTTGGGATTTCGTTGGACATGAAATCAGGGTTCATACAAAAAATTGCAACCATTTTTCAAGGACTTTTCAAGGACTTTTCAAGGATCAAATGTGATTTTCAAGGACCCCAAACAGGAATTTAATTTCAGGGATGGCAAATACAAATAGACATACATGTACGCATATTCCAAACTAACAGGTTTTCAAGGCCACAAGTTTTTGCTCCACCTCCGTCTGACTTGCTGTTATCCTTAGTTAGCTTATTTTGCTGTGTTGCGAGTTCCTTGACATCAGAAAAAGAATAACAATGCAAAGCAACTTTGCTTTCGACTCCACCGCGTTCGAAGGTTGAGAAAATTCAAGGACTTTTCAAGGACTTGTAAAGAAATTCAAGGACTTTTCAAGGATAAATTGAGTTCAAGGACTTTTCAAGGACTCCCCCTAAAATTCAAGGACTTTTCAAGACTGTGCGAACCCTGGAAATAATTTTGGTCGGCCAATGACTGATCGATGGCCGACTGTTATTTAGAATGGTAAATGCGAGACTTTGCGAGACTAGCGTTTTTATTTTCGAGCCCGGGACATTTTGACTTTTTAGATTGCGAGACCGAGACTTCAAAGTGTTTTGAGTGCGAGACTCTTTCGTATAAAAATCGAGACTGCGAGACGCATATAACCACTAAAAAACGAGACTGCGAGACCCGAGAAAATCGACTAAAATTTTGCGAGACCCAGAGTTTTTAAAGGACGAATCGCCACCCTTTTATTTGCAGGCCTGGTTGCTGATGACTCTTACTGACGTTTCGAACTCCTGAGCGGAAGTCATCATCAGATTCAAGTCAACTACGTGTCGTCACGTGGTAGTATTCATGTTCCTGTTCAACGTCGTGATTGAACCAGTGCATTCAACGATATCATTTGAAGTCGAGAACAGCTGATTAAGATGAAAACTTACTCTCTTTTCTGTTTCAATTCTCTCCATTTCTGCTAATTCTTCAGGGGTGGGACCTGATGAAGCAGCAACAGGAAAAATCAACTGATTAATAATAAGAATGCCTTTTTCTTTGATCACACCGCTGTTCGGAAAAGGGAGGCAATGCGACTTAAAACACTAATATTTCATTTATCATTATATTTCATAGGAAAGACAAATACTTCATTGCACGTACCATAATTTCTCGGAGCACCCATCAATTTCTTGATTTGCTCCACAATCTTGGTCATTTTTCTTGACTTATCATGTGTTATATCTGTTGAATAAATATCAAAATTGAATTATGTTGATCTTGATAGTAAACATACACATTTTGTTAGATTCCTGTTCCTTTCATTGACAAGAGAGCACAACTTTAAGTTGTTCAAAAATGTAATTTCAGAGGAGAATTACCAAGAAATAAACAATAATGGAAGGGCTAAAAATTAACTCCAGTGCTTGGTGGCCAGTCGGGCCAGTTTCTTTGAATTCTTAGTGGCCCATCCCACAATGACGTAACCCTCAATTTTTTTTTCAGAGTCACGTGGCAATCACACAATCAAAATGGCGTCTATATGTTGTGAATGTGGATCGCTCGTGAAATCACTGTTAAAACGGCTCGGAACTTCCACTTCAGAACTAAAAAATACACTATTGAAATGGATGATCTTAGACATCCTGGCAAAGAAACGAAGAGAAAGGTAGTCCAGTTAAACTACATATTGAGTTTTATTTTTTTTGGCTGCTGCATATGAAATAATGCAGGAGCCAGTATGTCACAGGAAACACAAGTGAGTGAGTGAGTGAAGGAGCCAATCAGCACGTGCCTAGTATTAAGCCAATCACAATGCACAATACAATTCGCTCAGAAGAGAATATGTAAAAGTAATGAAATCGAGCAAAGGCGATAGGTATGGCAAAAAGGTCCGAATAAACTTAATAAATGCAGTAGCCACATGCATGCGATGTTTGCCTATTTTGAACTTTGTATTTCACATAATTGCAACTTTTCGCAATTCTGTAACACAGTCGCACATCGGGCGTTCAAACCCTAACTTTTGGTAGCCCTGGTTAGTTTTACCTCGCGCCACTGGCGACCGTGCGAGCGCCAATTTTTAGCTCTGTAATGGTACTCACCTATGTGTGCAGGGTGGATCTCCAGCTCATCATAATAATTCAACACTGTTTCATCTTCAGTATTAATAGCACGGTACTCTGCCAAGCGTCTCACCAAACCTACACAGAAGAAGTAACTGTGCATCATCAGCATTTACGTGCGTAACAGACCAATAGAGCGTTTCACATGACGTCACAGCAGCCATATTGGTGTTCCAAAACAATGAAACGGCGGCCATGTTGGTGTTCCAAACTAATCCTCTGGGAGTTGAACTCTTTTCTTATGTAAAAACTTTCTTTTGTCCCCAAAAATTTGCATGGCTGCTGGCCACGTGAGTGAAAACGCTCTATACACAAGACGAGATAAAAAAATCACCAGGTAATAACATCCAACATATTCGGTTATTCGGTGCATAGAGCACGCTTCAATTCGCTGTAGAAACTAATTTCATGTATACAATTCATTTAGTTTCGTCTTGCCTTGATTGATGATTGGCTGACGAATTTCACGTGACTGTATATGAACCAATCAGAGTAAATTAAACCCTGGGGCGCACGTGTTTTCCCACGGCAATTACTTCCGACAGAGAATTGGGAAACGAACTGTTAAAGGTCATGCGGGTTGCTTTGCCTGTTAAAAATAGAATTTAGCTTTTCTCTCACCTTCCTCTGTGTTATGGGTACCAGCCACAACGCTTTCTGGTAAATTCATAACTCTGGTCTTCAAGAATTCATCTGGAGCATCTAGGGATACTACGACTTCTACAAAAAAACAAACAAACAAACAAACAACAAAAACAACAAACAAATAAACAAATAAGCAAACACACAACAAACAAACAAACAAAAACAAGTGGATCTCAAATCAGGGATCAAATGATAGATAATACAGACATTACATCTGGCGGTCAAGGAGAATCGTACTTTTTTACATTTACCATTTAGTTCTGTCGCTCAATACTGAGCATTTTAGACCGCTCTAAAATATATTTTAAAAAAGGTGGGTGTAGCGTTTTACACCTTTTGCATTGTTGGTCTCCTGTCGCCAGTACCCTTGGGTAAATCTGGGTCTCTCTCTCTCGAGAGTGTGTGAGGCAAAATTTCTTGTCTAAAGAAAAACACAGTGCTATCAGCCGGGCTTGAACCTCACGTCTCATGATCAGAAGCCTGACAAGATAACCACTACACTATAACGTCCCTCCACCGCAAATCGCATAATGAAGTTCTCCATGAATACGCATGAATGCAATATGTAGCAGGGGGGGGGGGGGCAAACCCTGCGCAATTTACCTGGCATTATGAGTTTGTCATAACTCAGCGGAGAATCTTCTTCACCCTCATCTCCCTCTTCAGCTGAAAAAAATGAAAATGGAACTCTAGGTTAGTACGGTGGGGATAGTTTCTAAACTGGTGCTGCGTCGGTGGGAAATTGAAACACAAGAAAATGGGTAAATGAAACGAGTTGATTAAGTAAGTTATACCACTGTAAGGTAAAAGGGAGGTGCTGACGTTTCGAGCGTTAGCCCTTCGTCGGAGCGAATGAGACGACGAAGGGCTAACGCTCGAAACGTCAGCACCTCCCTTTTTACCTTACGGTGGTATAACTTACTTAATCAACTCGTTTGATTTACCCATTTTCTAGGTTAGTACGGTTTCATCATCACTATCAATTTACTTAAAAGTAAGTCGTTATTGTAAGACGTTCCATGTTCTTTGCCGTGAAGCTGTGTCACACAAACACTATACAGCATGCTGTTACGAAAGAAAATTGATCAACGTTTCTCAATTCAACAATATTAAGCTTGGTTGTTAGTGATTGCACGCAAAGTCATTTTGATCCATAGAATTAAATATATACACTGACGCCCAAACACTCGTGATTTTATCACAACATCCTTACATCAAAGGCTTCAGGTATAGTCACGTTTTGTCAAATCAAATCACATCAAATCAAATCATGTTTATTATGTAAAGGATACATGATAGGAAACGCCAGAGTTATCCCTATTGAGGACGCTACCTACATGTAAATCATGCTGGACTCTAAGGGCAGGTTATTTAAACGAGGTTTAAACCATGCTTAGGAAAATCGTGGCTGATCCAACTGAACCATTCAATCTCGTTTATATAACACCAGCAACACTGGTGCATTGTTGGTTGCACGTTTAAATAACCGACTCTAAAGGTTGCAATTAGTGGTTTGTAACAATAGTATTACCTGCAAACAACTCTTTGGCCTGGTCATACGTCTTTGGATAACCATCGATAATAAAGCCCTGCCAAAGGGTGTAAAAAAATATTATACTCTATATGCTTTGGTACTTTTCTCTGAAAATATTGCATCACAGGGTCTTATGGTCATGACCTTTACAACAACAACATCCTCTTTATTACCCTATGTTCAGAAATATATAAAGTCTTGCTAAAAATTAGGGGTTCTAGCAACCCGAAGTTTTCCATAATTTGTTCTTGCTTTGGGAAGATAGTTCGTCTAGTTTGATCGTCCGGGTGAGGGTAGTTCTGAAAAGAACTGTTGTTGGTGAAAAGAACTGTTGTTACTATGTTTGGGAAGATAGTAAGACTGTTTTACAAAATGCCTGGTATTGTAACTGCGGGCCAGTATCTAACTTGGTGAAGAAGGACTGGAAGACAGAGGGTAACAATTGATTATAAAATTTATACAAAATTTGTATTTTTATATAAAAGTGGCAATGACAAAAGTAACAAGATCAGAGAATTTAATACTCTACAGAGATTTGAATAGCCAACTAGAGTGATGATTAAAGCTAGAGAATGTCATCACCCGTACTTCTTTTTTTTTGTTACAGTAAACTCCCAAGTATTACCCCAGGCACTCAGTCCATAAATCAGAAAAGGATATATTAAGCCATAATATAAAGTTAATAAAATTTCTTGACTTACAAAAATGATGAATTTTGCTAAGAATTCCAATACTTCGCCTGAACTTCTTAACAGTGCAATCAACATGTTTTTTCCAACTACGATTAGAGTCTATCATAAATCCCAAGTAATTGATACAATATTCTCTTTTTAACTGCTTATTATTAATTTTGAGACAAAAATTAAGTCTTTGTACATTCTTTTGTAGAGGATGGAATATTACGAAGTTTGACTTATCAACCTTAAGAGATAATCTGTTAGCACAGAGCCAGGTGTAAACATTACTTAGCTTCTTGTTTATGGATTCTTCAAATTCAGAAATAATTTTATGTTCACAAAATTAGTTAGAATCATCTGCAAATATAAGATGAAAATCAAATAGGTTTGAGCTATTTTGAAAGTCATCGATATATATCAAAAAGAACAATGGCCCAAGGACAGACCCTTGTGGAACTCCACTTGTCACGTTACACGGTGTTGATGTGACTGAATTCACAGTGACCTTGGGCAACAACAGAGGGCATATAATTCATGGTAGGCCACCATATAGTCACCAAATATAGTGTTTACACGGTTATACAAGGGTTTACAAAGGCATATCCTTGTAAATCCTTGTATATATAGCCCTGTAAACTGACTATATGGTGGCCTACCATGAATTATATGCCCAACAAGGCAATAACATTGGTTGTTTCGTTCCAATCATGCAAAACCTCTATGAAATAGTATTAAATACAGCAACTAATTTTTCCATTGAGGACTACATACATGAGGTGCTGACGTTTGCCCGTACCTGATTTTGACACGGCATGGAATGCAACTTGTCGTTGTAAAATCTTATGATGTACTGATCCTCATAACGACCTTTCACAAAGCACAAGAAGACAATCATCAAGTTCATTGTTGAGAGAAGCAAGCATCAATAGAAATTAAATCCATTGTATTTTGATGAGATGACTTACCACCGTTTCTTTCTTTGCTTTCCTGTAAAGTCTCCAAAAACTCTTGATCCTCATGTGCTTTCATGTCGTCCTCATCATCACCCTCTGCATCTGCACGTGCTGCACTGCGTTGCTAAGTAAAGGTAATCATACGGTTTCGAGTTCAATTTGGAATTAATTTGTACGAGTGGGTTTTTCAAAAAGCTGAAAATGCACGAGCTGCTTTGGTGAGTGCAATTTCAGCTTTTTGAAAAACTCACAAGTACAAATTAATTCCAAATTGAACGAGAAAAACCGTATGATTACTTATTAATAATATAAACATGAAAAAATTCGCCTGGAGGAAGTGCCGGAAGATATCATTGCGGACAGGAAGTGAGCATTTGACACGGATTTGACACTTAATTAACTGATTGGCTGATGAAGATCAGTTGATAACGCTACGAACTCAAAACGGTTCGTTGAAAAATATTTGCACATGGAATCGTCGAAAAAAAAAATCGTCGATGTGTAATTTACACTGGTGTTACACTTTTTTGCACTGCTGTTACACTTTTTGCACTGGTGTTACACTTAAACTGCACTGCTCTCAGCCAATCAGAATCGAGTAATTTTTTCATGTATATTATTAGAACCACAAACAAAAATGCCACTGTCAAAATAATGTACATAGAAAAGAAATTTTGGTTGAAACTTGTCACCTTCTTAGAACGGCCCTTTTTTAAACAGCAATTCAAGAATACAGTTCATCAGGAGAATGCAATGTGAGAATAGCCTCTGTCGCGAACTTAATCTAGCCCTGGTTGGTAACAATAAAAGTTTTGTCTGTAGTGCAAGTTAAGTGGGAATGGTGCAAACGAAACGTTTAGGCAGAAATTAAAAACATTATTTTGTAAACAGGAAAGTAATGTAGTTACCAGTTTTTCTATGGCTTCATCAATGACATCTTGAATTTTAATGTGGTGAAGTTTGTAGTGTTCACAGAGTTGCTTGATGACAAGTGTTTTCCCTGAAGCAGGTGGACCAATGACACATGCTCTCAGAGGCTGAAATTAACATAAGATATTGTGACTAAGGTATGAAATATCACATGAATGGATATAGCAAAGAAAATCTTTCAACTTAAGGAATAATGCAATTCCAAAGAAATTATGGAGCATAAAATTTCTTTGTTGCCCTTGACTTTTAAAATTTAAATCTTAAACAAAATGTTTTCCTCAGAAATGTAACAGAATGATAGACATTGGCAGTGAACTTGAGGTTACAGCTGTTGGTAGTTACAGTATACATAAAACAGCACTAACTAAAAAGGCCAAACTTTTTACACTGCAGAAATCTCACCAAGAGTCCTCGTGTTTCCTTGTACTCTTTTATGACATTGTCAATGTTATCTGTAAGTCCAGCCTACAGGTAAAACATAAATAAATAATATCATTTTGATAATATCATTTCACCTGGTGTTCCTCGAGGTTCAATATTGGGACCGGTACTATTTCTTATTAACATAAATGATGCTCAATTTATAATCAAAAAAGGATAGGTATAGATTTGCTCAATAGTGGACTTAATATTGACCTTAGTAGAATACCAATATATAGAATAGATCATACTAAATTTCTAGGCGTGAACATTGACCAGAATTTGCAATGGAATGTTCACATTGATCATATTTCAAGAAAAGTTGCCAAAGGTATTGGGATTATCTTAATAAAGTTAGTTGCCATTTAACCTTTAATATATTAAAAAATGTCTATACTATAGTTTGATATATTCACATTTGTCCTATTGCACTGTTTCATGGGCAACTAGTAATTATCCTATGAAGCTCAACGGTTTCTACAGCTTTTTCGAGTTCTCCCAAACTTTCATGAGTGTTTCTATAACTTGATAGAAACACGAAGAACATGTTTTCTATTTCTTTTAGAAAACACCACACTGAAAAAATGGAAAAACAACTTGTTAACTTTGATGACCAACATGTAACTTCTCTTTGGTCGCGTCATCATTATGTCAACGCAGCTCATGCTAGTTCTGTGTTTCTATCGAGTTTTAGTATAAATCTACTAGCATTCTATCACAAATGCCACGCTCTGATTGGCTACGCTACCCACTATGTATTCTTTGATAGATAGTGAGTAGCGTAATGGTGGCCGCTTCTTCACATTTTCGAAGTGTCCGTGAAGAAGATTTAGACAGTTTACTGGTTGAGGCTGTTCCAGAAAAGACAAAGTTTTGAACGACTAGTAGATTTATACTAAAACAATTACATTATTCGCTCTTGATTTCTCTGCGTGATAGTTGACGAGGGCTGCGCCCTTGTCAACTATCACGCAATAGAAATCTTGAGCTCATAATCTAATTGTTTAATAGAAACATAAATTCTAACCAATCAGCGCACATATTTTCTTAGGACTGTTTTCTAAACAAACTATATTGAGCTATAAGACAGCCATACTTGCAGCAAAGTATGAACTCTATACAACTTAATTCTTTCTTTATGTGCAGTAGCACAGAGAGACCACATCTTTGCACTCTCTTAGAGTCAAATATTATTGGACATATAGAGTTTATATTACCTAACTGCATTCAGTGTCAATTCTAGCTGGTATGATACAAATGAACTTAATATTTATCATTCTCACCTCTGATACCCAATTGATGTTCATTCCCTCCTTGAGATATGTAGCATCCATTCTTATATTGACCAAAAGCATGTCAAAGTCAGCTTGCTGTAAATGGGTCAAAGATTTTCAAAAGTTCTGTTAGTTTAGCATAAAATGGAAAACATTAAATCACACTTACTAGACAACCAGTACCTCAAGTTCTTTTATAAGTAATGCTTCCTCTTTGGTAATATTTTTCACTTTTCCATTTCCCAGATGAAGGCTTACAACCTAAAAAAAATAAAATAAGAAAAATCAATAAAAAAGGATTAATTCAAACCTTATTCTAATTATATGTGCATGATGTATATAAACAAAGGAAACTACAGCCAACTCCTATGGGTTTGAGTTACTGAAGGTAAAACTACAGTACATCTATGAAGGAAATCAAGAGGAAATCAACTTTGGGTTAAGTTAGTGCAAGGTTTGAGTTAGTAAGGGTTCAAGTTCTTTGGAGTCGACTATTAATTTAAAATTGAACCAGGAAGAAACTGAAAGCGCACACAGATACCTTGACAATTTCTTCCAAGGTGTTTTTGGAATCATCCACTGCAACTAGGTACCGTACTTTGGGGTTCTGGTCACAGATGTTCAAAATAACAGCCGCAAGATCCTTGATATGGATTGTAGGAACAATGTTTTGACCATTTCCAAAACACTGCAGAGCGGGAGCCTGGCCATGCCATGCAGTTTTGAAGAGGAAATGAAAGATCTCTTCTCCAGCTCCATATGTCAAACCTGAAGCAACCACATAAGTGATAAACTTTGACTTGTTTGTCTTTCCCAGTTTGATAACCAACTTTTCAGCACTGATGTGTGACTTAAAGTTGGGATGGGCTCTCCTGCGACGATAATCATCTTCAGTGAAGGCAATTTCAGGGTCATCCTGTTAATGTTAAAAGCATTTTTAGTTTACTTGAATCTTTAGCCTCCTGTGGTTGTGCATATATACAAAAAAATAGATAGAAAAATATATAACAGTTACTCACAGGGTCAAGCGGTTTACTTTTCACCCATGTCATAACAGTGGAAAGACAAATAAAAACTTTTAAGGTAGCAAAGTTCTCCAACTCAGCATGAAGAGCTGTAAAATAAGATAATAGTGACACTTTTATTAAAACTGTGTCTGGCAAAGGTGAATGTTGGAAGATAAAATCAAATTCACAAATTATGTCGTAAGCATATAAGTTTAATTTCAGGGACTCCATATGTGCTTGTGTTGGCTGTAAATTGCTGTCAGAGCTTGAAACATCACTCTTGTGTAGTGCCCTATTCCCTTTTTTAATTTGTGAATGCCATATATTTATTTGTATCTGTAGTTTAGTTTCAGATATATGGTTTTCAACACCTTTACTTCCTAGTAAATTGAACATGTTTAACCTGTTAGTTTTTTCATTTCTCATCACCTTTGCACTTTTATTCATCCAAGACAACTTTTGCTAACTATTTAACTACCTGCAAAAAGCAGAACCACTATTCCGGGCAGGTAGTAAGGATGAATTACTTACTGGTATGAGTTACAAAAAATAGTTCAATATTTCCATTTTTTCCCCTTTTACAAACAAATGACTATTTAAATTATGAAAATACGCAAAACAAATGATGGTCTAGAAACAATCTATGAACTATGATGCAATTTGAAAATCAGGTTGTAAAGACTCTTGATTTCAGTTCTTATTGTATAGATATTAAATTAAACATAGTCGTCAAGCTTTTGAAAAGTTGGAAATAAAATGTTATTGATCTTTTTGTTGCAGATGTCATTGATATAGATTTATTAAAAAGAGTAAAGGACCTAGCACTGAGCCTTGTGGGATCCTTCACAACATGTTCTCCCTTTTTGAGATGTAAGGAGCAATTTGCATTGTTTGGATTCTTCTCTTTAGGTAGGAAGAGAACCATTCCTAGATCATGCAACAAATTCCATATAATTTTTGAAGTAGAATAGAATAGTCAACAGTATCAAAAGCTTTGTTTAAGTCGTGAACACCCCACACAAAAACAAAATATATATTAACTACAGCAAGGAGACGTTTTTTGTTGATCATCAAAGGGCCAATGTCATATTTACCTGAAACAGCCCATGTAGCTTCGTCCACCTGATCAGGATTCCCTATTATGTCATACACTATGATATCACATGCCAGTAAGTAAGGCAAAAGGTCTTCTTTGGTTGTGTACTGTTTGCAGATTTAACAGACAAAAACATATCGATTAGGAGTTCTCTCATAAAGTCAAACATTGTTTTATACTTACTGTACATTACAACATAGCTTTGGAAGAGCGCATGCCATGATTGGCTAAAAAACTCAATCCATTTCCCCATGCATTGCATGCTGTCGTCAGATTGGGAAGTTGTGAAGTCTTATGTTATAAAAGAAATGGTGAATGCAGCAGCTGTGCAACCATCAAGTTGTGGACGCACTTGGGAGGTTCGCTAAGCACTCAAGAAGCTAGAGATGCTCTCAGCTGCACCTTGAGGATCTCTTAGGATTCTTTTGCGTTTAGCAACCTCCTGCATGTGTCCATAACTCATGTAGTGAATATGCAGTTCATTAGCAGGTCTTTGGTTATTTATTTCACAGCATACGACACGCCTAGTGGCGTGTCCCCTGAGTATTCCCATTTTGTGTTTGAGAAAAGAACAAGCGGCAAAAGTTCATAAGGCTCGCTGACAGAAATAAAGATGGGTGGTTTGTAGTGCAGGAATACGAGTCTGACAAACTTGCCTCCAACTCTTAAGACAAGAAGAAGATCTATAAGGCCAAATTATTGGCGGAGAAGAAGAGAAAAGAGTTGAAGGCTACTCCCAAAAATGCTTCCAAAAGGTTTAAATCTGCTAGCGATAATCAGCTTTCTTGCAGTAAGATCTTTTATTGTGTTTCTTTCAAATCTCATGTAGGTTGGATTGCCTGAGCATCCAACCATCATTCCTTGTGTTATCTTTTATTACAGTATTTAAGGGGAAAATTATTTACTTTCGTCTGAGTGTAGCAAATTAGAATGTAAATACAGTTTCAAACTGACAACTATCCCTGACTGGAAAAGTTTCCCATCTGGTTTATATTTATCAATAGACTCCATCCCTCACCCAGGCAACCGTGGTGCATTTGCTCATGTTGTCAGTCCCGGGGGTGGGACATTTGCGTACCCTTGGGCAACCCCCAGGCATTTGACACACATGTTTTTGTAAGTGCCATGGATGAGTTCAGCGGAAAAGACGAGGCATTTGTGGCGCAAAGGCTTGTCCGTCAGGGACTAGAAAAACTTGTCGCTGTTTTTAAAGGTATGTTTTCTCAATTTTGGATATTTCTTTGTTTACTTGTAAGCATATAAATATATAAAGTGACAAGGTGAACTATATTTTGTTTTAATATCACTTAAACAATCACTGGCATGAACACGACTATTTCGCATTTCGCATTCAAAACTAGCCTAGCATTTTTCAAATTCATGAAAGTGGAGTTAAAATGCTTAAGGTTTGCGAATTGAAATGATGCGATATTCAAGACAGATCTTGCGAGCTTAAAATGCAATGCATCATCATTATCCTAGCATGCGTCTTGCCCAAGGATTTCACACGGCCATTTTCTAGTCGCGGTTTTCTTTCGCATTACACACGACAGACTAAGCGAAAGAGGGACTACTTATAGTTTATGTCGTAATAGGCTATAACAAAGTAGCGTTCTCGTATGAAAACCAAACCAAAATTTGTGAATGTGGACTTATACACATGTAGTTAAAAAAAGTTTTTTTTGCCTCATCAAGAGTCACAATTTTAATAAAAGTTTTGGAGTCTTTCAAGTCGGTTTTATATCCAGGTTTTGTTTTGACATCATTTTATATGTGAATTAATAAAATTAGACTAAAATTTTTTACAGCATGCCAATAAAACCCTTAATGTGTTCATGACTAAAATCAGACATTGGGGAATGTTCTGTAGCAGGGCTTTAGTATTATGCATTTTTGCTTATTTTTATACTGTTGTTCTTGTTGTTGTTTGAATTTTATAATGTAGAGTGGCCATTTTTGTGGATGGAAGGGTCCAGCGTTGTTATGTGCTTTTTGACACTGTTGAACAAAATAATCTAGGTTTAAATTTTTTGGTTATTGATTCAACGAACTGTTTATAATCACGTATTGAAATAAAATATTAAAGTTGTGAGATTTCTAAAACAATGATACTTGTTTTATTGTAAACACTGTTAACGGGATTGTCATTATTCTAGTCAAAATATTCAAAACCAATAGTTTTTATACAACAAAATATTTAATGTTAAAAACAAAATATAAAGGAATAAATATAATCAGAAGCAACTAACATGTACTGTTATATATCCTATCTTGTTATATACCTAGACTTTCACTCAACAAAACGAGCACTGTGATTGGTTGATTCTTGGTCACGTGCCCTTGAACAAATTTAAATGTATCCCGACCGGGATACAATTGCGCAGTTGTTGCCCGCGCGCCAGTTGTACCGTCTTTGTTTTCTTGTTTTTGCTGAGGGAAAGTCTAAATATATAACAAAGCACTTAATGTATGGTCCCTCGGGAAACTAGTTAGTTTTGTTTTCCCTCGAGTCCTGATGTTTCCCTCGACTTCGTCTCGGGAAACATCAGGACTCTCGGGAAACAAAACTAACTGTTTCCCTCGGGACCATACATTAAGTGTATAATATCCTACTGTTGTCTTACCACTGCATTAACATACTGAACAGTTGGACATTTTATTCACTGATTAATAAAAAAACTGCAGAGGTGTTTGAAAGTGACATTAATCCGGGGGGAAGGGCATTTGCCCTCATTCTTTGTCCCCACCCTGGGGCATTTAGACAACTTATGTGTCCCCACCCTGGGGAATTTGCCCACTTTTTTAAAAAAAATGCTAATGCCCAGAGGGGGGAGGGGGAAAAGATGGGCACTGCTGGAATTGACTGATGCATTACTGGTATTTCTAAATTTAAGTATTTAATTTTTCTTCAAACACTGAAGTTGCTTGATGATTTTGCAAGAATACAGCACAGAGTGAAATGTAGGACAGAAGGCCTGTATCCAACCTTCAATATCTGATAGATCTGATAGATATGAATCCATTAGACTTGCTTTAGAATGGTATATGTGGAAGGGAGAGGGACAGAAAGCTAAATATCATGTCTCCCTATTTTTAGCCCATTTTTGGAATGATTTCCACACAGGTCCCCACTTCATTATGCAATACTTACTGTAGCCATACTGTTTCATTCTGCAACAACAAGAAATGTTTACATGTGCATTACCCTAAACAATTCATCTGTTGCATGCATAATGAAGCAGGGACCTGTGCAGAAATCTTGTCCCATTTTCTCCCACCTCCCCATGTATTTTTGGTCCTATTCCCCTCCTCCCTGAACCCGCCCTCACCCTATACACACCTCGTACACCTCATGAACCCATTCTGGCTTTGTGTGAGTTGGATCATGAAGAGTCCCCACAACTTCATAGCAGTTCTCTTTCGGAATTTGAGGTTGTCCACTGGCTTGAGACTCACCATCATTAATATCGTCTTCTTCAGCTGTCGTTCCAACAACCGACGTTGCCAAAAGCTTTAACAAACCGAAATATATACTTAATTATAAACTTACAATGATCAGTATCTCCAGTAGCTTAATAAGAAGTGTTAAATATTACAACTAATATTTTTTTCTTATCAACGAATGAAAGGTAAGATATGTGGCAATTGTGTCTGTCTTCAACATAACATAGTAAGTGATGTAATCCTCCTATTGTTTTATTCAAATGGCTGTCATGTGGTGTGTGAGCCCGCAGTATGTTTGGCAGTACTAAACAGTACTTGACAGTACTTTCACATAATCAGCCCCACAGTTCTCATTCAAGTTCCCACTGGAGCCATCATTACAGACCACTACATATAAATTAAATATTACAACTAATATTTTTTTCTTATCAACGAATGAAAGGTAAGATATGTGGCAATTGTGTCTGTCTTCAACATAACATAGTAAGGCTGGCAAGATTTCCGCACAGGCCCCTACTTCATTTAGCATGCAGCAGATGAACTGTTTAGCGTAATGCACAAGTAAACATTTCTTGTTATTGCAGAATGAAACAGTATGGCTACAGCATGCATAATGAAGTAGGGACCTGTGCGGAATCATTCCTAAAAGCTTAGCGACTAGAGTCAGCTCCGGGTCTGCACAGTCAACCACTGCATCGATCATTATGAACTAGAATACCCAGTGCAACGTTTCAATACAGTATAAATATATTTTTTCCATTATTTATTCATTGTAATTGCCCCATTAATTTTTTTATTTATAGGCTCTACTGACTTAATAAATTGAAGGTAAACTAAAACGGGAGTCTGCAGCTCTGAGACGTCTAATTCTTAAAAACGTAATGAAGAAAGCCTCAAGAAACCACTCCTTGACACGGCGATACTAAATCCTGCGGATGCTTCCTAACCCTCCTTACCTTGCTTATATTTTTCCCTGTGTATTGATCAACATGGTTGACAAAAACTCTCGTTCTTTTAGGATTTCCTTCTCCAGCGTTTTCCAAATCCGCCATCTTTAGTTCTATGGTTTTTCTTTGATAAGGTTGCTATGACAGCAAACACTAAAAGACTGGTACCAGCATAAGAATTCCCATGAATCAGTACGAGAAGAGTCTGCCCCATGCTTCCTCCCTTTACACGGTTTATTTCTAGGAATTTACAATTGTCTCGGAATTTTAAGGTATGGACGAAAAGAGTGGTTCCGCTTTGAATGTGACAGAGCAGGAAATGTACTCCTTTCGACTTTTTGGCGTATTCTATAGCCTTAAAAATCTCTTCCCATCAAAAAGACATTTTTTTGTGTTTGTTGCGTACATGATATTCTTCATTAATCAAGGTATAAAAGGAAAAAAACCCTGTAAATCTGTTTGTAAAATAATAATGACATCATCTAAATTGAAGTTTGTTATCGTGTACTTTCACCTGAGAGTGCATGCACAGTAAAATTTCGCTTTTCATCAACGTATTTATATTTCTATGTCAGGAATACTCGTGACTGCTACGAAGGATGAAAACAATCGCTACCCGTATAATACAACAACCGTTGTACTGTTATCTGAGGTCTTCAAACTTATCGTGGCCGTGATTCTTCAACTCAGAGAGTAAGTAAATTTTCCGTTGAGTTTATTATGTAGAGGTTTTCAATTTTCTGACAAAAATAGGTCTCTTCTTATTAAACAGGGAATATTGTTAAATTTTCATAATTTCCACTTACCACTTATCTCTTTGTTGTGATTTTGAAGGCGTTGCTTATACAATCGTTTGTGAGTCACGTTAGGACGTGACAGGGAGTCTTGGCATGGCGGGATTAGAGTGTTGGGTATTTGGTTCGGGTATTCACTTCTTCCCCTTGAATTCAGGTCAACGTTTGAAGAGTTCATAGAACAAGTTCGCGGCAATACGAAAGGTATACAATATACACTACAATTAACTTTATATTTTATAAATAATTAAAGCAAAGACGTCTATTTTGGTTGTATTACTTTCTTTATACTACTACACGAGAAGTTTCTGTAATTTGATTGGCTAAGAGCAGTGGTATTTCTGCTTAATTTGAAATACCTACATGTGAAAATTACAAACCTTTTGTGAGTAGTATTATAAACAAATAATAGCATGATTTGTACGTGATATTTGGCATAAATACCACTCGAGATATTTCAAAATTGTCTCAAATTTCACTCGCCTAACGGCTCTTGAAATTACGTACAACAATTTTGAAATATCTCTCGTGGTATTTATACCAAATATCACTACAAACCATGCTATTACCTATACTTATACTCGCTACTACATGAGAAATTTCTGTAATTTGATTGGCTACGAGCAGTGGTATTTCCGCTTAATTTCAAATACCTGCATGTGAAAATTACAAACCTTTTGCAAGTAGTAGTATAAACAAATAATAGCATGATTTGTACGTGATATTTGGCATATTTAATACCACTCGAGATATTTCAAAATTGTCTCAGATTTCACTCGCCTAACGGCTCTTGAAATTACGTACAACAATTTTGAAATATTCCTCGTGGAATTTATACCAAATATCACTACAAACCATGCTATTACGTATTCTAATGGTTTAGAAAATGAGGCGGTAAAATCGGTAGGAAAAATTGAGTGAAAAATTTACTTGGTCTTTTTCTGTTTATGTATCATTTTGTAATACATAGTCAACTTTATATATTATAGTGCTTGTATTGTAGGTAAAAATGAATTTCAGGTCAAAATAGTTCCAGAATAGTTTAATTTGTTTTCCTTTGTTTCAAATTATTAGAGGATTACGGAAATTAATCTGAAACGACGGAAAAATAAATCCGACTAGTTTGGAACCATAATTTGACCTGAAATTCATGCTAACTTACAACACTTCTAATGTCTTATTTACAACTAAATCTGAGTGACTTTCCACTGCAGTTATCCTACTTTGATTCTTTAATTTTACTTTAATTTGTGTATATTTCTGTTCCTTTTAGTTTTGTTGTTATACGTTGTGCCGGCCTTCATGTACTGCCTGTATAACAACTTGGCATTTGTAAATTTGGCAAATTACGACCCAACAAGTTATTATCTATTGCTTCAGTTCCGAGTGGTGATCACTGGTGTCATTTTTCAGGTAATAACCAAATTTCATAGAAATATGGTAGGAAACTAATACAATTTGTAAGGACAAGAGAACCACATTTTAAAGTTACTTTGAATGTTAGTTTTTACCTGGGCTCAAAATCAATTGCTGTATTTTATAGGAATTTGGTTGTTGTAATGGGGGAATTAATGGTATGGGAAGAACAAAGGTAGGGCATAACATTCTAGATTTTAGCCAAATTATGATGGGCTACAGGTAAGGAATATACATTTTTTGATTGAATTTTATTTTTATTTATTTATTTTATTTATTTATTTATTTCGTCACAAAAATTAGCTATATTTAACAAAACGATTTACATCTATGACAGGAGGAAGAAACAGGGCATTAGCCCCAACTGACATCAACCCCCTACAATATGTTACAAAAATATGAAATATACGACACTAAAAAATAATACATAAAAAAAAGAATGTTGAGAAAGGAAAACTTAAGGCGGCCGATACATACATAACTTATTTACATAATATTCGTTAATAAGTTTCTTGAATTGATGAATTGAGTTGATTGAGCTATTCTTAACATGACTGGGGAGATTGTTCCAATTTTTAACAGTTCTGGGAAAATAGGAGTTAGAAAAATATTCCTGGTGGTGGGAAGTGTTTAGACGGAAATTAGCTGGGTCAAAGTTACATGTGAAATAAAAGGAATTTATAGGTTGTAGGAAATTACCAAAATTAGCATTGAGTAGGCCGATTTTATATTTGAATAGGAGAGTCAGATCCTGTATAGCTCTATGATATTCCAGAGGCAAATTTGATATTTGTACTAGTTCTAGTTTGATGTGTTGCAGGGACAACCAATTTTTTTAAGAAAATCTTGACTTGTGGATGTCTCTGTGAAGTGACAAATGGTCACTATATTGAAGAACAACAATTACCACAAACACAGCTTTGACATGTTGCTATAGTAACCTTGTTTCTGTTTCATTATTGCAACCTTAGTTGACTTTCCATCCGTAATTATGCAAAAATTATGTACCTCAGGGGATTATTTATTTCTTAGGTTGATCCTTAAATTTGCTTAGTGGTTTTGCAAATGAAGGTCTGTTACAGCTCCTCTATCAAAGAGTTAAGGGTCTGTTTAAAATGAACTAGACTCTTTCATTAGTCTCAATCTCTGGCTAGTAATATTCCTTTTCAGTGATTCCTAAGTGACCTTGGTTGTGGTGTTTTATGTATCAGTAATTGATTACTGTACAGTAGTTACAGTCTTGAAAAAACCATGTGAGGTGGTTATCAGTAAATTCAATATCAACCATGTTAGTTGTCATCATGTGAGCTCCTCCAAGACGTAACATAGACTTCCATCTTTTTTTAGGTGCTGTTTAACAAGAAGTTGAGCATGTTGCAATGGGTTTCCCTGATGTTGCTGACATTTGGCTGTGTTTTAAAGCAGGTCCAATATGAAAAAGTGTCCACCATTGGCAATGCTTTTTCTCTTCAGTTTGATGTGCACCTGTTTCTGATACTCCTTCAAGTGCTTTGCTCCTGTTTTGCTGGCGTTTACAATGAGTATCTGTTGAAAGGAAAAAGTGGGGACGTACCTTTTATGATTCAAAACGTTTTCATGTATCTAGATTCAGTTGTGTGTAACATTGCTGTTCTAGGGACAAATGGCACATTAAGAGAGGCTTTCACCAAAGATAGCCTTTCATCTATTGTACAAGTCAGAGTGTTGGCCATTGTATTCAATAACGCTGCTATTGGAATCACAACAGCTTTGTTCTTGAAGAAGTTTAACTCTATTCTTAAGACTTTTGCCAGTGCACTGGAGATTATGTTTACTGCTATTTTATGCTGGATTATTTTTGGAATTCCTGTGGACATTTTTACTTCCATTGCTATAGCCATAGTATCGTATGCTGTAGTTCTGTATTCACGCAATCCTGTGGATAACACTCCAAAGGCTTCAAAAACTGAGGGGTTACATAGTGGAAAATCAAACATTTAATGGCCCCAACTCATTCATAGGGAAGGGTGGGTCTTATGTATTTATGAATCTAGCTTCTTTGTGCCTCATGGCACATAAGGTCTCCACAGAATGCCTCCACAGAATGCCTCCAGTTTTCTCTGTTGGCTGCAGTAGCTCTTACCTCACCCCATGTATGCCATCCCGCACTGTTCCTCTCTCTCTCACTTGATCTGTTCTTTGCCAGGTGGTCTTAGGCCTTCCTCTCTTCCTTTTTCCTTCAGGTGTCCATGATAGGGCTATGTTAGTATGGCTGTTTCTGTTTTGTCGTAGGACATGCCCTACCATCTTCCATCTTCCCCTCTTAACCTCTTCACTAAGGAACTTCGTCTCTGCCTTTTCGAGGAGCTCTCTAGTGATAATGTGATCTTGCCATTTTATTTTGAGAATCCTCCTGAGGCATTTGTTGTGAAACACATCTATTCGTTGGTCATCTCCCATGTTCATCTTCCATGTCTCACATCCATACAGTAGCACGGGTACAACTAAGGTTTTCAACAGTCTAAGCTTGGTCCTCTTCATGATGTTCCTTGAGTTCCATATTCTTTCTAGTCTGGCAAATGTGCCTCATGCCTTGGACAGCCTGTTTTTCAGGTCTTTCATGTCTCCTCCCTCCTTACAAATGGTAGCTCCCTGATAATTAAACTCTTCAATTTTGCTGATATCTTGCCCATCTACTGTAACCTTCTCCTGACTCTTCCCGTTAATCCTCATCACCTTTGTCTTTCCTTTGTTGATTTTCAGCTCGACCCGTCTTGCCTCCTCATTCATTTTGGTAGTCTTGTTCTGTATATGCTGTTTAGTTGAAGACAAAAGCACCATGTCATCTGCAAAATCTAGATCATCGAGTTGAGGGGTTACATAGTGGAAAATCAAACATTTAATGGGCCCAACTCATTTATAGGAAAGGGTGGGTCTTATATTGGGAAAAAAACTCCAGGCTTCTCTCTTTCTTAGTGGGAGGGGGGGGGTGTAATTCACCAACAACTGGTTAGCTCTGTTGGTAGGGTACAGGACTACTGTGCAGAAGGCCGCGATTTCAAACCCTGACCGGACATGTAATGACATCTGCATATGGTTGGACTTTCTAGTCTTCTCGGATAAGGATGATAAACTGTAGGTCCCATCTCACAATGCTTGTTGATGAAAACTTAGTGGGACATTAAAGAACCCACATACTGATAATAACGAGTAGGGGATGTAGTTCCCAGTGTTATGGTCTGGCCTTTGGGTTGGTGCTTTACATAGGGATAACCTAGCTCATTGCACCTTTCCCCCTTAGAAAGAATTATCCAAAAACAAATAAGTATGTTCTAGTACATTCTTATAGTATTAATAGAGCTGCTTGATACGTCTTCTAAAGAAAGTAAATGTTTTTTGTAAAGATTCTGTAATGTCCATAATGTTTGCTTGATAAAAAACCCATCACATTCTTTCACCTGGCGTGTTCTCTCCTCAGCACAGACATTCCGCAAGCGTAGGATCGTTATTAAAGGGGCCAATGATCCAACAATTCCGCCCCAGTTTGAACAAACAAGTCATTTCTTATGTGTCCAAACTTTTCCCAACGGGAATTTCATAATGTATATATGTGCTTGCGGAAGGTCATTTTTGGTTTTTACTTTTTAACTTCAATTTTTTTTAGCCTTATAGCCTTGTATATAAGATACATTCTGTTTAAGAAATAGAAAACATGTACTGTGTACCACATTTTTCGAGTTCTCCCAAACTTTCACAAGTGTTTCTATAACTCGTTAGAAACATGAAGAACATGTTTTCTATTTCTTTTAGAAAACACCGTGATGAAAAAAAGGAAAACAACTTGTTTACTTTGATGACCAAAATGTAAATTCTCTTTGGTCGCATCATTGTTACGTCAACAGCTCGTGCTAGTTCTGTGTTTCTATTGAGTTATAGAAACATGAATTTTACCAATCAGCGCGGGTTTTTTCTTAGGACTGTTTTCTAAAATGTAATAACCGCCGACCTGTTAGCTCAGTTGGTAGGGCACTGGACTACTGTGCGGGAGGTCGTGGGTTCAAATCCTCGACCGGACCAACACTCAGGGTCCTTAAATAACTGAGGAGAAAGTGCTGCCTTTGCAATACATCTAAAAATGGTTAGACTTTCTAGTCTTCTTGGATAAGGACGATAAACATAGGTCCCGTCTCACAGTACTGGTGTGGGACGTTAAAGAACCCACACACTGTTCGGAAAGAGTAGGGGATGTAGTCCCCAGTGTGGTGGTCTATCACTTATTCTGTTCTGGGGGCACCTGTGTGTCCTGCTATTCACTCTAATAAGATTGTGAACTGCGTGGCTGCAATTTGCGCCTTTAATAAGCAGTCTGGCAAAGTCCCCCCAAAAGTGTTGGAAAGCGCTTTGAGCCTTGGATAAAGCGCTATATAAATGTCTCGTTATTATTATTATTTATATAATAATGGATTTGTCAAGTTTAAGGATGCTCCGTTCCAGGAAATGCTGCCGGCGTCACGAAATACACGCCACCCCTCTTGTTAGTGTTATGATCATGTGATAGTGTTCTGTGGCAATTTTCACTTTGTAATGGCTTTGCAATGCAAGTCAAGCACCAGTGTTGTACATTACTTTTGATAAGATTTAATAGAAACACATGAGATTTGAAACGTATAAGTGGCTTTAAGCGTCTTCAACCACAACCACTTGTCCACATTCAATCTACCAAGTACAATATTTGGAAAGCAAGAGAAACCAATTGAACCAATCGGTGTCAACAAGTGTAAAGACCGGGGCAAGCAGTTTCCAAGTATGGTACTTGGGAAATATTAAATCTGAACAAGCTGTGAAATGTGAGTTAGTAATGGTAATAGGACTGAGTGGAGTCCAATTCGGTCTGTAATCATTCGAGTGATTAACAAAATCGGACGACCGCGTAGCGGGAGTCCGATTTGTTTAATCACGAGTATGATAGCAGACTGAATCGGACCACACAAAGTCTTATTACCAATTAATCATAACTTTCACAAAATTTGTGATGTATAAACTTCTCTTTTCTAAATCAAAACACATGAAATTCCAATATTTTTTTATGCCAGAAGTGAAAAAAAAGCCATTTAAGCGCGCGCGTGATGGCGCGTACTGTCCAATTACTCAGGCATGACGCGTACTGTCCTATTAAACTGTCCTATTAAGGCTGAAATCAGGGCAGTTGATAGCCAATCAGATTTGAGAATTTTGTTATAGTTATGATTATGTGTTTGAAGTTGTATGGGTTTCAGGATTTAAACATACAGGGGTCTTAGTACAAGCTGGCAGCCAGTAGTACACCACAGATTACTGTGTATCACAGGAAAATGCTGGGCATGCAGACATTAGGTTGATTGCATCATACTAGCAATAGTAAATCAAAGCTGACAAATCAAGGGCAAGGAAAGCGGGTTTGATTTTCAAATGGAGGGAGTTTGAGATCAGTGGGGGTTTGACTTTAATAAGACAAGGTTAAAGTACTGGCATTGTTTAACCCAAAGGGAAGTACACCAAATGGCAAGTTTGTATGTTCTGCCACAGTTTCAAATGAAATTCAATGTAATTATTGGTATATAACACGTACTGCTACATAATGGTGCTGAACAATAACATGTAATATGCATAATTCATAATTTAATATAAGAATATTATTTGATATGACAATTTATATATGTAAAAATTATTTAATATGTCAAGAATTAGTAACTTATCCAGTAGGCGATTCTATTTCTAAATAAAATGTTTTCAAATTGCTCTAAATGGTATTTTTCTTTTATTAGGCATTTATTTACCAAAAATCTGACAACAGGGTTAATAACGAAAAGATATATGCATGCAGTTTTCAACAATAGTTGTATACATAATTTATACATTTATTATACATAATTTTATATGTAGTCTAACCCCATATAAAAGAACCTGCTGATTTTTCTTGGCCAATTTACTGGTTCTTATATTTTGGAATGACAAATTTCTGCCAGCAGATATCTTAAATCCTGGGATCTTCTTCGTTGCATTTTACTGTATGTAAATTCTTGATGTGAATGGCAAAAAAATCACTTAATTTTTTTAGCAAATTGGATGTTGATCAGTATCATATCAAGACTTGTGATATTCAGCAGTTGGTATGTTCTTTCATAAACTAATATCCTAGCTTAGTTTTCTTACTTCTTCCAAATCAAGCAGTTTACTGTATTCTTCAGTGTCATTTTATATTGAATCAATGACAGAAAAACAAAATGATCCAAACACATCTTGCAAAAAACTGCAGAAATCCAATGCCTGCACGCACAAGTCAGGTTTTTGCCTCAAAAACTGTACTCAAACTTATTAATTTTGCTGTTTAACTTTTACTGTATTTCTTTCTTCTGTAAATCAGGAAAGGGATGAAAAGCTGCTGTGTACATAAATTATTGTGGATAATACAGCATTGTCATTTTCAAGTGAGATAATGAGATGAGCAACCTTCTATTACATACTAATTAAACACCCATTGTTATAGCTCTATGTATATATTTGTGTAATGACGTTAATTGATCATCCCAGTTATAAATTATGTACACAACTTAAGCAGCTGTGAAATTAAAGCCTGAAAAAAACTCAGGCCTGTACAGGATTCGAACCCATGACCTCTGCGATACCTCTGCAATTGTGTTCACTGAACTTTACCTTGAGAGCTAGCTGACTGATGGACCTCTTTCATAATGATGGCCAAACAAGAGGCTTTATACAGGCCTCCGCTAGACTTGCACAATTCAATGTAATTTTTGTTCCAAATTGGGGCCAGTGGGTCTAATTAACATACACACAAAAGAATAATAAATTTAGGAAAGTGCTCTGTTAGTTTTTGTTTTCCTGGGCCAGGTTGTTCAAAGCAGGGTTAAGGTAACCCAGGGTTAGTGCGAAATTTAAATGCAGATATGAGAGCTTAAATAAGCACATTTTAGTTTAATTCTTTTTCAATACAATTTGATGATTGTATGCTCTGAAAAAAATAGAGAATGTTATTGGAGAAAATGCTTTTTAACAAGAGGAAAGGAAACCCGGGTTAAAATTTAACCCTGGAGTAGGATCGATTAGCGCTGTAAATCGGCCTTCGAATAACCGGCCCCTGGGCCCTAGCTTATGAGGGACTGGAAATCTTTCTCTAAACCCTGGTAACCCTCCCCTCCCTTCTTGAACCGACGCGCCAGCCGGGAGGGAGCCGGGAGGAGACCTGACTACTAGTTACCACGCTCTTGGGCGTTAATATGACGTCAGTAGCATTTTTTCCGCCATGATGATTTTCCATTTCTATGGTTGGGAGTACGGTCTTTTTCTTGACCATTCAATTCAATAGGTGACCCATCGATGCTCTTTATTGACGATACATGAACGAGGAAGACGCTGACGAGAGAACAGGACTAATGTCGGCCCATTTGCAACCCGACAGTGACCACGATTTGCGTGAGCACCGGCGCGGGCAACGAGAAAGCGCAGACCGGGTAAGAACATTAAATACAAACCGACGTAGAGTTGGTGAACATTTTTCATTGTTTTTGCCATGTAAGATTTAAAATAGATCTCTTTTCCACCCTACACTTCATTATACATGCTGTAGCTGTATTCTTTGGGATAATGCACGTGAAAACATTTTTGTTTCTACGTACGGAACGAGACAGTACAGTTATACAGCATCCATAACGAAGTATGGGTTGGTACGGAAACCTTGCCGAGATTTGTACTTGTCAGATTTTCATACAAGTTTATATTCTTCTAAATTTTACAAAAGACAAAGTCTGTCAGATATGAACTTAAACTCATGAAAAATGTCACTGCTAAATAAAGAGGATTTGAGCTCTATTCCCTAAAAAATTATCATTGTACCTATTACTGTTATTGCTACTTAAGGATTTCTCTCCATGAAAATTTTACAAAACTATAGAAATATATTACAGTATAAAAGACTATATTGATGCAGTCAACAAAGAAAGCATTTGTGATTTCAAGGCTGATGGACATGACAATAGTGATATGGAAGATGCGGGAGTGGTACATAGAGGGCGTGACAGGAGCCCTAGAGGAGCGCGAGTACGAGATGAATCACCTCATGAGAGTGAAATAGATGAAGAAGAAATGCTTAAATATGGAGCCAAGAGTGTGATGATGTTAATTGTTCCTGTGTCAACCTGTATGTTGGTTGTGGTTGCAACCATCGCATCTGTCACCTACTACACACGCAATGAGGGAACATACCTGTAAGTTCCACTAAGCATTAGAATGTTGGGCTAGATTTTGTATCACTCCATACTTCATTTTGCATGCTATAGCCGTTCTGTTTCATTCTTTGAAAATGAGTAATGTTTGGATCTACAGTACCCTAAACAATCCAGCTGAAGAATGCTCAATGAAATATGTAAAGGTAATCATATGGTTTAGAGTTCAATTTGGAATTAATTTGCACGAGTGAGTTTTTCAAAAAGCTGAAATTGCACGAGCCGCTTCATTGCGGACAGGAACTGAGCATTTGATGCGGATTTGGCACTTTATTTACTGATTGGCTGATGAAGATCAGCTGATAATGCTACGAACTCAAAGCGGTTCCTTTAAAAAGAAAAAATATCATAATCCAGAATATCGATGTGTAATTTGCACTGGTGTTACACTTTTTGCACTGGTGTTACACTTGAACTGCACTGCTCTCAGCCAATCAGAATCGAGTAATTTTTTCATGTATATTATTAGGGGTGTTACAGAGATCTTCTCAATTTTTTCACATACTTATGAGGTCCAAAAGGCTAACTGACATACATATAAACGAATGAATAAGTAGGATGTCATTATGAAAAAAGTCCATTTCGATCCATATTCTTGAGTTCATAATTTCGCACCTCTTATCATCTGTTTGATGGTGAATCTGTCTTATCCTACCCACCCTCTTCTCACCAGCATATGCACAGAGTGTGTAATACACTAAACTGCCTTTGTGTATGTGTTGTAGTTCAGAGCTAAAAATTAGCAGTCGCACGGTCGCCAGTGGCGAGTTAAAACTAACCAGGGCTACCAAAAGTTAAGGTTTGAACGCCCGATTTGCGGCTATGCTACAGAATTTCGAAAAGTTGCAATGTAAATTATTCGAAATACAAAGTTCAAAATAGGCAAGCATTGCATGCATTTGGCTACTGTATTTTTGCCACATCTATCGCCTTTCCTCAATTTCATTACTTTTAAATTTTCTCTTCTGAGTTTTGTGCATTGTGATTGGCTAAATACTAGGCACGTGCTGATTGGCTCCTTCACTCAGTCACTCGTGTTTCCTGTGACATATTGGCTGCTGCATTATTTCATATGCAGCAGCCAAAAAAATAAAACTCAATATGAAGTTTAACTGGACTACCTTTCTCTTCGTTTCTTTGCCAGGATGTCTAAGATCATCCATTTCAATAGTGTATTTTTTAGTTCTGAAGTGGAAGTTCCGAGCCGTTTTAACAGTGATTTCACGAGTAATCCACATTCTCAACATGTAGACGCAATTTTGATTTTGTGATTACCACGTGACTCTGAAAAAAAAAATGGAAGGCTACTTCATTTTGGGATGAGCCACTACGAATTCAAAGAAACTGGCCCGACTGGCCACCAAGCACTGGAGTTAATTTTTAGCCCTGGTCATTCAATTTTCTCGTTGGTTTAAATTTTATTTTCCTTTGTTTCAAACCCATCATACATTACCATACTAGAAAACAAAGGAAAATAAAATTTGAACGAAGGAAAAAATTGAACTACAACATATGCATTGTTGCCATTGTATGCCCTCAAGCAAAGTATGGCTGTTGGTTCTTCATTGTAGTAGTCATCATAAGTGCGTTTGTTTTACAGTGTTTACACTCCTTTTCATGAGGATGGGAATATCAGTCAGGCCAGAAAAGCAGGAGAAGCCATAGCTAATGCTTTTATAGTGATTGGTGTTGTCCTAGTAATAACAGTTATCTTGGTGCTCCTGTACAAATTTAGATGTTACTATGTAAGTACAGTATCTATGCTGGTTTGATTTAGAGGATGCACAGTACCACTCAGAATTTAATGAGCATGAATGCATACTCCATTTGATTTTGTTTCAGATATTAAACATCCAACAAAAGAGGTTTTTTGCATGGCATATTAATGTTAAAAATGCTTGGAAAAAGGGTTATAGAAATTGCATTAAAAATTTGTTGAAATGTGCTTTGTATGCATAATCCTGAGCTTTACTGTATAAGTGTTAGTTTATAGAGAGGGCAGTAGACTTTTTCAATGTCATTTAGAATTTAAGAATATGTACAGTATGTCAGTCAGTGATCAATTTAACTTCTTTCTCACCAACTGGAAGGACTGTACTGGGGAGCTGGCCAATATTTCAGATTTCATGACACCTAAATGTAAATGGATTTACTCATTTCGTTAGTTGATTGTTTGGTTTAGCTCTGTTTCATTTGAAATTAGTTTGTAGGAAATCAAGATCAATAATACGATTCCCAATTTGCTAGAAAAAAAAGTTCTTATAATTTTTTTTTCTCTTTCCTTAGGTAATATCAGGATGGTTAGTAATGTCATCTCTGATGCTGCTGTTCTTTTTCGGTTACATATACTTTCAGTAAGTACAAAATTGTTATTTATGCAGTAATTTG
The DNA here is from genome assembly GCA_949710005.1 of Ricordea florida. Classification (NCBI taxonomy): domain Eukaryota; kingdom Metazoa; phylum Cnidaria; class Anthozoa; order Corallimorpharia; family Ricordeidae; genus Ricordea; species Ricordea florida. Next base: position 6,049,628 of record OX453284.1, read on the forward strand.
AATTTGTTTCTTTGTCCAAGTAATTTATTGGTATGTACATACACAGCATTTCCTGTGCTGTGTTGGTGGGAGATGATTAGAACTGATCCTGCAGGTCAACCTCTTCACTCCCAGAAATGACCATTGCATAAGTTCACCTTACAATTTTCAATACATGATCAGGCAAACAGATTAAAAGAATTGAAAAAAAAAATGTATAACTATCATCATGAAATGAGTGGCTGTCACTTAAGAGAATCATTACTCAGCTGTTGAGAGGGTTAAACAGTTACTAACGTTTGAATCAGTCAATTGCATGTGGGCAGAAAAGGAATAATTTCCTAATTTAACTTGCCAAGCTCTGTCGTCATTGGCTACGTGGTTGTAGAAATCAATAGTTAGCACATTGCATATTAGTGCTGAAGAGATACCATGATCACAGCTGTTACCATAAGTTGTCACTTAGAAGCTTGGCATATCAATGGTGCCCGTGCGCCACTTAACTACGATGATGGTGGGTTATTATCCCACGTTTATTTACACCTTTTAATTAGGCAACACCATTCATTGCCTCACAGCCTAGTCTAATCACCTCTGAGGAAGACACTTGACAGGAGTGTTGAAATGTTGGGTTGGTAAAGAATATTTGTTTTAATATTATTTCAAACCAGCCTAGCATCAAACTGTGATCGTCCACCTGGTTGCAATGTGTACTTTCCTTTTGACAAGAATCATGCCATCATCTCTTATTAACCATTTGATTTGCTTTTGTTCATAGGGAAGTCTTGAAAGTCTATAATGTACCCATGGACTACTTCACATTGGCATTGATAATCTGGAACTTTGGCATAGTAGGAATGATCTGTATTCACTGGAAGGGACCTCTCAGACTACAACAGGCATATCTTATATTAGTTAGTGCATTGATGGTAAGTAGTTCATTAATAGAAGTGAAATCTGTGGGTACAGGTTTTATTTTTTAGTTGAGCAGTATCAAAAAACAAATGAGGAGGCACACTGAATAAGTGAGTTTTCTGGTACATCTTGAAATCTTGTGATTGCAAATAATTCCAAGCATTTTCCTTGCATTAGTTTGTTTATTCATTGGCTCTGATATTTATCTTTTCAAACATTTTACCAATGGATGTGTCGTGAGACCATAGAACTAATTTATATTATCACTAAATTTACCATGATGAATAACAATCTTTTCCATAATATTTGATTTTATTCCTAATAGTTTCAGTGCATCAGTCTCTTATATGTGTTTTGCATATTTGAGTAGCAAGCCTCATTTTTGTTTGTAGATTAACTCTTGCTAAGTAGTATGGTTGGTGTCTCTACAGGCTTTGGTCTTTATCAAGTACTTACCAGACTGGACCACCTGGGCAATATTAGCAGCAATTTCTTTATATGGTAAGTTGTTGTCTCTAATCACTGTGTCAAAAGCATTGTTATTTTAACATCAAACCCTTAGCAGGACCAGACTAAGAGTACATCAAGTAAATGAGAAAGATCATTAAATTTTATAAAAATTGATTAGTGGCTTTTCAAATAATGGTCAATATAGTATGGTGTTTGCAGGTTTTGTAAAGAATTGCAGTAGAAGTTAAACATGGTATGAGGAAAAGTACAACATAATAGATCCATGTCCATCAAAATTTAGCTGAGAAAGTTTGCATAGTTGCCAGAGAATTCTTCAGTCTCGGATTCCTAATGATAATTGCTGTGAGCAGCAACATAATCAGGATTAAGAGAGATATATAAGGTACTAGTAGGACGAATTCTCGAAATTCATCATTCATCATTCATGAGGATGTCATACTGTCATACCGGCGTCCTTTTTCCCGTGGATTTCAGTGAAAGTTTGTAAATCTGGACAATTAATTGTGACATCTTAATTTAAAACTTAGTGTGTCATTTCGTAGCAGTCTCGCCTCCTTGGTCGAATTCCTAAATGAAGAGAAATTGTCGGTACTGAAGCTTGCAGAATAATTAAAACAAACAAGAACCGTAGAACACGGTAATTTCTTATGTGCTGCGATCATTTATCCAAACATGAATTTAAGCTAAAGCTTCAGCATTTTCACACATCGCGATGGACGCATCCTTGACACGTACAGTCTGAAAAAAGACATTTAATGCGTACCAGTTCAGAATTTATAAGTCAACTTTTTGCTCGTACAATTTCCACATCTTTCGATTTTCGGGATTTGGTAAAGGGGAGATTGATGTGTATCGTTTTATAACCAAACATAAGTCAGCTTTTTGCTCCTACAATTTCCACATAATATTATTTCAATTGTCCCAATCTGGCAAAGGGGTGGTTGATATGTATCATTTTATTTCCAAACATAGTCACACCTCACCATCGATGCGTCACCATGCATGAAGTTGATATTAGATTTTAAATTACATAATCATTGTTTTTTTTTCCTGCAGACAATGATGTAACCCTCAATGACTTCTTTACACCATAATAGTTAACTGTAATAATGAACAGAAAGGAATTTTGTGCGTTCTAGAGGTAGCATTTTGCCCATGATTTGGGAAATTAAGAAAGCTAAGACCCTCGAAAACTAATACCTATAGACCTGCCAACGTCTTGGTATAATAATAAAGTAAGTGACTGAAAATAAAACTAAATAAACCTAAACCTAATGTGGTTTTAATTTCTCTTCATACTTGTCAAACTTGAATTTTTTTGGTGGGAAGTGGCAGGGGGATCTTAAACCACTTCTCGTAACGCCAAATTTGTGACGATTTTGAGAATTAAAGGTGCTTTAACAAGTCTTGGGTCATGCTTGTAGATATAACTTCCTAAATTATGCCAGTATCAACAGAATGTGCCGCAGCATCACTATCTTTTAGATACCCTAGTCTTATTCTTAGCTGGTGTTAAGATGGTGGAAGTGGAAGGTGCCGGGCTTGTGCAAATGATTAGATGTTACCTATATTTATTTATATTTTTCAGACTTGTGTGCTGTGCTGTGTCCCAAGGGCCCACTGAAGATTCTTGTACAGACTGCTCAAGAAAGAGACGAGCCATTGTTCCCAGCTTTAATTTACTCTTGTCAGTAACTGACCTTATCTCAAATATAATATATGTTATTTACCGGGCGGGAGGTCCGTATGGGAAAAAACTGTGCCCGAGGTCTTGGAGGGTATTAAATGGTTTAAACCCCTCCCATCTTATGAAAGTTCCAGGGCATCAAATAGTGCCTAAATTTTTCACTTTGGCGACCAAATCCTGAAAGTTAGTCGCCAAATTGGCCACTAGAATTTCTAATCACATCTTACCTAGAGATCTAGTGATCGTTGAAGATTTGTAAAGATAAATCTACAGCAAAGTTCCTCATTTAAAAAACCAAAACACACCATCTTGTATTTAGGTAACCTTTCACATTGTATATGAACCATTCTAGTGTCCTCTTTGTAGTACGTGCAAATTGCGGGCTCATTTTTCATCGCGTTTGACAACATGTCGACCATGTGAGCTCATTTAAACAAAATGGCCACCAACTTTTTGGAACTGGCTACCACTTTAAAATATTTAGGAGCCAAGTGGCTACTGGGAAAAAAAAGTTAATTTTACGCCCTGGGTTCAGGCCAGGAAACCAGTGACCACATTATCCTTGCTCTCAGCAAGCAGCTACACAAGTTGTCCTATAACCTTGGCATAAATCTTATATAATACCTGAAAGACAATAAATTGTGTTTTGGTGCAGATGAGATTTTTGTCATTCACAAATTAAATTATTTCTAGCTTAAAGCCAATTTTACATCTACGTGGTGACTGTCAGTAATAGACATGTAAAGAGAATTCTGAACCACATGGACTTTCAACTCAGGGCTTTAATTAAATTTAAAGTAGGTGGCTTCCCAAGGTATGATAGACAGCTATTACTAGCAATACCAGCTCTTAAGGCTTTAGGTCAGACAGGCCAAGTCCTGGTGGTTAGAGGTGATGTAGGTAGCTGTTTGCCGCTTCTGTTGAAGTCCCAGTAACTGCTGCAATACAGACGTGCAAAATATTTTCATCATATTTTTTTCCAGCCACAATGGTGTGGACATTTGGTATGGCTGACAGAAATGATCCTGAAGATAACAGGAGAGCAACTGATACACAAAACGCCCAACAGTCTGATGAAGAATTAATGGAATCTGTTGAAGGAGAGGGACCAACCAATGAGGAAGCTGGAAATGCAGTTAGAGCACTAGGTATTCAGGAAGAACAGCGCCCTCAGGAACAACCTGCAGCTGATGACGAGGAAGAAAGTAAGAGGCAAAGGGAAAAATGGATCGTCATATTTTTATTGAATCAACTGAATGTCATACCATGCTTCACTCTGATGAGATATTAATTAGAACCATAGTAGTTCTTTCAAGGTTTTGCTAACCTCATTTCTGACAATAACTCAGGGTGCCATCTTTTATATAATTTTGTCACAATTCCAAAACATACAGTAGTAATATTAGAGTTTAAAATTACCTCCTGTGACCCTTTCGTACCAAACCCTGATACATAGTTTTGCAAACCAACAGCTTTGGTTCTCATCAATGTCCACTCTTTATAACTTACAGAGGGAGTAAAGCTCGGTCTTGGAGACTTCATTTTTTACAGTGTT
>OX453284.1:6059234-6179234 GCA_949710005.1 Ricordea florida
TATACTTACAGCTACTGACTTCACAGCCTTTATAAGTTTCTTGCTTTCTAAGTTCTTAATAATCCTATTGACTTGTGTCATTTGTAAATTGCTCTTGAACCTGATATCTCTGATCCATATACCTGGAAGTAAAATCAATTTTAATAGGATCCACAAAATAATGCTACAACATGGCATGTAATCACTTTGAATCTAATATGGATAAATTGATATAAAATGCAGTGTGCCATCTAACAAGACTACTGATAACAAGTCAGATATTTGATTTGCTCACATACTGCACAATATAAATATCTTACATGAAAAAATGTTTTCATACATGTACCAAGTACCTTTGTTTCCTGCTTCCTCTATAATCTGATAAACAAGCTTTTCTTCTAGTTCGAAGCCTTTTGTTTTCCTGTGGATGGGCAGCATTTGACAATCATTGTTAACAGACTGGAAAGAAGTCCATTGTCAAATACTGAAAAATTGTGATTTGACACCCTTCTCCATTGTAAAGCATAATATTCACTAAAGGAAACACTGCTCTTGGGGTAACAGATACTCTTAAATGTAGAGAGAAGAAACAAGACAAACTATAGAAATGGGATGGTATAACAGGAAAAAAAATATTTCCTATTGGCTGGAATGCAACACTGGCTAGAAATGTTAGTTAAATCTTAAAAATGTACCATGTCTTCCCTGGTCAATTGGTGACCAAATTTGGAACATGAACCTGTATTTGACTGCCCCACACTATTTCAGAAACAAAAAAAAAAATTATGTACATGCAATGGTTAAGTCCTTTGGATTTGAAGATGATATGTTATCATTGCACATTACCAGTGTCTTCTAAGGTGGCTCTGCAGTCCAAATCTGAAATTGCTGAGTCAGGAGCAGTGGGGATACTGGAACTCAGTAAATTGAATTATCCTCTATGGCTTTAATTATAGTAAATAATCAACTATTATAATAATTAAAAATTCTCTTACAAGTACTGCTCGTCTACTTTACACTTACACTGCTGTCTGTGCATCTTTATATCTGTACAACAGCTGCGTGCCACTTTTCAAAAGTTCAATTCGGCCCTGGAAAACAGGACAAAGGCTGGATGAGATTTTCCCTGACTAAAGTTTGTGACAACACACTATTTTTATCACAGTTGATTTTTCATTTTTTTTTTTTTCAACTTTGTTCCAAGGAAAAAAGAAAATGAACTGAGATTAATGCAGGTAAAAGGTTAGAAGAGAAGTAGAAATAATTTTTGTATTCCTCAGGGCTAAAAATTAACTCCAGTGCTTGGTGGCCAGTCGGGCCAGTTTCCTTGAATTCTTAGTGGTCCATCCCAAAATGAAGTGGCCTCTCAATGGCAATCACAAAATCAAAATGCAGGTGTCTATATGTTATGAATGTGGATCACTTGTGAAATCACTGTTAAAATGGCTATGAATTTCTACTTCAGAACTAAAAATTAACTAAAATGGATGATGCTAGAGCCCAGGCAAAGAAACCAAGAGAAAGGTAGTCCAATTAAACTGCATATTGAGTTTTATTTTTAACTTTGTACTTTGCATAACTTACATTGCAACTTTTCGAAATTCTGTAGCATAGTCGCACATCGGGCGTTCAAACCTTAACTTTTGGTAGCCCTGGTCAGTTTTAACTCGCCACTGGCTACCGTGCGACCGCCAATTTTTAGCCCTGATTCCTACCATCTGTTTTGCATGCAAATTTTCTGAACATTTTAACTTATCTCACCATAGACAGTAGTCTGTTTATCGCTGTCACTCTTTGTTGTGGTGGAATATTCGGCATATCTTGTGTTATTAGCTGATCTGTTATACCCTTTGGATTCTCTTTACACAGTTTTATAAGTCTTTCTTCTAAATCAACGACATCCACTGCCTCTTGTTTAATTACTACCTCCGCGACCGCCATCTTGGATTTTCAATGGCCTTGTTGACCACGCGTTGTTGTGGCTGAGCAACCGAGTAAAATACCCGCGAAGCCTAAGTATATCGAGGAACCTAACCATGTGGGTGACAATCAAAATTTAGTGACAAATTACGTTTTTTTTTCTTTAAGTAGATGACATTATAGCTTATTCAACCTATAGTGCATATTTTATTTGATAAAACATCAAAGGAAAGATATGTATGTTGTGATTGTAGTGATTCTAATACATCGAACGTTTTGGGATCTTTTGGATAGAGCTTATTTTAACCATAGTTAATAGATAGTCCCCTCTACTAACAATGGTTTGGCAATTTGTGAGCAGTCAGCCAGTTCATAAGATTGCTTAATTTACTTCAGTTTTAGCATATTTCTATAGGATTTAAAAAGTGAACATGAGTCAATTAGATTTAAAGACAGGTCAACAATTCTTTTAACTAGCTAAATTTTTGATAGCTAACTTGCTTTTTAATAGTTGCCAATCAGCTTTCTCACCTGTTACCTGCGCAGCTTGACAACTCAATAGTAGATGTGGTTATATGTACAAGATAGCCTCAGAGTGGCGCCTTTGAAGATACCATCGTAATGGAATGTGCAGAAGGACTTTCACTGGAGTGTGCCAAGGCTGAATTTCTTTCTCTTCTGTCCAGAGTTGATCCAGCTGAAGCTGGTAGCTTTGTGCACTGGGTCATACAACAGTGTTGTGGTGTTAATGAAAATGTTAGCATTGAGAATAAGAACTTGCATACTCCTTATGCAGAGAAAATGCTGAGGAAGATAATCAAAGACATTACAAAGAGAGTTCCACCAGAAGGAGTGCTTGTATCAGAGAATATAAATCCTCCAGACAGGGTAACATATATTATGCTATTTATTTGTAGTTGTTTCCCTATTTTGTTTTCTTCTGGGGCTGAAGAAAAAAAATCTCCTTGGTATAGGGTAGTGCTCTTGAACAGTTAGACAGGAAGTGTTGAACCAAATAGAAACCAGCCATTGAGAAGAGTTAATAAATTTAACAACCTCAGGAATAAAGGCTGGTTGGAAGATGGGGATTCAGGTCTATAAGAACTAAGATTCCCTCTACCTAGAGTATGCTTTCATGTTTCCAAAGAAAACAAATCTTACCGAGGCTTTTTGTTCAGGTTAGCAATAATATCATGAAAAGGATATAATCCTAAACAGGGTGGAGGGGTTATAAAATAAATTGTTGTTTGTTGATTGGGCTTCAGAATGGGAAGCTTCCTCTGCCACCAACTGTTCATGTGGACGCATTTCTTTATAGTGATGAGGATGTTGATCGACTATGTGATGAGGGAAGGATGAGTCGTAATTACTGCAAGGACTGTGGATCACACAATACTGCTCCACTCAGTAAGGGATATGTCATAATCACATTAAGGGTTTTGTGTAAGCCTGAACTTGCATTCAAAGTAATTATAGCAGGTCTGTTTAGCAAAAACAAGTTAACCCTTTAAGTCCCAATAGTGAACAGCATCCAATTTCTCATAATTTACAATATTCACTGTTCATGATCATCAACCATTCAGCCTATGAGAATAATGAAAATGTCATCACCAAAAAAAAGTTGTATTGATATTGAAATGAATTCTCCTCACTAGTACCATAGCAAATGTATGAGAACAGTTAGGAGAAAATTAATCTTGATATTGAGGTTTAAAGGATTAACAGTACTATAATGTTACCACAGGGTGCCAAGGGTTAATATAAGTCGTATTAAAAAAGGTGCACACGAACCTTAAGGCCCACACAGCAGGAGCTTATTCTGGTTTCAATAGCATGAAGCACCTGGAAGTGTTATTACTCCCACTTGGATGGGATGCTACTCCATCACTGATGTCATTTGTCTTTTGACTTAATTTCTCAACTTTGGTTGAAGATGTTATATTGATCTAACATAATATTCTCAAACAAACATATAATGTTAAAGTTATTTTGTGCTGAGAATTTCCACCAGAAGAGAATAAGTTGTATCTTTTTTGACCACCATATTTAATTGGTTTAGAGAATTTTTTTCCCATATCACTGACATTTAGTTTTTTCTTGCAGGCTAGTGAGTTTTGCAAGATGTTAATTCACAATACTATACACTTAATGTATGGTTCCGAGGGAAACAGTTAGTTTTGTTTCCCGAGAGTCCTGATGTTTCTCGAGACGAAGTCAAGGGAAACATCAGGACTCGAGGGAAAACAAAACTAACTAGTTTCCCGAGGGACCATACATTAAGTGCTTTGTTATATATTTAGACTTTCCCTTAGCAAAAACAAGCAAACAAAGACAGTACAACTGGAGCGCGGGCAACAACTGCGCAATTGTTTCCCGGTCGGGATACATTTAAATTTGTTCAAGGGCACGTGACCAAGAATCAACCAATCACAGTGCTCGTTTTGTTGAATGAAAGTCTAGGTATATAACAACAGTATTTATTATTGGAGTAAAGAGACGTTTGATTTTCTGCCTTATTACCTTTTATCGCAGCCTTCATATCTCATTCTTCATCCCTGGCTCAGTTAAAGTTCATATTCTGCACTATTCTTCCTGGTTTATTCAAATCTCTCGAAGGCAAACTTTTGGTGGATATTGGCTCTAGATTAGGAGCAGTTCTGTATGGGGTAGGTGTATATAGCAAATGTACAATCAAGAGATATAGCAATTACATGCAGGCTTCTTGAGTTCATTGCCTGTGTGCAGGTGGTTCTCGGAAGAACTGTTGTTGTTGGCATTTACTGATGTTTTGACAACCTGAGCAGAATTCATCATCACAGTCAATGAGTTGCATGTAATCGGGTGTTGGTATTGATACCATCATCTGATGACCGAGACTCCAGGAATCAAACTTTTTGTAATTTCCTCATTTAATGGTTCAACGTGAGTCCATACCCAGTAGCTCCTTTGTAATTATTTTTGTAATTTTTGACTGCTCCAGCATTTCCTCACTCTCTTCCCAACTATCATTGATTTATTAACTAAATCATTTTAAAACTACTGATTTTATTCCTAGGGATTTTACTTCAGTGCACTTAAAAGACTTGTTGGGGTAGAAATTAACAATGAACTGTGTAAACTTCAACAAGAAATGATAGAGAAGTACAACATGACGGAGAGGGTTGAGGTGAGTTGAAATTTTTGTCATTGTTAAATTAATTCCTGACCAATTTTGTTCCTCCATCTTTTGGAATGGAATGACTGTCAAATAGCATATCAAGCTTTAATCTTTGTGTTATTCATACCTACTTCAGATGTAACTCAATAACATAATTCTTTTACGCAGCTTTTACAGCCATTACACAATAACATGTCACATTCTTTTCAGGTTAGATGTGCTGATATTTGTAAAGAGGTTACACTGCTTAAAGAAGGTTTGTGCTAATCCAGTGGCAGCTGTGGTATGTGAAATCCTACAGTTTTTGCTTAATTATGTTCCAATGTTGGAATGTCTATTGTTGTTTGTTCACAAATTATAGCCCTTATTCAGGAATGACAGGTGGATCTCACTGCTTTGTTTGACTGTAATTCATAGATACAATGTAGTAAAACTATCAACACAATGAACTGTTATCTGTTTCTTCTTTACACAGCTGATATCGTGGTGCTAAACAATGTATTTGAGTTTTTTCTGCCAGTAGATGAGCAAGTCAGGTAAGCATAATTCTTTCAAAAAATTTTTTATAATCATGGAAATCTTGGTTCTTTAACTGTTACTCTTGAGCATCCATAGGTGATTACGTACCTTCAGTACCAGACTTATAGAGATGAGTTTATACATAAATTGAGGGGCTGCTTTTGTCGTGTTTGTTGTAGTGTTGCAAGTTGTTTTTTTAATCTCAAAAAAATTTCTGTTCTTGAGCAACATTACCACTCCATTTGATTTCTACAATGTTACTATTAGTTTGGATTGATAGGGTGTGGAATTACTCTTCCAGAACTTGGAAAATCTTGCACAAAACTATAACAAAGCCTGGATGTGTTTTAGTAACTGTTCCCAGCCTTGAAGAATCCACAGTATTTGATAATCAGGTAACCTGTATCTTTTTTCTTCAAGAGTATAATTAAATTCACATATAATGACAGTTTCCTTTTTCATTTCTTGTAAAAAAAATTCCCTTATGAAAGTGTGTGATTTTTTTCCAGCCTTGCATTGACATTGAAAGCTGGGTGAAGCCAATCTCCTTACATTACAACATGCTGGAAATTTCGTGCTCTGAAGATGATATTGAAGAATTCCAGAATATTTTTGTTTACCAAGTGAAGTAGATTACAGCTAGTGATTATTGTAGTGCAGATACAGATTTACATGTCATAGATTTACCGTGAAATAAATAAAACTAAATAACAATAATAATGATGTTTATTTGAGTGTTAACGGTATCTAACACTGACGTACTAAATGGGGACAAATCAGATCATATAGAATTAAATCAATCAAGTCAAAACAAATGTTGGTTTTTGTGGAGAGGGGAAAACTGGAGTACCTGAAGAGAAACCCCTCGGAGCAGAGTAGAGAACCAACAAACTCGGCCCACATATGATGCAGGAGCTGCAAATCGGACTCACTGCTGCACCAATCCTGTTCCCCTGAAACAGCTGTTAATGTGGAAAGACTCTTTCATGCAATCAGGTTCAAAACAACTGGGTGAATAAACAGTGACTGATAACAGGATAGAGCAGGTATAAGTAAGCATAAAATTTTTAGTGTAGCAAAACCAGACAAAACTAATGTTTATTGTTAGTAAGAGTAAAAATATTGATCCAAAAACTAAGCTGTAACATATGGTAACTGGACACCATATCAGTGGTATTCAGGCTTAAAAAATTTATTCAACTCAGGACTGCTTGCACATTGTAGGTACATTGGAGGAACAGTAAATATTAACCGCTTACTAACCGAGCGCGAGGGCCGTACTGGGGAATATTGGCCCGACGTCGAGGCAGTACGGACCGAGCGAAGCGAGGTCCGTACTGCCACGACCGAGGGCCAATATTCTCCAGTACGGCCCGAGCAAGCTCGGTTAGTAAGTTGTTTATTATATGGTACTCTATTTCTGATAGTTAATGTTCGTCTTCTTCATCCATCTTTGAAATTTCAGAAAAATTTCAATCTTCTTAGCTTCTTCTGGTAGTTTCACTGTGAAGAATGACAATATTCAGTTTTTTTCGCTGTTTTGTTGCAAATTTTGAATTTGCCGGCTTTGCTCCAAAACAAAAATACACGGGTTGGACCGTTTCCATGGAAACGGTCCGTGCTGCAAAATCCTGACCGAGAAAGAACCAATCAGAGCACAGGGATTTGCCTAAGACTGGCTTTGCCATATAATAAAACATACATATTTTCCATTTACTGTTACATTATATACAGTATATTTATGGAAACTAAAACGTACATGTAGTAGTCTGATATAGTAATGTACGAACAGCATTTGACCCTTTTACACAAAGAAGAATTCCGTATACAACTTTAACTTACACCAGAAACATTTAACACTTGAAACATGTAACTGCCTTTAACCCTTTACTCCCTGAGAGTGACCAACATGCATCTTCTCTTAAACATATTACTACAAAGGCAACTGTAGAGCTCATGAGAATATGCAATCTGAAAACTCACATAGGTTTTTTTTGATATAACATCAAAATCTCCACATTGATGTAATGAAAGATGTTTTGAGATCAGTTAGAAGAATTAAGATTTTGATCTCAGGGGTTAAAGGGTTAAATGTGTTCAACCACGGCTTGTTCACATTCAATCTACCGACTCATATTTGGAAAACAATAGAAACCAGATGAACCAATCAAATTGGCTCCAGACATTCTTACTGGGAAATGCCCACCTCTGATCAACACATGGCAGACACGTCACTTTACCAAATGCATGTTGTTTACAATGTGCCACACGAACAGGACTTTTTGGAGAGGTGATTGCAAATATTGAATCTGGACAAGCTATGAACGCATGTTGCATGCTTCAAGTCTAATAGGTTACACTAAACTGCCATGCAATAAAATGTTGAGGACCCAGAATCTTCCCAACTTAATTAAGGATATTGAATTTTTTACTGACATGAAAAATATTCTTTAATTTTACATCTGCTGTAAGGAAATGGTGACCAATATCTCTATTTGTACATATAGATAAGTACCAGTGTGAAATAGTACCATGTACACTTTGCTTCACTCTAATTTCATATTTCATATTCTGCATTTAGGATTATGCAATTTATACACTAAAGAAATTGAGGCTTGATTAACACACTTGGACATATTGTGCCCATGTTTTTTTGTCACCATTTTCCTCTCTTTGCCCAGTCCTTGGGAGTCCAGTGTAAACATGTTGAGTCTATGCGAATTTTCCGTTTTGACATGGCTCTTCTATGTCCATCCAGGATTTCTTTGGACAAATTCAAAATGTACTGTCCCTTATAATAATGGATAATGCCCAGATGTTGAAGGGTTGATACAACATCTTCTTTTCTTATGCTGGTCATCTCACAAATGTCACTGAAAATGAATACCAAAAAACAGACTCTGACACAGAACAAGCACTTTATATTTAATACAAGAAAGAAATTAAACAAAGAAAAGAACTTGTGGGTCATGCTTCACTTCTGAATTACTCACATAGTGTGGCTGAGCACCACACCTGTCATGGCACTTTAAGGGCACCACATTGAACACAGCTTTTACTAAATCTAATAATTGAGCATGGTTCTTCGGTGAGCCTACCAGGTTGATAATTCCAACTGATGGTTTAGTACAGGTCTGCATGTGACTGGCAAATTCTAAATGTCCTGAGCTCACCACTTGGGTTCCACGTGTGAACTATGCCTGAGACTTGAACATTGTAACATTTTCCTTTAAGCCCCAATAGTACAGATGTTACCCAGGCTAACGCCAGACAATTTTATTTGTCACTGGGAGACCCCTCGGGGCTTAAAGGGTTAAAAGCTATCCCCTTAACCCTAGCCCCAATAGTGTCTCTACAGATTTTACTCAGGCTAACGCCAGACGATTTTATTCCTCACGGGAGACCCCTCGGGGCTTAAAGGGTTAAAAGCTATCCCCTTAACCCTAGCCCCAATAGTGTCTCTATAGATTTTACTCAGGCTAACGCCAGACAATTTTACTTGTCACTGGGAGACCCCTCGGGGCTTAAAGGGTTACCGGTAATTGAAAGGCAAGCAGATGTTAAAGCTCCAAACTTATAATTCAACTTACTTGATAGTTGTAGAAGGAGGGTTCCCTTCCTCACTCTTAAGTGAAACAAGGATTTCCAATATTGTTTGTGACCAGTAACTACGATATGAGAGCAGTCCTAGATCAGAAAGAGGTTTCTCTGGTGTTCCTGTCTTTCCTTCAAACTTTGACAACTCATAGCCTGAAATGAATATATTAAAATGTAAGCTATATCATTCCATGCTTTAAAACCTTTAATTTCATTTGATGCGAGTACCACCCTAAAGAGAGCTTCTCTTAAGACTACTACAGTCAGCTTCAACTTCAACTTTATTTCGCACTATTTACACAGTATTAATTTAGGGTATGATAGGTGTATATTTACAATATTTGTACAGATAACAAAACATAACACTTGACTGTGTAGAGAGTTCTAAATACACCACTGTAATGAGTTTTGTAAAGCCCTTGTTTTAAAGGCTGGCCTCTCCAGAGTCTCTCTACATATTGCTTAATTCCTCCCACACTTTCTCAACTCTAGAGCAATTAAAGGGCTGAGAGCACCACTGCCTTATGTTAAATTTTGGACATTATTAAATCAAAGGCCACCAGCAAAAAACAGCTAGTGTTAGGGAAAAAAAAGAAATAAATAAAATAACGTCCAAAATTGGACATAAGACAGTTATGCTCCCAGCACTTCAATTGTTGCCAATTGGACTATAGGGGAGCTCAAGACATTCAGTTGGAGCTTATTATAAATGCTAAATACATTCACCAAGCAAAATACTTACTAAACTCAATGAGTAATTTGCCATAGCCCTTTCTTTGATATGGTGGAAGAGTGAGAATGCAGGCCACATTATAATCTTCTGATGATTCTTTCTCCTGAAATGTTCCAAACAAAGAACATGTGAGTGACTAATGAATATAATGCAATGAATATAATGGTATTAGTATCACCCACCTAGTGGACTAATGCAAATGGAGCAATCTGATTGACTACACTACTAGTCCTCGAGCAGCAAAATTTGTGACTCTTTCTTTTTATTCCCAAGTAAATATTTCTTCAACTGGCATTTGCTACCTTTACTATTTCCTTTTCTGTCCGACTAGTTGGGTGATACTAAAACAATGAGACCCCTTGCCCTGAAGGGCCATGGGTCAATAGCCCATTCAGCTGCGCCTCACGGGCTATTAACCTGTAGCCCTTGCGGTCTACAGGTCTAATTGTTAACTATACAGTAATGAGTATGGCTATGGTTTACAGTAGTGTAAAGTCTTAACACTTCCATACCTAGCAGTGATGAATATGAAACTTCTAATATCCACATTAATTCCCTGTCAACTTAGTCTTTTGCTCACTGAACAAAGAATATTCAAATAATCTTTTACTAGCTAAAAACTGTTTACACTGCATCTACTGTAAGTCTTACCTTTGAAAAGTATCCCACAATATGAAATCCTACGGGGTCGTACTCAGTCATGACATAAAACAGAAATGGGTCAGTGTCATAGTACAGTGTTTTATGGTCCAGAAACATTTTTGCTAATAAACAAAGGTTCTGGGCATACATCTGAAATTGAAGAAAGAGGAAGGAATAATCAGTATTCTAGTTTAATTAATTCTATTAACTCATTTCTGATGAGCTTGCGGCCGCTGGGTCTTATTAGACCTGTGATTTAGAAAATTCACCAAAATATTGTGTTACTTCCTATTGCTTCCAAATTTGGCACACAGGAAGTAAATGAACGCACCCAGTCACTTAGTGAATTTCACCTTATATACTTTAGTGATGGACACACCACAAATTTTTTAATTCTAACTTGAGAACGCAGGCAGTGGCCGATGAGGAGGGTTTTTTCTATCAATGATTCGACATCAGATTCTGATAGACATCCCCATATGGATATAGTTCCCTGAAAATTTTGAAAAATAAACTTTTATTGATTTTTTGTTTGTAAAAATGGCTTATAGAAATTAAATTGTATTAAATTCTGTAGTTCTTATTTTTCCAGCAGATTTGCAAGAAATGTTACCAGATAAAGAAGGAAAAAATTTTGCTTTTAACTTTTTTCAGCAATTGGCTGCCATCTTAGTTTATGCAGATTTATATGCAGATTTATATGCAGATTATATGTATAAATTATGTAAATTATGCAAAATGCTAATTTCTTGTGTGAAACATTATGGACTTCTAGAATGTGAAATATATATGTTTGGAAAGCCTATTTTGAACTCTTTAAAATGAGGTGTATCTTTGACCACTGCTGTAAATATCTGTGGATTTGCTTGATTTTTGGGCCATCAGAAATGAGTTAAAGAATCATAATCATTATTATATAACAATATTGTGATTAAATAATTAGTGACTATTATCTTCATTTCTTTATTTCGAGAAAACTCACCTTGTTTTTCCTACCATCAATTTCAAAAAAAGAGATGGTCCCCTTTCTGTAAATTTCATTTCCTGGAGGATGCCTTAACTTGCACTTCTCCTAGAGACCAAATAGAATAGTTTTTAATTTACTGCCAGAAATCATAAATGCAATAGCTTTAATTTGGTTTTCCTACAATAGGTGTTTGGCTAAAGAATACTGCACCAGTTTCACAGTTAGTCAGCAGTTTAACTTGAACTGACTGCCACATTGCAACCAATATATAACCTGTTTACTAAATACTGGATAAATTGTGCTATGGTCTCTATGGAGTAAAAGAAATTAAACTGTAAAATGACAAAGACCTTACCTTGTGTCTTTTGAGGCAGTGAAAGCTCTTTACATACTTCAGGCAGAATTCACACAGGTAAACTACAGGTTCTAGGGTCAGTTCTTGTGGGTATGGAGAGAAATACCATGGTCTGATCCTAAACTTGCCCAACTGGACCAGTTTTAGGTTCTTCATTCGTGTCACTATGTCATCATGACTGCGATCTTGAACCATGCTTCCTGTTTGACGTACACTTCCCATCTTTGGAGGAGTACTGTTGAGATCCTTAGGACTATCTTGAGTATCGATCTAGTAAACAAGAAATGAGAAAAAATTCCTGAAAAGACGTTTCAGCATCCATAATTGCCGAGTTGTTTAAAATCATAACAAAGATGAAACATGTTGATTAAAAAATGAAGTTCTAAAGCTCACAAACTGTCAATACTGATGCATTATGTTGGTGAAATGTAAGGACACAGATTACTCTATACAATGGTAACCAGACCAAGGCCATGTTTATGTTACAGTTTAATTTTATCCTTGGTTTAAATTTCATTTTTTAAACTCATTATCATATTACCACACTCAAAAACAAAGGAAAATAAAAAATTTAAACCAAGATTAAAATAATTTAAATTCAAAATAATTTACTGAACTACAGCATAAACTTCACAAGTGAGAGGAGACAAAATGAGTTGATTTCAAACTCCAAATGTCCACAAGAGGGTGAGTATTTTACCTCATCACTGGATTTATCCATGGCATTTGCTTTTCTCTTTCTACCTACAGTAGCCTTTGGTCTCCCTGAACCCACTCCATTTACCAGCTCCCTCTCAGGGGAGCACGGTCTTGAGCCAGCTCCTTTACTGCTCTTTTTAAGGTCTTCTTTCTTGGGCATTTGCATTTTTGAAACATCTAATCTATCCTCGCTGACCCATTCATCAAGGCGTTTGTTGACTAAAAAGTAAGCATTTCACATTTAGATTTGCAGTTGTTGACAACAAAATTTTTCTACATATGTTTTTATCAACTAACAGACTAAAACTTACCATCCTGAAACTGTCCATGATAATATTTCAAAACTTATCCAAAATGAATTTTGCCATAATTTACTCTTATACAGCTATAAAAATCATAGGATTTGATCAATTATTATTATTTCGATCCAAAATAGATTTGGTCGACATTGAGACGTTTCCTTTTGGCGTTGCATCATGGGAAAGTTTCTCATGGTCCGCCATGTTGAATTTCTGTGATGGCCTTAAAATACGAAAATCGATTAATAAAGTCATGTAAGGCTCTTAGAACACGACATTAGAAATGCAGTGGCTGAGTAAAAAGTTTTTTCAAAGAACTTGATCGATAATAGAGGGCAGATGAAGGGGAAATTGGAATTCTTAATGAGATCAACATACGCCCGTCCAAAACAAAGGCGAACATCACTGACGCGCTACATGCATTAGGATACATTTCATATACTTACAGTCGATGTAATGGACATAATACTGTGTGATACCGCCAGGAAATTCTCTCTTACTAAGAATTTCTGCAAGAGCTGGGAAGGAAACGTCATGCGATGAGCATCGTTGCCAGCAAACGCTGAGAAAATAAATAGTCTTTAATGGCAACGATCATATACTCACGCCACTCGTCAGAACCACTCATTTTCACAGGCATTCGACATCCTTCCACCAATTCGAACTAAAGTGAAAGCCATTCAGTTAGTAAAAGTAATAAAACTTAGGAATTGGTTAGACAGATCTTAAAAAAATTATTTTCTTTTACCGTAGCTTCCCCGTTGCTCTCCGCCATCTTAGATTCTTCTTTCGTCGCCATTACTGCGACGATAGGCTATTAACGGAAGTTTCCGTTTGTTTATTGAATCGGACGAAAGCGTCCGTCCTGATATCGACCGTTGGTATTGTGTTGGGCCTAGTCTCCTTCGCATCAACACTCGGTCAAGGCGATCAAGTGAAAAATGCCATTTTCACGAAAATATTCCCTTATTCCCAGCGACTGGGAAATCGAATAAAATTTCAAGAGATGAAGCCCAATAATTACTTTTCATTGAGAGCCAAAAATTTTCGTCTCGATTTTGGGCGCATCAAATCACACTACATCGACTTTACATGTAATGTAGTTTGGACTTGACGTTTTTTTTTTCGATTCTGCTCATTTTGCATCCAATATGCGTGCCTTTTAGTCTCCCTATTTAGCTTACGAGGGACTTCTTGGTTGTGTGACTCTATCGGTCACGACTTGTCACAACAAAACACATTGTGTCGCATGCCAGCCCAAAGAACTACTTCAGCTACTTTCCCTTAAAAAAAACGGACGTCATGGTGATCTTGGATCGCATTTTACTTTCCACAGACAGAAGAAGTTTAAATGCTTTTCACAAACAAGATTTTCAACTGGGAAATTGTCGAAAGTGCAAGTCTGTGCTTGCCTTTACAAACCGGAAGTGACATCACAAGTTAAATTTGTTTATTGATTGCGCCACAAAATTTAAATGTTGTTGGATCTATTTTGGTCACGATTTTGCTCTGTCAGTTTGAATCGACTGCATATGACTTATTGTTTGGTTCGAAACAGTACATTCTGTCATGCAGAGAGAAAAACACACAACTGCCCAGCCCTGGGATGTTATCCTACTCCCTGTTCCCAAACCAGATGCTCAGATACGTTCACAGAGCATTCTCTGCGAATTTCGATTCCGCAAATGAATTGGGCTGCTATCGTTCCAGCATGCAGTGCGAAAGAAACTTTCGGAAAGGGAAAACCATTGTACAAGCACCAAGCCTTCAAAGACTTTGCAGGAATGTTATTATTAAGAGTTGTGGATTGTATAGACTGCCTAAAGCGAGAGAAGAGCTGCCCTTACCGCGAACTTTAATTGACTTGTTAACATTTAATTTCAACTTTGGTGAATTTGAGGTGCAGAGCTTGAATTTATCCCGGGATATGAGGGTTCATTCTATCTATCCTACTCGCTGTTTGCTGGATAACTCTACCGTTATACTAAAGTGCATAAATGTCAACGCTCGCGATTTTACGAGCACGCATAGCTTGTTGGAAAAGTGGACCCGAGTGAGCCACAAAAATATTATGCAAGTATTACTGTGGTTTAAAGAGCATCAAACCGTAGGTGTAGTTTTGAAACCGTTTCCTAAGTCTCTTTACGAATTAGTTACCGATTATCGCAAAGCTGGTGTCAGTGTATCCGAGTGGCTTTTGTGGAAAATCCTTCACCAAATTTGCGATGCCCTCTGGTATTTACAGAGGCGACAGATTGTGCACACGGACATTCAAAGCAAAACGTTGTCTCTAACAAGTAATGGCGACGTTTTGCTGCATAATCTTTTGGTATACACACCAAGCGAAACCGAGCTAAATGTTTGTGTCGATGTGAAAGATTCTTTCTATGGGATTTGCGTTGCCCCGGAGAGGATTAGAGGGGAGAGATATTCGCATAGACAGGACTCTTGGTCGGTTGGTTGTGTCGTATATGAGCTGGTCTACTTGGAACCAGCATTCTATTTACGCCCGGGCAAAACTGTTTTTGAAA
Source organism: Ricordea florida (assembly GCA_949710005.1). Classification (NCBI taxonomy): domain Eukaryota; kingdom Metazoa; phylum Cnidaria; class Anthozoa; order Corallimorpharia; family Ricordeidae; genus Ricordea; species Ricordea florida. The sequence continues at coordinate 6,074,633 of OX453284.1, forward strand.
CACTGAACAACATTGTAACTGGCGCCCCGCCGTCAAAGCTTGGAGAGACAAGCTGTTACAATCCAGACGTAGCGAATTTCATTGTTTCCTGCCTTATACTTGAACCTCGCCTGAGACCACTGATCGAAGACGTTTTTTACTTTTCAAGGGAGCGCATGCGATCCACAAGGCCCAGCTAACAGGGGCAGCGGAATATAAAATGGCAGATGGAACGTAAATCTTCCGTTTCAGGGCATTTCAGCCCTGTTTCAGTCAGGCACATGCTTAACGGCGCATGACACAGCTATGCCAATTTGCACGCGGGACAAATACTCAACTATCAGATTTGAGCATAAGGATGGAAGTTAAGAATTTGATAACAAGTATGAATCTCATTTTGCTGGTGTGACCAGCGGTTGAGCATCAAGACAGATATCGACAGGTGTAAAGCAGGTACTGTGATGACGTCACTTGCCCGAGAGAAGTACTTGAAATATGGCCGATCACCTAAGATGGCATGGCAACGTTTTAATTCTGAATCAACCGCAATGTTTACACTTTCGTGTTAAGGTGGGGCTGAACGAGTCACAAGTTAATTTGGAAACTGCGGTTTGATTCCGGAGATGAAGAACTTCTGGAAAACTAAAGGCTTTTCTTGATGATTGAAAAATACTTCTTTCTTGCATAAAGCAAACTTGCAAAGCACACGTACCGAATCTGGTAGACCTATAAAGAAAACTTGTTCACAAATACATCAGTAGACAGAAGAAGGCTGACTGTTTGGTTTCGGAAATAATTGTTTTATTAAGTCCAACATTAAAAACATTTTTGTATTATGGAATGTAAATCTTGTTAATATGTACAAATAAACCAGTTGCTCGGCTGAAATTATAATTAAAGGATAAACTGAGGACTTTTCATTTAGTGAATACACACCCAGGGTAGATACAACCACACCTATGGGATGATCTAAAGTCCCCCCCAAAAAATGAAGATTCTACACCAAAAGTACTATACTAAAAGAGGACATGCATCCATGTTAATACCACAGAAATTCACCATCAAAACATCATATACTCTTGATTATCATTAGATTGTCAATACTTGGGGGAGCTTACTCCAAATTTCTTATGCCCATTCCTATGATATTATTAGTAGCAGTACAACACGCTTTCCAACACTGTGAAAGTGCTTCTTTGGATAACTAATGCAGTCCAGAAAAAAAGGTTATTTTAGATTGCAAAAGTTACATGTATGTTTAATGTGGGCACAAATTAATGAAAGGCTGCACTGCACTGGTACTGAGAGGGGAATACCACAAAAACACTGCTGCTCAAGTAACCAATCAGAGCAGTTGCATAGGTGATATCCAATAGTTTGGTATCCCATAACATATAAAGAAAATAGGCCCTGGCCAAAATTAGTTTTTGAAACTAACTTTGCAGCAACTCTATTATTATGGTCATTACAACATAAATCTTAACCAACAAGCATGTAAGAATTCATGTCATTATCAATACATATTGTTCATAACTGATAAAAACCTGTTGAGTTTTACTGCTTGTCCTACTATGTATTTCTTTGGGAAATTGAGAAGAGATTTATGTCTTCTGCTTCCACATTTTATCCACAGAGTTTGTTTGGATCAGATCTTGATTTACTGACGTTTGCACCTTCATGTCTGCGACCAGGTACATGATGGGGACTGTGACTGCTGGATAGTAGTACACTTTCAGTTGCAGTGACCAACATTATTCAAAATCTTTCTGCCGTTCTACTTGCTACAGCTCTCATGTTACCATACACTTTTGAAGGGGGACTACCTATAAAAAGTGAAACAAAAAAAATTGGTTAATTACTATTTGATAGCTCCCATTCAATTTGTTGCACTTCAGTTCCTCACCAAACAAACCCCACGTTATTTACTTACACTAATAATGCCTTTTGTCTACTGTGATTTAGCAACCTTTTCAAGAAAATCTTTCCAAGGATGATGATTTTAATGTAGAGCAGTTTTTGAATGACTGCTATGAAAAATTATTAAGGATCACCGAATATTTAAATTCATTGAAATAACAGTAAAGAAATAAAGAATAAGACAGATAACCTACCTAATATAAGACTGCAAATTGCTGTCCTGGCAATTTTTATATTTTGAAATGACCCTAAAATATGGATTTTCCTGTGAAGGGAACATCAGATAGAAGTACTAATGGGATCATTCTTGTTGACAAATAACCAAACTTTCAGTTAAACAAAGGCTTATAATTGAGAAAACATGATACTCAAATCACTTATTAAAACACAATCAGCAGAAGAGGATGCTTGACTATTGCAATTTAATTTCCTTGAATTACGCAGATTTACATATCAAAGGTGGTTACTTACGAGTCAGCAAGGATGATTCTTGTCTTTGAGACATTTTCAATGGTAAACTTTGTCCTGCCACCCTTTCCAGCAATACGACCAATGGCTCTTGATAGGTGGTCACCTTTTAGAGGTTTTACTGTTGATGGAACAGAGAAAGCAATAATAACATATCACACAATCTGCTATCCACTGAAAGTACATTCAGATTATGCACCTATCAATGTAAAGCCCGCAGGGGGGGGGAGGGGGGGGTGTCAGGGCATGGGGTGGGGATTTGACATTTTTGAAATCATTGCAGTCAAATGCAACCAAATTTCCCCACCCCAGGCTGCACTTCGCTGTCAAATATCCCAAGGCTGGACCCAACAAAGGCACAATTGAAATATCTCCAAACAAAGAAAGATTCAAATATCCCCTCCCCTGGGAGAACAAGGTCAGTCAAATGCCCTACCCCAGGGCCAACAAAGACAATCAAATCCCCACCCCATGCCCTGACTCCCCCCCCTCCCGCCGGCTTAACATTGATAGGTGCATTAAGACAAGTGGAAAGTTTGCCTACCATCAGCTACCTCAAATGACTCTAGGAACAGATCATCCAGTCTGATCAAGGCTAGTGCATCCTATAAATAAAAATAATAAACCAGTATGTAGATACATGTAATAAAGAATAAATCACACACATGCATAGATTACCCTTTTCATTTGTGCTGTTGTTGTGATTATGAGGCCCCATTAGGGGTTTTAGGGATACGGGATATTTGCGAAAAAAATTATAGGGATACGGGATATTTCGGGGGAAAATTATAGGGATACGGGATATTTAGAAAAGAGATAGTGGGGTATCGTATGCCAAAGTTTTCTTTTTTGACAGAATGAAACAGGTTAATTGATCAATATGAAAGACGCAAAAAGTAAAAAAAGTACTTGAAAATGAGAATTTTGCTAAGAAAAAACATTGTAATCATCCTTCAAACCCTATTTGCATTCTATTTCTATTTTAAAGTATGAAACCGCACTGGAAAATGTGTCTTACATTATTTGGTAATCGGACTTATCACATGCAGTGACGTCATCAGTATTAACTTGAATTATAGGGATACTAATAATATACATGCAAAAATTTCAGCATGCTCATTGGCTGAGAGCATGTCAATTAATCCCAAACAGTGCAGAAAATTGAAATTGAGAGCAAAAAGTTGAAATTGAGTGCAGAAAGTTGAAATTAAATTTTTGCATGTATATTATTAACAAGTAATCACATGATTTGTCTCGTGCAATTTGGGATAAATCAGCACTCGTAAATTTTTAAAAGACTACAAATTGCACTCGCCCTACGGGCTTGTGCAATTTGGTTAGCCTTTGAAAAATTTACGAGTGCTGATTTATCCCAAATTGCACTCGAAATCATGTGATTACCTATACAAACTACAGGAATTAATGGATACAGGATATTCAGACCCCCCCTAATGGGGCCTCGATTATATCACAATTTGAGAAGTGGTATATTGTTCATTTGAGAGTAAAATGGTTGGACAGCCGAGATCTTGGTTTTCAGCATGCACTTTGCTGTCACAGAGACTTCACAAGACTGGTACCCACTGTCACTAGGACCAGCTGAGTTTCAGCTTGAGAGAAGACTCTCACAATTAGCATGGCAAACAGTCATCATAAAACCAACACCAAGGACAAGGAAATGTCCCCAGAAACAAGGCTTTTAAAGGTTAAATGGGAAGGGGTTTGGCACATAGGGAATTGAGAGTGGGTGTAATTGGAATATGCATGGAATGCAGGCCAATGCATTTAAACGACCATGCCATCAACAAACACCATACAAAAAAAGCTTAACTCACGTCCACTTCAAAACCAAGAATAAACGCTTGAACAAAATCTGCTGCCTTCTGAATTGCACCAATATCAGAGGTTTCCTTTGAGGTCTACATGCAACAAAAACAAAAATATTTATTTAAGTATTATGATCTTCCTTTTCAGGGGCCTCTTCTCCCTCCTTGATCATGTGTGGCTTGCCCTGCACAGCCATTTTCAGGATGTCCCAAAACACTCCCCCACTAAACACCCCAAAAAAACGGCTGCACTGAGAATAGTGGGTGTTTGACTGTCAGAACTAAAACCCACAGACCCGTAAACTTGTGATCAACAAATGGTCAGACACACCATTGAGTAAGAAATAAATCATCAGGGAAAGACGGGGAGATGCAGGGGAACGTTGCATAAGAACATCAAGGAAGAAGCACCAAATTAGTATACCACCAGGTCCCACTACTGATAAAGCACAACCTATAGATTTTTTCTTTCCATTCTACAGTGAAAGTGATCTCTATCTTAACTGTTCTCAACAGGCAGCTGATCAGGCTATGGAGAGATTGGTGTACCTGATATTTCTTATCTTACATTTCACTTTATATTTTGAAAGAAATCCACACTGGCTTTAATGAGAAGACGCACTCCAAGGTCTATTGTTATTCATCAGTATGAAGTGGCCAGGTATTCCGCAGATTCGCCCAATCCAAACTCCGTAAATCGCCGAAGTCTCTAAAATTTTTCAGCGTCAAGACCAACGACTATCTAATGCGCTTTCACCGTTTTCCTACTCAACTAAGCACTGCTTTACATTCCTTTACTTGAATAGTGAGTAATAAGGTCTACAAATGACACTTATTTCTTTTTCCGACATATGAATGTATGTAAACAGCACGCTTACCCTAATCTCAACTTTTCTAGCAATCAAATTGAAACGAATTTGCAGCTTCAGATGTTCAACAACAGGAGTGAAGATTTTCATCCAGTTTTCTTTCAGTGGTGTGTACCGATGAGGTGGCACCGGTATCTTCCTCGATTCTGCCTTTCCACCCTGTATCGAAAGAAAGCGGAGAGTTCAACACACAGAATGCAGGTTACACGACATTGAAAGAACCACAAACAACTCAATATTTAACCTTCCGTTTTTCAACTTTGGCCGGTGGAAAACTCGGTCTTTTACCCTCATCAGTTTCCATATCTTCTAGTGGCTCTATTTTTCGTTTTCGTCTCACTGGAACAGTCTGGAAAGTCTCCTCTTCGGTTTTTTCGTTCTCCATTTTTTCGCTCGACTCTTCCGCCATGTTCTTGCTGCACGTGTTGAAATAATATTTGCATATGGGCAAATGACTTAACTATACTCCCAAGGGATTACTTATCTTCCCCACTCCACCCTAGAACCAATTCCACAATGGACAGCATCACACAAATCAAATGTACCACAGTACTGTTACTGAAACATCAAAACTGTATAAGATACTTTTATTAGCACTTCACTAGTAATTTGCAAAAATACAAACTGTATTCAATATATTAAATTCTATCTGTAAAACTATTACTTCTGCAATCAATCTATTTCATTGAAGGTCTAAATTAATCTTAAAAACATTTTTATAAAGTTAGACGTTTTACTTTCTAACTCTCTATGTAATAACTCCACCCGACAAAGCAAGTAAATATATATTACTACAATCCCCTGTCACTACACAATACGCCATAGATAAAATTGCACTGCCTTATTTCAAGGAAAGTTGAAGCTTGAATATAATTATATAGACTTCTTGGGACTCTGATAATTAGAGAAAGTCCAGCTAACTGAAGTCCTAATAATCAAATATATATTTAACAGAATTGAGGAACAACAACCAACCTAAAAAAGCAAATAAATCTAATTTATCATTTAAAGGAATTTTTTATCTCTTCATTTTACATCCATTGCTCCAGCTCTCAAGACCCCCTTTACATAAGAGCAATGATTATACACACTAGTGGTTGGAGATTTCACCAACAAAACATAAAGTCATGAATCGAGTAGGAATCAAGTAATTTTATAAATTGAATGCTATATATACTGGAAAAAAGGTGCAAATACCTTTCCGAGTAATTTTTGTTTTAAGCATGACCACTCTATTTTTCAGCACTGAATGAGTTGTTATATTATATCCTGCTTCAATTTTGGATGTACCTGCCTTTCTTAAGAGTGAACTACTGTAGATATTGTTTGATTGAAGTTTCCTATACATGTACCAATGCAAGTTTTTGAAATGAAATCTAGATGATAATATAAATTAGTTCTATGGTCTCACGATGGAGTCATCTGGGTGGTGGTAGCGATGTTTTGACTGCTTTCTGCTAGTCTTCTTCAGGTGATGAAGAAGACTAGCAGTAGAACTAATTTATATTATCACTGAAGTTACCACAATGAATAACAATCTTTTCCATGAAAGCTAGATGTTTGAATAAACAGGATTGTATGGTATTGTAGTACGGTGTTTATTATAAATAGATGAAGTACACCAGGGCTAAAAATTGGCGGTCGCCAGTGGCGAGTTAAAACTGACCAGGGCTACCAAAAGTTACGGTTTGAATGCCCGATGTGCGACTATGCTACAGAATTTCGGAAAGTTTTATGTAAATAATGCGAAGCACAAAGTTAAAAATAAAAGTCAATATGCAGTTTAATTGGACTACCTTTCTGGACTCTAAGACCATCCATTTACATGAATGTTTACTTCTGAAGTGGAAATTCCGAGCCGTTTTAACAGTGATTTCATGAGCAATTAACATTCACAACACATAGACACTATTTTGATTTTGTGATTGCCACGTGACTCTGAAAAAAATCGAGGGCCACTTCATTTTGGGATGGGCCACTAAGAATTCAAGGAAACTGGCCCGACTGGCCACCAAGCACTGGAGTTAATTTTTAGCCCTGGTACACTACATGATTTGTCAATGTAAGGTAAAATTCTAGGGGAGAGATTACCCCAACTTGGATTTCAGTACTAGAATTTGTTTTCACCTCCCTAATTTCTTTGAAAATATAATGACTTTTGGATTTTCTGGATCATCTTTAACAACGTGCACATCCACTTTGTCGCCCTGCTGAACAATGTATTCCATTAATGCATGACAACGAGCGCATGTGAACGTTATGATATCTTTCACAATTAAAAGGGCTTGCTCAACCTGTTGAATGTTCAATAGCTCTACACTGTGTCTCACACCCATGATGTTTACACTAGTCTCGCTAGTGTCTTTAAATTGAGCAATCAACCTTTCTAGGTCTTTCTGTATTGATTCTCCATCTGCTTTCACAACATTCATTCTCTTAGAAATGGACTCAAACAAAGTTATTGCTGCTTTCAACTGGTCTGCCAAAGGAGACTTGAGTCGGTCAAGTGAAACAAGAGGGTTGACACCAAGGTGGAAGTCATATTCAGCTTCCGTGCTTCCATGGCTGAAACCAATTCTCATATCTAAAAAAAAAGCAGACTACACTCAAATATAAAGCGAAAATAAACATATTTAAATACCAAACCCTGTTTTCCCTGCCTCAATTAAATACCAGATGATAAACAATATCACATGTCTTAGATTTCCCTGATCTTTGAAATCAGAAATGCACACATAACCCTGCCCAACTGTGACAGATGGGAAGTCAGGTTGCAAAAATTTCAATCTGTTTCCAGTTATCAAAATGATCCCCAAGCCCTCTTTCCTTGGTCATCCCAGACAATCTGAGATCTCTACGTTTTTTCTATTGTTATTCAGAACAGTCTGGGAAGATCATGACATCAAAATATCAACGATCATTTTAGGGTAGATCTCCCTTGATGTTATGGATTTCAAGACATTAAAGGTAGAAATAATAACTTGGAAAGGATATACCTGGTGGTATGGAATTCAGGCAATTCACAAGAGGCTTGTCCTGATCCAGACCCATCACTTGTTTAAACTCCATCTCGGAATCCTTAAGCAATTTCCATTCATTTAACAGTCTGTTATATCGGTTAACAATGTCACCTGACCCAAGCTTCTCAAAGATGGCATTTGTCTCTGAAATTGAAGGATACACAATGATAACAATTATCATTGTTATAACTATTAGAGCTCCTCTAAATGACCAGCATAAAATCAAAGTGATTGTCAAATATGACAAAATGGTCAAGATTGCTACCAGTTTATTTGAACCATTTCTCATGTTGTGACATGTATGTTACCAGAACCAATAGATATAAGAATTCATTTCTTATGCACATTTCATCTAGTGCATAGTTATATATATCATCATAGTACATGCTGGATCGAATAGAAATGATCAAATTTTTGGCAAGATTTCCGCACAGGTCCTTACTTCATTATGCATGCAGCAGATGAATTGTTTAGGGTAATGCACATGTAAACATTTCTTGTTATTGCAGAATGAAACAGTATGGCTACAGCATGCATAACAAAGTAGGGACCTGTGCAGAAATCATTCCAAATTTTTTTGTACCTTCCTATTTAAATCATATTCATATTTCATTTCATTGTGAGATCTAAATGCATGTAATTCAGTCGTAAAACTGCAAAAATTATGTATTTCTTTTAATAAACACTTCTTATTCTTCTCTTCTTGTATGTTGCATAAACAAGGGGAGAGTGCAAGTGTTCTAATATCATTACCGTGATTGCTTCTGGGGAAGACAACATATACACAAAACCAACTACAACTCAAAGAATATATATGTTGCCAGCATAAGTTGGAATGCAATTCTGGAGTAATTTACCAACTAAAGTGCATGGAACCTACGTGGATTATTTGCCCATATTATCTTTATTTCTCTGAATGGTTTTTTAATCTTTCTTCCTTTCTTTCCTTTTCTCTTCTTTTCTTCTTGCTTTTGTTGAGCTTCAGGAACTTCAAACATTTGTGCTGAGAATGTCCTGGGAACCAGCAAAGGTCTCTCCTTTTAAAAACAGTAAACAAATTAATAGAGCTGGCTATAATTATTAAAACAACACATAATACTTTGTCAACCGAGAGCTCCAAATCAAAGCAATGCATTAAGTTCTAAAGATGATATTTACGTACGAAAAAAACAGAAATGGTTTTAATTTCAGACCAGCCACATTGCTACAAATAAAACGGTTGTCAAAATTGCGACAGTCGAATTTTATAGCTTCTCCATAAGGTTATCCAAATTAAAAAAAGGCTAAAAACTGAGTATTTTGGCAAAAAAGGATACACGATTTCACCTCCGGCCTCACGTCGAACGGACACAGAGCGTGTCATATAAATTTATCCGGATCCAGAGTTCAATAGCTTTCCATCACGATTTGATGGCTGTAACAAAAGATTCACGCACTTAAGTCTATCACTCATTACCTCTCCTTTTCCAAATAATTTTCCATAGCAGCAAAGGCATAAGTAAAATCCCATCTTAGTAATCCATACTGACCAACTAGAATACTTGGAAATGTTCCATATTCTTCTAACAAGCCTCGACAAGCGTTTTGTTACAGTGGTGCCCAGTTTTCCACTGATAAAACGCTTTCTTATTTATTAAAAGAATATTTATTTAAGCGGTTTGATAAATACTTTCTAATTAATACTTTGATATGTATCGAGTTAGAAAACGTTTTTAAAGCCTCCGTAAGGTACTCATAATGGTTTACACGCCCTTCCCCACTTCGAGGTGATGGTGGTAGTTTTTAGTTAGGGCACCGTTCGGATTTTTAAAATTCCCCACCGGTACCATGAGGACGTATACGTAGGGCGCTCCAGTGTCAATAGTTTTTGACCAAAGCCGGGTTGTTCGAAGCAGGGTTAAGGTAACCCAGGATTAGAGCGAATTTTAAATGAAGATACGAGAGTTTAAAAAGCACATTCCGTATATCGGAGAAAATGCTTTTGAACAAGAGGAAAAGAAACCCAGGTTAACCTGGGATTAGCGCTAATCGGCTTTCAAATAAAAGCCTGTGCTAAAGCCAAGACGGTGGATTCTGGACGATAGACGAAGGACGATGAACGATAGACGATATCTCTGACATTCATTTATTTGTTACAGTCATTTATTTGTCATTTAAATTGTCACACAATCTTGTCACGCGATGTCAAAATATTGAACCGCGAAAATTCGTGCCCTCCCCCCTCCCCTCCCCCGAGCAAAAATATAACTTATTTATATTGGACAAATTATCACGAAGTCCTGATCGCGAATTTTTCGTCACTCAATGTCACGCATTCATTTATTTCTTTCAGCCAAAGTACCTATACATGTATAAATTTTCCACACAATCTTTCGCTTTTGTCACGCGATGTCACCATGGAGTTTTGAAATACTGAACAGCAAAAATTTCGTGCCCTCCCCCTCCCCCAGCAAGAATCTAACTTTTAACGAATGGACAAATTATCACGAACTTCTGATCGCGGATTTTTCGTCACGCAATGTCACATTTATTTATTTCTCTCGGACAAAGTACATGCATAAATTTTTCACACAATCTTTTGCGGTCACTAATATTTATTCACGCGGAAAATACTAAAGAGTCAATCAGGTGTTGCCTGTGAAGCGGTGTTAACAACTGTCTTACGTGAGTTTTAACAGTCAGAAGGGATGGCAGAATAATCCATATCCATTATCGCGTAGACAAAGTGAGCTCTCGGCTGAAAAACGTGTCCGAACCAAGTCACTCAGAAAGCAAAGTGACGCTGTTGTTGTACATCATATTACGTCACGTGTAAATCTCCAAGAGATCTAACCTGATGTAAAGCAGACCGTTGATTGAACAGACTTTCTGCAAAGTCATTCGATTCCCATTTTCGGGTTTGTTTGGTGTAAAAGTTCATGCTTCGAAAAAAAAAATATTCTGGCCTTTTGGCATGTGCAAGTGCGGAATGATTTCCGCACAGGTCCCTACTCATTATGCATGCTGTAGCCATACTGTTTCATTCTGCAATAACAAGAAATGTTTACATATGCATTACCACAAACAGGTTCTGTCCACGTTGTTATGTTTTCGTGTTTGGAAGGGGGACATCCACAAACAAGTCAAACAACAACCATCTTGTAGGGTGAACTGATAGCACATGCGTTTATTGTAACTTGATTGACAAGTAGTTTTACTGAACGTGACCGGAAGTCTGACGTGACCGGAAGTCTACAAGCATAACATGTAACACACGTGTACTGGTACACAAGAGCCGATACAAAAGACCAAACAATACAATACAGCTAAACAATGACTCCTAAACAAAGAAAATACAATGGTTATTCCCTGATGTACCAGTACCCGAGGACAGAAACCCATAAACAATTCATCTGTTGCATGCATGATGAGTAGAGACCTGTCACGACAACTCATGCAACAACATATCACGTGCTTATCGTATGGGTTACGATTTTCCTGCGTCATTTCTGCATGCTGCCTGGAATAGTTCATAAAGCAATCGATTGCGGGACAAAAGAAAAAGATTGTATGTAAAAATTTATACTTTGTTGTCGGAATTTAATAAATGATAACTGACATTGCGTGATAAAAGAAGGAATGCGTGAAATTGCGTGACGAACAATTCGCGATCAGTAACTTTGGACAGTCAGATTTTTTCTCGGGGGTGAGGGGAGGGCACGAATTTTCGCTGTTCAATATTTTAACATCGCGTGACAAAAGCAAAAGATTGTGTGACAATACTATACTTTGTCTGAGAGAAATGAATGAACTTCAGAGATATCGTCCATTGTCTATCGTCCAGAATCCACTGTCTGGGTGTAAGCACATGCCTCGAACGACCGGTCCCAGTCATTTTAAATTTGCATTTTGAATAATTATGTAAATCCAAAACCTCTTTGTCTTGTCTGTTGTGATTATTTATTTTTAGGATATCAATTACGAGCCCTTATTTTTTTCAAATGTAAAGGTTATCTATTTTCGATTGGTTTATTCTGATTATATTTCTCTTTCCATTGGATGATACAGACGTCTGTTGATTCATGTCCTTCAGGTGACTGCCGGTTTTCTCGGAATTGGAGGTCAGTTGTGCTGTCATTTCTCGGAACAAGAAGTTGCTTTGTTCAGCAAAATTTCCGATTTATTCGGGCGATGTTTAAAGAGGGTTCATTTCTCTGTATTAGGCTCCAAAAACCTCGAAATCTGATCGGCAAATGTCAAGCTCACAAAGAAAAGAGAAAATCCGGAGAGCTTCGATGAGTTGATCAAATACCGAGGCTAATATACGATTACTACTGTTCATTACTACGATTGTAGTAATGTTGAAACTGAATTGATCTAAGTCCGCGTTACAAGCACAGCTGAAAATTACCGTGATTTCGGAAATCCATGTAGTTGCCGAACTGGAAAGTGAAATCCATGGAGTGTGATCAAGGTTTTTTGAACGCCAAAGAGACAAACAAAACGAAGCAGGAGGACGCATCGCCGGCAAGACCTTATCAAGTTGAACTTCTCGAAAGAGCCAAAGAAAAGAATATCATCGTGTGTCTAGGAACCGGAACAGGGAAGACATTCATCAGCGTCATGCTGATAAAGGAACTAGCTCATCAAGTAAGAAACTCTTTCAAGAACGGCGGAAAAAGGACGTTTTTCCTGGTAAATACAGGTAACAAAGTTCTTTATTACTTCTGGTCATGCTAATTGTTGTGGGGGTGGGCGAGTGGCAATTGCTGCTCGTGGCGTAACAAGAGAACATGCAAGAGTACCTAGCGGAGCCGCTCCTCCAAATACCCGCTCCGCAGACCGTACTGAGCTGGCTGGGAAATTTCCCTTTGAGCCAGAACCTTGCTAGCTTTTTTCTGAAATACCGATAAACTTGTTTTTTCTTTTTTTTTTAATTTTTTTTTTTTTAATTTTTTTATCGAGGACTAGTGAGCAGCACAAAGGAGATTAGCGCTAATCGTGTGGCCCCCAAAATATAAAACACGCAATTCCGCAATTTAGGCGTTTTTCGTAACATACGCATGGGAGGGTATTAATACTCTGATTAACCGAAATAGGAAGACAAAGATGGCATCAAGACTCCAGCTTCCCAACAGTTCAGGTACAACCCAAAGTCTGCCTGAAATGGCGAATATAATGAACAACTACTTCGCATCTGAAGGACCTAAGCTTGCAAATAACATAACACCATCCACTAGAGATTTTAAAGATTATCTAGAGAATTCAAATTTTCCCAATTCTTTTTACTTTCACAATGTCACCCCTTTTGAAATCGAAATGGAAATTATAAACACCCCATCAAATAAAACGTATGGACTCTTGTCCAGTGTGTCTACTAAAATCTGCGCGTCAAATCATATCTCAAGTTTTAGCTGGTCTAATGAATATGTCTATTTCGTGTGGTATCTATCCCCGTCAGTTGAAACATGCTAAAGTAACTCCGATTTACAAAGCGGATGACGAAACTGATCCAGGCAATTATCGCCCTATCTCGTTATTATCCGTTTTTAATGGAATATTCGAAAAGTTAATGTATAAAATTAAGATATTTGATAACAATTCTAAACAATTAGTGTCTCTTGAGCGTAAAACATATGTGAAGTACCTTGGAGTTCTAATTGATGGTTCTCTCTCTTGGAAGTACCACATTGATTATATCTCGACGAAAATAAGCAAAGGAATTGGCATTATTGCTAGGCTTAGGCATCTGGTGCCGTTTACTACACTTTAAAATATTTACCGCTCCCTAATCGAACCCTATATTTCTTATGGTCTCGTTGCTTGGGGTCAAGCCGCAAATACTTACATAAACAAAATCGTCATTTTACAAAAGCGGGTTCTTCGTTTAATGCATTTCTTAGACTAAGTAGTGAGAATATGGGGTTTCTAGGACAAATTTTAAAAAAAGTGAAATAAAAAAATATTACAAAAAATATTACTAAAGATTTCATAAAAATATTAAAAAAAATATTACAAAATTATTAAAAATATTACAAAAAATAAAATTGAATTCAATTGCGGTTTAAAAACAAAAATAATAAAAAAATATTACAAAAAAATATTACTAAAGATTTCATAAAAATATTAAAAAAAAATATTACAAAATTATTAAAAATATTACAAAAAAATAAAATTGAATTCAATTGCGGTTTAAAAACAAAAATAATAAAAAAAGTAAAAATGGAAGGGTTTCTAGGACAAATTTTAAAAAAAGTGAAATAAAAAAAATATTACAAAATTATTAAAAATATTACAAAAAATAAAATTGAATTCAATTGCGGTTTAAAAACAAAAATAATAAAAAAGTAAAAATGGAAGAGTTACAAAAGAAAAAAGTTGTAGAATTGAAGCAAATTGCTAAAGACCATGGTGTTGAAAAAATTTATAAATTGCGTAAACCTGAACTCATTGAAGTGTTGAGTAATATTCCAGAAGTTATGGAAGAGATGCGAAATCTTCAGAAACAAAGAATCATTCTTGACGAACCAATACCTAAGATTAATGTTCGAACTCTAAAACCAAAAACCCCAAAACCAAAACCCCAAACCATGCCAATTAAAAATTTGGAAAGTAAAGTTGTCAAACCAATAATGAAAGATATTAACAAGTTCGCAGATTGGATACTATCTTATGTACCAGAACCCCCTAAAAAGATTGTAGATAAACGAATAGAAAGTATGAAGGAAAAGTTTAACAAAATATTTAAACGTTTAAATCAAAAAGAAAATTCGAATGAAAAGGCTGATCAAATAAGAAAACGCTTTGCTCCGAAAGAAAGTCTGAAGGAAAGATTTAAAAGAACGTTTAAAAAACCTACCACTGAATATGAAAAAGAAGAAGATTTCACCCCAGTAGAACAAGAAACGGCGTTTGATGGGTATCTGAAAACATACAGGATATATGGTAATAAAAGGTATGATGAAAAGACATTTATGAAAAAAATCAAACCAAAAGTTATAGATCTAATTAATCAGCAAAAGAAACCGCTGAAGGTAAAATTTATTATTGTCTGCAAATTTATAAAAGAGAATCCTAATACACTAAATTTTGATGAAGCATCACCCCCATTTCATACTAAACAACCAGAAACGATAACAGAGTCAACTGATTTATATAACTTATTCGATGTGATGACTAACAACCAACTTGAGGTGTTTAAGAGGTTTACGGAAAATGGTTCAGGTTGGGTATTCGATCATGTGGAATACTTTGATATAAAAATTGACCCATTTGAACCACTTTTAGGAAGTTCTTATATTCCATTACCAAAAATTTTAGCAAACAAAAAGTCAATTGTTAACCTACAGAATTTCTATGATAATAAGTGTTTTAGACATGCAGTAGCAGAAGGTGCATTTCCCAGAGATGTTCATCGGGAGAGGGTAAATAAAGAACTGATAGAGAATGAAGAAAAGTTAAACTGGGAAGGAATAAATTTTCGTGCTGAATGGAAAGATATTGATAAGTTTGAAAAGCAAAACCCCTACTACGCGATTAATGTCTATGGATATGATGATAAATGTGAAGTATACCCTCTAAGAATAAGTGATAAACAAAGTGGTTATTTGATAAACTTACTTCTAATATCAAACGAAGAAACAAACCACTATTGTTTGATAACTAATTTTAGTGGATTGGTAGTTTCACAAGTTACTAAACATAAAGCTAAGATTTACGTATGTTATAGGTGTTTTTATCATACTCATGAAAAGGAAAAATTAGAAAATCATAAACTATATTGCATGAAAAACGAGCCTGTTAGGAGTGAAATGCC
Source organism: Ricordea florida (assembly GCA_949710005.1). Taxonomy (NCBI): domain Eukaryota; kingdom Metazoa; phylum Cnidaria; class Anthozoa; order Corallimorpharia; family Ricordeidae; genus Ricordea; species Ricordea florida. Next base: position 6,090,507 of record OX453284.1, read on the forward strand.
TATGGATAAATATGGAAATCCTGAATATATTAAATTCATTAATTATTACAAAAAAATGCGGGTACCCTTTGTTGTATATGCAGACTTTGAGAGCTTTACATTGAAAATACACACCTGTTCTCCAGATGAAATTAAAAGCTTTACTAAACAATATCAAAAGCACAAACCATCTGGATACTGCTATATAATAAAGTTTTTTGATGAAAATTATGAAACCGTTATTAGACAATACACCGCTAAATCCCCAGAAGAGGATGTAGGACAGAGATTTATGGATGAATTAGAGAAGGACGTTAGAGAAATTTACAAAAATATAAAACCTAACAAGAAATTGAATTGGATGTCGCAAAGGGAAAAATTTAACCATAAAAATGCTACCAATTGTCATATATGTGAGGGTGAATTATTGGAAAAAGATAAGGTAAAAGACCACTGTCACTATACAGGAAAGTATAGAGGAGCAGCTCATAGTAAATGTAACTTAAATTATAAAATTACAAAATTTTTCATACCAATTATCTTTCACAACCTATCAGGATATGACTCACATCTTTTTATTAAGAATATTGGTATAACAAAAGGTAAAGTAGATTGTATACCTAATAATGAGGAAAAATATATTTCTTTTAAAAAAGAGATTGTACTTGATAAATTTATAAATAAAGAAGGTAAGGAAAGAGAAGTGAAGTGGGATCTTAGATTCATAGATTCATTCAAATTTATGCAATCCGGTCTTAGTAGTTTAGTTGATAATCTTACAAAATGTGGGAAGTGTGAGGCCTGCAAACCATGGGATTGTATGAAGAGATACATAGAAGATGAAAAGATTGTTCAGTATAAAGGTATTGGTAATTGTGAAAAATGTAAGAATTGTTTATTAGCAAAAAGTAAGTGTCTTTCTCCAAAAGATGAGAAATTAACTGAAACGAAAAAGAAATTTAGAGATAAGATGTATTTAATGTTGAGAAAGGGTGTATTTCCATATGATTGGTTTGATAACTTTTATAAACTAAATGAAACTAAACTTCCGCCAAAATATGAATTTTACTCAAAACTAAACGACGAACATATAACAGAAGACGACTATCAATATGCTAAAAAGGTATGGAAAAATTTTAATATGAAAACAATGAGGGATTACCACGATCTATATCTTGTGTCGGACGTACTATTTTTAATGGATGTATTCGAGAATTTTAGGGATGTTTGCCAAAAGAATTATGGTTTAGATCCTGCTCACTATTATACAGCACCCGGACTAGCTTGGGATGCAGCATTAAAGATAACAAAAGTGAATTTGGAGTTGTTAACTGATATCAACATGATACTTATGTTTGAGAGAGGAATTAGAGGAGGTGTATCCCAGATTTCTACTAGATATGCAGTAGCTAATAATCCATACATGGAAGAATATAATCCAAACCAACCAACAAAGTATATTGTATATTTTGACAGAAACAACTTATATGGTGAAGGAATGAGTAAACCACTACCTACTCATGGTTTTAGATGGATTACTGATGAAGAAGAGCTTAAAAAATGGAAAAATATTCCCTGTATATTAGAGGTTGAATTAGAATATCCTCATCACCTACATGATTTACATAATGATTATCCTCTGGCTCCAGAGAGACTTGTTGTTAAAAAGGTGGAGAAATTAATCCCAAACCTTAAAAATAAGGAAAGGTATGTAGTTAACCGCGAGGCCTTAAAACTTTATGAAAGTCTAGGATTAAAAATCACAAAGATTCATAGTGGAATTACATTTGAAGAGTCGGCTTGGTTAAAACCTTACATTGACTTTAATACTAATCTAAGATCAAAAGCAAATAACGACTTTGAAAAAGATTTCTTCAAGTTAATGAATAACTCCGTCTTTGGTAAAACAATGGAAAACATTAGAAATAGGGTAGACATTAGATTAGTTACAAATCAAAAAGATGCTAAAAAATTAATAAAACAACCTAATTATCAACATCGTACTATCTTTTCTGAAAATTTAGCAGCCATTCATATGAAGAAAAAAAAGATAAAATTCAATAAACCTGTTTACTTAGGAATGTGCATTCTAGATTTAAGCAAAACAGTAATGTATGATTTTCACTATAATTATATCAAACCTAAATATGGAGAAAAGGCTAAATTGTTGTTTACAGATACAGATAGTCTTGTATATGTGATTGAAACAGAAGATTTATATAAGGATATCAGTCCGGATGTTAGAGAAATGTTTGATACTTCTAATTATCCTAAAGTTCACCCATCCGGTATTGAGACTGGTGTAAACAAAAAATTAATTGGTAAGTTTAAAGATGAATGCGGGGGTAAGCAGATAATTGAATTTGTTGGTCTAAGACCAAAGCTATACTCTATATTGATGGATGGTGGTAAAGAGATTAAAAAGGATAAGGGGGTAAAAGAATCAGTTGTAAAAAAGACAATAAGTCACAATAATTACAAGAATTGTCTAAAAACTGGGGAAAAACAATTTAGAAAGATGAATGTAATTAGAAGTCACTTACATGATGTTTATACCGAAACCATTAATAAAGTTGCACTATCTGCTGATGATGATAAGAGAATAATTTGTAAAGATGGAATACGTACTTATGCTATCGGACATTATCTTTTCAAAACAGAATCGGGTGGTAGTTCAGTATCATAAGGTACAATCTGCAGTTCTTCCCTCACAAAACCACGCCTAGGAAAATCTACTAAATCGGTGGAGCCGGGCCCGCCCTCCGGGCGGATATAATATAAAACTGGTTGATTAGGTGAAACGACGCTACGCGTAATATAATAAACTTGTATACTCCAAATAGGATCCGTAGCTCGTCTTCGTTCTCCACCCTCAAGTTCACCAGGAGCAAGTAAGTATCTAAACCCAGCCTCAAGTGGTAGCCTAACTTCATCAAGACCAACAACTCTCTTATATTTTTTAGGTTCAATATCAACTTCTTTCTGTTTTATAGCCTCATCAGGCTCTTTACCAGTTATTCTCGTTGGTGTATTATTCAAAGTTTTCAAAATAGCTGGTAATCGTTTCACCCATACTCTTGATCTTTCATCACTAATCATTTCTTTTGCATATTGATGACTAAATAATCTTTCACCTAATATTCTGTTTGCTCTTTCAACAAATGCTTGAGCTCTATGGTTTCCAGCTTCACTTCTTTGGATTTTTACATTATGGTAATTCATAAGTTTTGTAACCTCACCCATAAATTCTTTTCCTGGATCAACCATTAATGTTTTAGGATATTTTAACTTTCTAGAATATATTTTTTCAAAAGCTTTAGATATCTCATGACTTTCTTTTGAGGTTAATGGTTCTGCATCTTTGTATCTCGAGGCTACATCAATTACAACCAACGCATATCGATATGTTTTTCTTCCAACTCTATCATGTGGTAAAAATAATAAATCTGCTTGGTGAATCTGATTCGGTTTATCCACAACCCAGTGCGGTCTAGGGATATATTTTGGAGCTGGTAGATATATTTGCCATATTGCTTGTTTCTGAAGCCATTGTTTAGCCAAATTTTCACTTACTTTCGCCTTCTCAGCTAATTTAGTAATTGCAGAATATCCTTTCCAATATCCCTCAGTTGAATAATATATTTTAGATAAAACGATTTCGTTACTCATTTAAAGATTACTCACCCCCTCCTTAAAATAAAATATGTCGCAAACTATATCTGAAAAAATTAACCCAAACAGGATCCCAAGAGAGCCACTAGGTTTGAAAGCGGAATCAACATTGAATAGAATTACACTAAACCCATCATCAGCTAATCCAGGAGAAACACTATATATAAATATTCCTAAACTTTCTGAAAATTTAGTGATTGTGCCAGGAAGTGTATCTCTACTATTTAATTTGACTGTTGATGGTCATGCTGATAACACCATCGTGAATAATGTAGGTAGTAATCTTGTATCCAGACTCAGGGTTCTTTTTGGCGGTGAAACACTACAGGATACTCAAAGATACGATCTATTTCAAACATACCATGACTTATTCTTAACAGATGAAGAACGTGAGGATAGATTAAAACAAGGTATTTCTTCTGTAAACATGAGGAAACTCAGGACAAATGCGGGTGATAAGGTAGACACAGATGCAAAAGAAGTAGCCCTTGCAGTAGTACACAACACCAAGTACCATATCCCACTAAATCATCCTATTCTCAACGATCATGGGGTTTTTTATCCAAAGGCATTAGATCATCAACTAATCTTTGAGATTACACTGGCTCCAGTTAACGATATTGTTGTTTATTCTGATACGAGCAAGACTCCAACTTATAAAATCACAAACCTTGAGTTGGAATATTCTTGTATATCAAGTGAATACTTAGCTCGTGAGGCACATGCAGCTTATCAGGTTGGTAAGGGATTCTTTTATGAAAATGTCACTCTACACAAAACTTTCACCATATCAAGACCTACAGAAAGCGTTATAAACCAGCATATTAATCTACCTAGAAGGTCAATTACAGGGATATTATGTTTGTTTACATTACCATACGGTGGAGGAGCACGAGATTCTGAGAATTTTTTCAATCCAGGTATCACCTCAATCAATATCGATGTTAATGGTGTACCAAATCGTTTCTACTCTAAGGGGATGGTACCTTCAGACCTCTGGGAGTCGGTAAAGAAACGTTTCGGAAGAGATAGTGTAAAGGAAAAGGATTTTTATAGTAAAAAGTTTGCTCTGTGGATAGATTTGAGAACTCACCCAGATAATAATATTCATGGAGGAGGTCTAGCCTTAAACAATGCACAAGATGGAGTAAAAATAGAAATGAAAAGAAAAGTTAGTGGATCTGGTATTATGACTTGTTACATGTTTGTTGTAGCTGATGCGTTAATGGAGGTCATGAATTCAAACTTAAGATCAATAATGTATTAGTTAAAATATGGAAGAATTACGAGAAAAAATTCCTTTCCATTGCATTATAACTGGTCCAACAAATTGTGGAAAGACAAAGTACATCATAGATCAACTCCGAGGTCCATTCCGAAAAGTTTTTGAATTCATTGTTCTAATATGCCCAACTTATTCTAAAAATAAAACCTATCATAATTTTGCTAATAAAGATAAACATTTCTATGTATTATCACCCGATGCTAGTAACGTTGATGAGATTAATGAATTGTTAACTGATTGTCAAACTTTATTCTCTGGAACAAATACATTAATAATTTTAGATGATTGTGCTGTTTCTAATGATCTGAAGAAACGATCAAACAAGTTTATAGATTTAGCATTTTCTGGAAGACATCATGGATTATCAGTTTGGGTTCTAACTCAGCAATTAACTTCAATAGCAAAACCATTCCGTGAAAATGTAGCTTGTGTTGTTACTTTCCATAACCCATCACAAAAAGGTATGAAGATGTTTTTCGAAGATTATGGTGGTGATTTGGATTATGAATTATGTAAAAAATTTATGCAATTATTAAAAACTGAAAAATATTCTAGACTTTGTTTATCTTTTCGTCACCCATTTAATTGCTATTTGGAGATCCCTGAAGTTATAAATTTAAAGACCTGACTGTAGGTAAGAAAATTGTAAAATGGTAGAAGTTGAAGATTATATTGAAGAAGAAAAGACTGGAGGAAATACTGAGGTAAAAGATAATGATGATAATGAAGTTGAAATAAAACAAGAATCACTAGCCATCCTCGCAGCTCTTGGAACCACAAAGGAATATTTAGGGGTTGATATGAGTCTTGGTGATATAAAAAAATTATCAGTAAAAAACATTGAAAAATATTATAATAGATATCAGGCAGTATTAGGTAAGAAAATTAGTGGTGGATTAGTTGATTCATCTCTTCAATTAGTTTCTCAAGTCATTTCTTACATAGTTCCAGTAGATGATATAGAAGCTCTTTGTGTGGATTTAAAGAATGATGACTTGGTTAATCGCGAACTGACAAACATTGTAGGGCTCTTAGCATTGAAAGCAGGAAGATTGACAGCACTTGCTAGCGGGCTATTCCAGGTTGCTAAACATGTTAAAATAGGTAAAATACAACAAGTTACAAGTAAAAATATAGATGATTCCAACAAAACTGAGTAGGATACTAAGCAATCTGCTGATGGTTATGATACTGTTTACTAAGCATGATATGATGTTATTTAAAGATTTCTTAATGATATGTAAAATAATGCCTGAAGAAGTTGTTGAACAAATTACTAGAGAACAACCAAAAGACAAAACTGAAGGTAATGCTTCTAAAAAGAGGGAAAAAGATCCTAAAAAAGTAGCAGCAGGTAAGAAATTAGCTGAATATAATAAAAAAGCAAAAGAAGCATTAGCTAGAGAGACCCTGCGAGCTGAGGAGCAAATGAAACGTGAAGAAGAGCAAAATTCCAATGAATATGGCGAGTCTAAAGCATGGCTTCCAGAACTATCTTTTACAACCGTTTTATCTATTGTAGGAATAGGGTTTACAGCATTTGATATGTTTATGAGATACCGACAAAAGGAGGATAATAAAAATAGAATAGTAGATTTATCTCATGTTCCAACTAATGTTCCACCCACAAGATCCGAAGAACCAGCTCCGAATAATATCCCCACCCAACCATCACAAAAACCACAACCTCCAAAAATGGGAATGATATGAGTAAGCGATTTTGCTTCGCGGCCCTAAAGGGGTCTAAAGGTTTCTTACTGATACAGTAAAAAATTATGTCAACTGAAAACAAACTTGTGAAAACTGTTACTGATTCAGCAGTACTTATTGGGTTAGCAGCTGCTGTTGGTTATGTAGCTAAAAAGGCTATGAAAGAATCATTTATGAACGACCCATCCTCAAGTATTACAAATTATGCTAAATGGGTGGCTGTATTGTCGGGTAGTATGTACCTAAAAACATATTTAGAGGATCAAAAGATTTTACCAAATTAAACATGGCAACAATAGCAATGATGTTTGGAGGAGCTATTTTGAATGCAACCGCCTTTGTTGGTGGATCATATCTTGCAAAATATCTTTCAGGTGATAAAACAGATGCAGAACGAATACGACACGATAAGGCATTAGAAAAATATCAAAAAGATTATGCTACATATCAGGAAAATAGTCAGAAACTAATTGATTGGAAATTACAACAAAAGGATGCAAAATATCAGGCTTCAAAAAATATTTCCAATACAGATGAAGCTTTGAAATTATATAGTCAAATGCATGAACCAAAATTTTCGGATTATTATATACCTAGTGACAATCAAAAGAAAGGAGAAATAGCATATGTTGGTGTTGGTATGTTGGCATTGGGTTATATGGTAAGTAAATTCTTTTAGGTAATTGTATGTGATTAGTTAAATCCTGTCGGGTTCCGGCATAGTCGGTCTAAAGATTTCTTACTGATGAGTAAAAAATCATGGCAGAATTACCAGAAGTACCAGACGATGATCCCATTGGATTGGGGGAAGAAGAAAATCCTGATGATTTTGATGAAAAAAGTTCACTACTTGGTAGAAAGCCATCACAAAAAAAAGTTCTAGTAACATCTACAACCAGAGGTGATAGGAATTATGAGGATGAGGGTGCTAGACCTAAAACAAAATCAGGATATACACAATTACCAAGTGAAGAAATAGAATTAGAGGAACAGAAAGAAAAAGATGAGCAATATGAAAATAGGATGGAAGCGTTGCAATATATAAAAAGTTTTTTACCTGAATTTAAACCTTTTGAAGCCACGTTTACAGCATTTTTTGATAGTGAAGGAAATACAATGGTGATGTTGAGTAATAGACGTAATGCTACGCCACACAAATTGATTGATAAAAATGGGAAAATAAACACTAAAGGTTTACCAAACACTATATTAAAAGAGATTGGTGGTGATTATGAAACACTTATTTCAAGAAATTATAATACAGCCTTGCGGTTGAATGAAGCCAATAAAAAAATTAGGGATTTAAATAATGCAATAGGTGAGTTAAGCTCAGTTGTAGAAACAGGTGAAAAGGAGATAGAACAATATGTTAAAATTGATAGAAAAGAGTTGAAAAAAATAATTGAAAAACAACAAACCAGAATTGCTGAAATTGAAAGCTATTTAGATGTGGCTGTAGAACAGAAGGTATTAGCTAAAACAGAGGTTGAAAAACTTAAAGTTGAATTGAATCGATACAAAGATGAAATAGATAAGTATAAGAAGGGACAGTCAAATTTAACAATGTTAGAACGTGGTAATGAAAGATTAAAAGCTGAAGTTGATAAATTTAGGGAACTAACAAGAAAGAGTATTATTTACAACCAAGAACAAATAGCTGATCTGGAGAGTAAAAATGAAGAAATACTTAAAAATCTACCATTACGAGAACGTGTGAAGGCTATCTTCAAAAAGTATGGTTTTACAGTATTTGCAGTTGTAAGTGCTGTTGGTGTAGTAATTGGTGTTATCGTTTCTAATCTTTCCAAAGGTCTAGCCAAATTGGGTAAAGGTGTTGGTAATGGTTTGAAAACTATAGGTAAAAAACTAGGTGAAATATTACCAGGAATGGTTGGTGCGATTGTAAGCTTTCTGTTCAAAACAGCGGGTGAGGTTATTGGATTTTTAGGTAAGAATGCTTGGTTGTTGATAATGGCTGTGGTTCTATATTTTGTGGAAAGGGTAAAGAAGAGAAAGTAACAAACCTGTTCGAATTTATTTGCTCCGCCCGATTCGCGGCCCTAAAGGGGTCTAAAGATATCATGTTGATCAGTAAAATACAATATGGATGACTACAATAGAATTTATCCTAATGTGCCTGTTAATTCAGACCTGAGTTCCTCATTTCAGTCGGTTAATTTCAGACTACAAAAGTCATGCGAAGTACTACAAAATCTTGAGAAGGAAATTAAACATTATGAGGAAGTTAGAAAAAAGTATAATCGAGCGAGAGGTATATTTACAAAAATAAGTGTTAGTAGTGGGGTGTTTTCAGTTATCCTATCTGCAAGTGGACTTGGAACCTCCCTTACTGGTTTTGGTGCTGCTGTTGGTATCCCATTAGGAGCAGTGGGAGGTATTTGTGGGGGAATATCGGTTGGATTCGGTTCAGCTTCTAAACGACTTTCATATAAAGTTAGTAAACATGAACAGACAGTTTCTTTGGCAAAAGCAAAAGTAAACACTATTCACGACTTGGTTTCAAAGGCTCTAAAAGATAACGCTATATCCGACCAAGAATTTTCTCTAATTTTATCAGAGGTGGATAAGTTTGAAAAACTAAAACTAGAAATCCGCCAAAAAACCAGGAAAGATACAGAAAAAAACTTAAATATGAATCAGATAAGAACAGAGGTTCGAGCGGAAATATTAAAGGAACTGGCCGAAGGGAGGGGGAGAACCGTTCCCGCACGTTGAAAATTTCATATGAGAGAACTGATGTAGGATGGAATTGTTATGCTGGTGTTAGAAAAGAGGTGATTTAAAAGCAACATGTTATGAACAAAAAAATGCCATTATTCAATGATTTCAGAAATATGTATCCAAGGGCTGATATAAGTCATTTCACATTTGTGCCTGATTCGTATGGTGGATATATTAAATGGCAAGTTGATGGTACAACAATAATGTCAAATGATGATCCTACTGGAAAAACATGGATTGATGATATTTCACCTCGTTTGAAAAGACTTTTATGGAAAGATTTGGGTTTGAATGGTGATGAATTTAGTTCATTTCCAAATAGTTTAACATTAACCAATAGATCTTATCCTATACCAGCTATTAATTTTGATGACTTTTCAACTGATATAACAAAAATGCTGACATTTCAGGATATATACGTTTCAAATACGAAGAAATTCACCGCAAAGATGAGAAACATATTTACATCACAAGTTGTTACTTTCAAATTTGGCAAGAAAAGTAGAAAATGGTTGAACGCCCCTGATATGAATTATTGGCCACAACAACTTAACTTTGCAGTTTGGTGTGCAACATCTGGTTGTGGTATAAGTACTTTTGAAAGTCTAAATTATCCTAAAGTAGTAAATAGCTTCATTAAGTTTCATATATATTTCACAATAAGGCGAATATTATATGAATTAAGCCTTCCCCTACCTGATGAGAAACCTTTTGTGATAAATAATAATCCATATAGTAAAGTTGCATATCAACGATTGTGTGCTGAATTTGGAATTGCTAATAATTCTGACTTTAGATGGAAAGGGGGTAGAAACGGCGGATTGGGAGATATATTCCTTGATTATGGTGCAGGATATCATGGAAAAGGTGGTGGATATCAAAATGTACATATTGTAAGGAATTATGATGTTGAAGCAGATCGATGGCCTGGTGAAGGTGGTAAATTCGCTGATGAAGGTGGAAAGAAGGAAAAGGGTAATCTCATTTCATTTATCCGTAATGATGACTTTGCTGATTTCAAATATGCCTGGTTTATCCCAACAAGTGGAAATGGGCTCACTAAAGCTGGGCTTGGTAGATTGAATCGATCTGCTGAAGCTTTTGTTTACTGTATATTGGGTGCACAAGTTAACACAAGAAATTCAATTTATGGTAATGGTGGTGGAGCGATTGAGACACAACAAGAATTCTTGGCTTTATTTGAAAGTAGTGTGATCGAGAATGACATTTCTAGTTCTATCCAAAGGTATCAATTAGCTGTACAAGAAGCGAAATTACGGCTTGATTTAGCTATTGCTCCTGGTGTATGGTTGATGCCGAGTAATATGATAATCAATACTGAAAGCGTGACAGGTTTTAATAACAAACTTATGAAAGCGAGTAATGATATGAATTTTGGCGTGAATAATTCCCTAAACACTGAAGCAAAACAGGTTGGAATAAGTCATAACATGGGATCTTCAAAGTTAAAGTTACCTCATTTAGCTGAGACAGAGGAAAACCTCGGAGGGAAATCAAAACCACCAATGAAAACAGACTCGACGCAAACATACTCAACGAAACAGGAAACTAATATTGACTCAACGCAGCATGAAAAGAATATATTAGCATTTATAGTTGTCGCTGGTGGATTAGCGTGGTATATATATCGGTAGATGACTGGATTTTTAAGCTTACGCGTAAGTCGTTTTTTATCACAGGTTAATTAACATAACAATTTTTTTCAGCTTACGCGTAAGTCGTTTTTTATCACAGGTTAATTAACATAACAATTTTTTTTCAGCTTACGCGTAAGTCGTTTTTTATCACAGACGGTTATTATAGAAATTTAAAGATGAATATGGTGTAATCAAAACAAAATGTTGAGTATTACCATGTATGAGTCTGAAACTAGAATTTATTTAGATCCTCCGCTGAAAAATCTTCGGGAGATACAACTCCTGGATTGTAATATACAAACCAAAAGATTGATTAATTTCAAGGATAAACAGATATTATTGAATGATAAGAATCAGGGCTTCATAATAATTCAACCCGGTACATATTCTCTTCGTAATATTCAATCAATCTTTCTTAATGATCCTGATGGGGCGAAGATAACAATCATTGAGACTGATACTGTTGACTATCTATATTCAAATAAGAACTTCAACATTAAAATTACAAGAGGGTTGGGGTTTGGTTTAGGGGTGCCTGAAGTCATAAATCCCGGTAAATTATACCCCATAAATATACAGATTAAGGAACCGCTGAGACTTATGTGTAGTATAGTGGATAATAAGTATTCATATATGAATATAAACAAATATGGAGAACTTGTGAAACTCTCACCATCACAACTACTTGCAAACATACCCTCAAAGGATTATCCAACAATTCCAGTTCGAAAATATGAGACCCTAATAAACCACTTCGATTTAACCATATTAGACAATGAATGGAAAAAACTTGATCTAAAGGGTTCCCCCATAACTTTTAGTTTAAGATTCAGATAAATTTCAGCTTAGCTGATCCTTCAGGTCTTTTGTTATGTAACCCTTGGTTGGGTTATACAACATAATTATATAAGATTATTTACTTTTTTGTCCATCTCTTAATTCTTGAAAATCTAAATATCTACTTGGTTGCCATACTGCAGCAACTATTTCATCATGTAATTTTTTGTAAAATTTATTTTTATGTAATACTTTATATGGGTTTGTATATACACATACAAAAAATGAATCAATAATAACTTTGTTATTAATTAAAGCATTTCTAAATTTTATCGCCTCCGGGCGGTCATTTAAAAAATCGTTAGAAATTTCGTCTGCTGGGAATATATTACTCATATCACATTTTGGGCTAAAACAAAAATAATACTTATAACCATTATCTTGAGTATAGTCAATTTGAAAATCAATATCTTCATATTTAATAGAAAGGGCTTTTGATATGTTATATAAAAAATCTTTTTTTATTGATCTCATAAAATCCATGTTTGCTATTTTTTTATCATTAAAATATTCTAAAGTAATACATATTTTCTCATTATATATTTTTTTACTATTCTTTCCATTTTCTTTTTATTATTTTTGTTTTTAAATAACAAAATTAATTAATTTTTTTTTATGTAACTTAATTTTTTTCATAACATTCTTTACAAAATGCCTTCTGTTTATTATGTTCACATATTTGAGATCCACCACATAACTTACAAAAATTTCTTTGTTTTCCATGAATACATATTCCTTTACCTTTACATTCTTTACAACGTGCCTTCTGTTTTTTATGTTCACATATTTGTGATCCTCCACACTCTTTACAATACTTCTTTTGTTTTTTATGTTCACATATTTGTGATCCTCCACACTCTTTACAATAAGCTTTATTTCTATTATGTTCACATATTTGTGATCCTCCACACTCTTTACATCTTGATTTCTGCCTTTTATGAATACAATAATAATGATACTTAATAGTTTTAGGTTCTGAAGTGAGTGTTGGAGTTTGTTTCTGAAGATTTCGCATCTCTTCCATAACTTCTGGAATATTACTCAACACTTCAATGAGTTCAGGTTTACGCAATTTATAAATTTTTTCAACACCATGGTCTTTAGCAATTTGCTTCAATTCTACAACTTTTTTCTTTTGTAACTCTTCCATTTTTACTTTTTTATTATTTTTGTTTTTAAACCGCAATTGAATTCAATTTTATTTTTTGTAATATTTTTAATAATTTTGTAATATTTTTTTTATTTCACTTTTTTTAAAATTTGTCCTAGAAACCCTTCCATTTTTACTTTTTTTATTATTTTTGTTTTTAAACCGCAATTGAATTCAATTTTATTTTTTTGTAATATTTTTAATAATTTTGTAATATTTTTTTTTAATATTTTTATGAAATCTTTAGTAATATTTTTTTGTAATATTTTTTTATTATTTTTGTTTTTAAACCGCAATTGAATTCAATTTTATTTTTTGTAATATTTTTAATAATTTTGTAATATTTTTTTAATATTTTTATGAAATCTTTAGTAATATTTTTTGTAATATTTTTTTATTTCACTTTTTTTAAAATTTGTCCTAGAAACCCCATATTCTCACTACTAACTACAAATCTCACACTGTTCCTCTTTTTGTTAGTTCCCGAATCTTACCAGTAAAATTGCTTTATTTTAAATCGGTTGCCTCTTTGGTACATGATGCTGCTAATCGATGTGCTCCACCTAATATTTCCAATCTATTTACTCGTTCCGAAAAGATTCACCTCTACCCCACACGATTCTCACAAGCTGGGAACCTCCACATAAAAATGTCAAGAACAAATCAACAGTTATTTTCATTTTCAAGAATTGGTGCTAAAATATGGAATGGTATCCCTCCTGAACTTTGTGGGCTTAGGAAAGCACCCGTCAAACGTAAATTGCATGATTTACCTCTACATATTCTTGAAACTGAGATGAATGTTGAAATGCGCTACATTGACCTTTCTAAGCACATGCGGCCATTAAATATTAAATAGTTCCCCTAAGTCTTAAAAGTTAATTTGCTTCTATTTTCTCTTTTCTTTACTGTCGTTATTAATAGTTTGTTTTCCATTTCTTCTTTTTTTCTTAATATTGTTAAATATATATATATATATATATATATATTTTCTGTTGTTGTACATATAATTTTTTTTTTTTTAAACATCCATTCCAAAATGAAGTAGCCCGCCAAGGATAGCTATGCTAATTGGCCACTCCAGAAAACACCATAACATACCATAATGCTTTTTGATTATCGCCCCAAAATTTTGCATAAGCATTGTCTTCAGTTTCTCTTGGGTGTTGAAAAGGCCCCAAGAGAAACTGAAAACAATGCTTATGCAAAATTTTGGGGTGACAAACAAAGAACATTATGGTATGTTATGGTATTTCTGGAGTGGTCAATTGCGGGCTACTATGGTCTCTGTAGTGGTTTTTTAAAATAAAGTGCGTGTTGTTGTGTTGTTGTTACGCCTACAGCAGGTATATGCTACAATTAGTCATTCCCACGGGAAGTTTCACGCTTACACGTGTGTATTACGTAGCGTTATTTTAGCGGGGCTCCCGCGCGCGAAGCGCGCGTGGAGCAGAGCCCCATACTCATGGAATATGGTCAACCTCTTTTCTTTTTTTCGTACGGGTAGGGTAGGGGAGACTATCAAAAGGAAGGGAGGGGTACCTCAGGCTTGTCTTGGCAAAAAAATGATCTTCTGAATGCACATACTTTTGAATGAGAAGTAAACTGATGAAAGATTTCAAATTTTTATGTCCTTTAATCATATAAACATCTCCCCTGTCGACGGCTAAGAAATACTCCGCGGGAATTTTCTCTTGGCGGCAAATTGCAGAATGTAGCGCTTTCACTGGCAGCTTTTCGCGTTGTTGACGTTGTCATTTAGTGTGTCGATTGAGAACTTTGGTTTCAACGCCGTTGTTTTCGTAAAAAATGTTCTTCTAAATTGTAAAATGTCTCAAATGTATGTTAGTCATTCACGTGTTGCGTTGGACCAGGCCTACTTATAGTTCACACTTTTACGGTTATTTATTTCTTTTGTTAAGTAACTACAGCTGATTGTAGTGAATAAATGAAGGCAGTAATTTTTTAAACTTACAATGTAATTAAGAAAATAATAATTAATAATTATTTTTTCATTCTCGTGAAAAATGTTTTTCGGGCTGGTAGATATTGGTTACAGCTTGCCCGAAGGGCAATCTGTAAAATTAATTTTCTTTGCACCCTGCTTGGAGTAAACATTTATTTTACCGAGGTGTTCGTTTTAACACGAAAATGACAAGAGTTGTGTCCTGCATTTCCCAGTAGTGTGTACAAATCTTTTAAATACATTAACGCAAATAGAATGGTTAATTTCATCAGGAATAGAATACAGTACATTGATAATTTGTGTTTTTTGTAGAATATACTCCATGACTTTGTAGGTAGAAAGACCGTACTTATGGCAGACGAAAGTTTAGACAAAAATCATAGCAAGTTAACCGACCTCGACACTTAACTATAGTTAAAAACGTTTGTGAATTCCTTCGCAATATTTTAGAATGCTTTTACAGTTTAAAGTGAAATGAAAGTACTAACGGGAGCCCCGCTTTTAGGCTTGGCTAAATCTATATATTATGTATATATATGCTATCCTAAGTTGTAACATTCATTCCCTGAAGAAGCCTCCGTTTGAGACGAAACGCGTCGGTATTAAAACTGATAGTTACAACTACAAAGTTCTCCTTTGTGCTGCTCACTAGTCATCGTTAAAAAATTAGATGTTGGCAAAAAGCAACTTCTAAATAAATTTCCTGGCTGGCAGATCTGAAAAGTCAAAATAAGCCGCTGACAAAACAACGCAATAAAAATCCTGGCTGGGAGTTTTTCCTTGGAATTGAAAGCTTGCTGGCAACAACTGAGTAAATAGGCCTTTGCTTTCTGGCTAAAATAATTGAATAACCGTTGCTTGCTGGCAGTGAGGAGCGGCTCTTTTTTTCCCACGCTAGTTAATTATTAACCAAAAACGACTCCAGATTGCAAAACATCGTAACATGCAATAAAACACCTTTCTAGAAAAAAACATTCGTGGAGCACTCCTGAACATGAAGTGACAGCCCCTCTATCTTCTTCGCGCCCTCGAGCTTTAGTCTATCAAATTCTCGGTGATTACGCTGCGCAAGATGCGGAAAGCTGTAACGCAACTCTTGATTCATTTATCGAGATCTCCAGTTCTTTAAGTAGGCAAGACTTCCGCACAGGTCCCTACTTCATTATGCATGCATCAGATGAATTATTTAGGACAATGCACATGTAAACATTTCTTGTTATTGCAGAATGAAACAGTATGACTACAGCATGCATAATGAAATTAGGGACCTGTGCGGAAATCATTCCTTTAAGTATTTACGAGGAAATGTGTAATAGAAAACTTTTACCAGTGGCTTAACTTGGATAGCCGTGACACATCTTTTGAAATTATGGGGACGTTGTAAGCTAGTGCATCTGAACTGGTTGTTTGTATCTGATCTGTTTCGGGGCAGAAATAGTTAGAAGTATTACTTCAAGTACTAAAGTTCAGATGGTTTCCGCCCAGGTCTTCGAAACAACAGTAGCGTACTACAACCCAATTACTTGCTCCCGACGATCAAACTTGGCACACAACTTGGCACACAACTTATTTCGTTTAACGTGACTGCGAGGATCTTTCATTTATAAAATTATGTTATATTTCTTTCCCTATTTCATAGTTCCTTTGGCCAACCAGCAAGCTAAAGTGATAGACAGACATACTGACTTGAGTGTAAAGCATTATATTGGAGAAATGGGAGTGGATCTTTGGGAAAAAGCACAGTGGGAGAAGGAATTCAGTGAACATAATGTTCTTGTAATGACTGCACAAATATTTCTTGATCTGCTACACCATGGTCACATTGGCCTGTCACAAGTCAATCTTCTTATCTTTGATGAATGCCATCATGCTAAGAAAAGAGACCCATACAAGCAGATTATGCAGTTATTTGATGTTTGTCCTCCTCATCAGTATCCAAAAATATTGGGTCTTACTGCTTCCATAGTGAATGGAAAAGTGAAACCATGGAAACTGGAAGCTGAGATACACGAATTAGAAGCCACGCTGCGGTCAACATGTGAGACAAGTTTGGATGAAGAAATTGAAATCTATGCTGCCAAACCAACAGAACAAATAATCACCTTTGACCAAGGTAACATAAGTGAAGATAATGCAATACTGATCCAAATGCTTGGTGATGTGATTAAGCCAAGCCTGGAGTTTCTAAATGACTGCCGTGTGC
Organism: Ricordea florida; assembly: GCA_949710005.1. Lineage (NCBI taxonomy): Eukaryota > Metazoa > Cnidaria > Anthozoa > Corallimorpharia > Ricordeidae > Ricordea > Ricordea florida. Next base: position 6,107,709 of record OX453284.1, read on the forward strand.
AACCCACTAACGAGGCAGTCAAAAATACCCACACATTTGCTAAGTTTACCTTGAGAGAGTGCAGTGAAAGCCTTGAATCACTGGGTCCTTGGGCAGCCTACAGAGTGGCAGAATATTTGATCAAAGACATTGGTAGGTGGGATAAGGTTAGATTAATAATTAATGTAAAATACTAATTAATGCTAATTATTAGCTAGGTATTTAATTTAAAAGATGAAACTCAAGCATGCATACATACAAGAAAATACCATCTGAACATTAATTGAATTAATTTATTTATTACATCCATTTTGAAATCACAGGTGATCCTTGCAATTTGATTGGCGCATAGCAATGTGATTTATTCACAAATTGCACCATTTTTTTGCTCCAAATTGCATCATTTTCACAAAGTTACTCTATTTCAAAAACTGGGCTTCCTGAAGTGGATAAATAAATAAGTAGTATTAACAAAAAACTGTGATTTCAAAAGGAGTGTAATAAAGTGGTAATTGAACTTCATGTTATGCAATTTTGCTCTGAAATCATACTTCAGTGATTTCAAATCAAAATTGTGCTATGCACTTATTCAAAATTTGAAATCACGCATATGATTTCAGACCAAATTGTACTCCACTCTGTCCAATTACCATTATAAATTTTCTTCTGTAGTAGCTTCTTAAGCCATCCTTAATAAATTGCATGAAAGGCATATAAACCCAACGACTGCCATCTAGCGACACTTTTTTTGCTATCAACTCAGTTGCGGGAAAATGTAACTTTGCTGATTTAAGTTTTTGATTAGCAATTTTTAATTTCTCTAGCCATCAACCAGTTGATATTTGTTTCCTAGAAAATGATACCCTATTCTATATACTCGAAATCTCTGATTCCTGTATCCAATTCCAGACTAAACTGCTCTAAAACCACACCCTTCACGACAGCACATACCTATTGTAGCGGCATCAGCTCCGTTGTTGCAGAGATCTGTGAAACTTAAAGAGAACTAATGACTCACAGGTGCCACAAAGCTGAATTAGGTTTACTGTGCCAACTTTTACAGCGATCCTATGCAGTAGCTTGTTCGGCCGAACGGCTCTAAGTAGGTTCCATGCGCAACAGCAACATTTTCTCAAGTGATTCCCATGGAATGTCTGTGAGCCTTATAGAAAATTACACATGTTTTCGCAATTAAAAGGCCATGGTCACATGACAGCTAGCGCGGTAAATACTTTGCAACGTGATGCGCTTGCAAAGGGAAATAACTAAAAAAACTACAAAATAAAACTAATAAGGCACACAGGTGCCGTTACACCAATATACCCCACTATATCCCCCTTATGGGATATGAGTTATTTGAATGGTGACCATATATGGGAGATGTAAGGTAGATCCTGTTCTTTTTTAATTTGTTTTATTTTAAAGACAGGGCATGCAAATTCCAGGATGATAAACAGGGGCTCTTGTTTTGTGAACTCTGTGGCACAACATTACGACAGCTACAGTCTGTTTACTGCAATTTCACTCTCCAAGACAGCAGTGCAGACCCCAATGTTGATGGAGTCTTTTATATAATGCCTAAACTTCAAAAACTTCTTAGCGTCTTGAAAGAGTACAGGGATAAAGAAGGTAACCATCAGCAAAATAGCAATTCTGTGTTAAATTTCTCAGTATTATTATATTTAATTTACTAAAGTGAATGATTCAATTATTGTCATAAACTTCTTGTCGAGTACTTGTTTTCACAGAAAATAGTGTTATACAATTTTCCCTCAACTTTATGTCTGTATTATGGATGAAATATTGAAACATGACCCAGGATTAACAGCCCCTCCCAGGATTGGGGGTACATGTTCCCATCTTCCCTCTTAGTTTAGTCAGAGGTCACTTAACTCCCTGAAAATACAGTAATTCAAAAATATCCCCTGTTCCCTGTTCCCTGTTCACTTAAAGTCCAAGTGGGGCCTAAATAATGAAAAACATACCCAGTTCTTTAAAAGTGTTCTTGAGATTAATTGAAGATTGTATTTTTGATTTTATAGAAACATTCTTAATAATAACTTTATTGTTTTTAGAAAGTGAAGATGGGAGCAAACTGTGTGGAATTGTGTTTGTGGAAAGGCGGTACACTGCGTTAGCTTTGAGTGAACAAATCAATATCATTGCTAAACAGGATCATGAACTCAAATTCCTTGAAAGCAATTTTGTGACTGGTCACTGTGCTGGAGGAAGAGTTAACTACTCCAACCAAACAGACATGAACTTCAAAAAACAAGAATCAATACTTGGAAAATTTAGAGAGCATGAATTCAACCTGCTCATTGCCACAAGTGTAGTGGAGGAAGGACTGGATATACCCAAGTGTAATGTTGTGTGTCGCTTTGATTTCCCAAACAATTATCGTTCCTATGTTCAGTCCAAGGGACGAGCACGCGCTAAGAATTCCAAGTATATTATGCTTGTGGAGAAGCAAGAAAAAGAAGAGAAGGAAATTGATTTAGAAGTGAGTGACATGAAAGCTGACTTGAGTCATTAAAGATGGTATGATCATAAATTAACAATTTTCAGAACCCACTTCTAAGTGTATCCCTTTCACAATCAGGCAGATTAGAAACCTGACTAGTTTTTATACCAGGTCATGTCCCTGGGTCCAACTTGTTACCTTTTGTCTGCTTTGTTTGGGCAATACCATTGCAACAAGCTTTGCCATTCTTCACTGCCATTGCGACAATATTCCATTGTTCTTTTTAGCCAATCAGCATTTAGCTTTTCCATGTACTCTAGCTCAGGCACCTTTTGTCACTTTGTTTTGTACATGGCTAGTACTGTGATTAAACATTTGTTCTCTTGAGTTTATAACCACATCTCATTATAGCCATAAGGATGAGTCTTGCTTTTTACACCTTTTTGGAATTTTTCATTTGACATTTCCTCCTTTGTATTAACATTTAAGAGTCATAACTAACATTTGTTGAAATTGGATCCACTAGCTTTTTTGTGAAATCGAGAATTATCTGTCAACCATGTGCCATGATCGCACTTTGCCTTCTGAGGAGGAAAGTATTGAGGCAGTAGATACAGACCACCTACCTCCTTACATGCCACGGAAGGGAGAGAGGGGTACAAGAGTCACTATGAGCAGTGCTATTTCACTCCTGTGCAGGTGCGAGATGGTCAAAAGTCTTACGGTGCTTTCTTTTGATATGATTCATATCTGGATTTGTCATCCGAGATCATGGCGAATGAAAGAAACCAATGAATCGTTGTCCAGAATGAATTCATCGGTTTCTTTGATGCGCCATGATGTGTGTGATCTGGGATCACTAGGTCAGATCTGGATCACACCAAAGAAACGCCCCAGTAGCTACTACATGCTATGGTTTCTGAAGGCGACCCCTTTCCTTCCACTAACTTTATCAATAGCCTGAAAAATTCATATTTTCAGTTGTTACAATCCAAAATGTTTCTGTTATGTTTGCTCATGCTCACTAATGTTTATTGTAAAAAAGCAGTAACTCGCTCCCACGTGATATCGACACATATGTTTGAACGAGCCAAGATGGCGTCACCAGAATGCACGCAATTACAAATGATTTCATTTTTACAGCTCCAAATTTTGAATAAGCGGCTGCTTTCTAAATAAATTGAATGTTCATTCTTATTGCTTTCCCTTCATTCATGGTAATTATTGGTCCATTTTTTACCAGATACTGTTCTAGGCTTCCAGGAGACTCCTTCACCCGACTGAAGCCAGTGTTTAAAATTGAGGAAGTTGGACGAGAAGCCTACCGCTGTATACTACAAATGCCAAACAACTGTCCACTGCGGGATAGTATTTGGGTGAGTGAGTCATTTTGGTGGCCTCTTTGTTTGCAAAGATACACCGACCGAAACTGATATATTATACAGTTAATGTATGGTCCCGAGGGAAACAGTTGGTTTTATTTTCCCGAGAGTCCTTATGTTTCCCGAGACGAAGTCGAGGGAAACATCAGGACTCGCCGGAAAACAAAGCTAACTAGTTTCCCGAGGGACCATGCATTAAGTGCTTTGTTATATATGTAGACTTTCCCAACAATCCTTTAGAAAAAATAAACACACAAAGACGGCACAACTGGCGCGCGGGCAACAACTGCGCAATTGTATCCCGGTCGGGATACATTTGAATTTGACTAGGGGCACGTGACCAAGAATCAACCAATCACAGTGGTGGTTATGTTGAGTGAAAGTCTAGGTATATAACAAACCGAGATGTGTGGCTTAAGGAACAGGAACAGTTGATTGAATAAGGTGTCAATGGGTGTGGACCCAAACACGTGCCCTTGATATTGCCCGGTGAGTGGTACCAGCTGAGAAACCTAAGCTGGAGTAATAAAAACAGTTGATGGAACTGAGGAGGTAAATGGGTGTGGGTCCAAACACGTGCTCTTAGTAACGTTCAGCGAGTGGTGCCAACTGAGATCGGTTACCGAAGGAAAAGGAACAATTAAGACAATGAGGTGGCAAATTAGTGTGGTCCCGAACACGTGCCTTTAGTATTGTTCGGTGAGTGCTGAAAAATCTGCTTAAGTTTGGCTATTAAGGAAGTACTTTCCTACCGTAAAGGACAGAAAATCCATTGATTCATTTCACTGACCAAACGCACAAAACAGAATATTCATTCATTTATTTCCCTGATCAAACGTAGAGGACAGAACATTCATTCATTTAATTTTGCTGACCCTCCTTATAAAATTCAACATTCTATGATTTTTAAGAAGGATCAGCGAGTAGATTAAATTTCATTGGGGATCCAGTATACCAGACTGGGATCATTGTTTTACCGAAACCCTGAGCTAATGGCCTTTGAAGTCAATAGCATTAGTCCTAAGAGTAAAAAGGCCGGTCCTATCCCGGCTTTAGTCATCGTTTGAAACTTACTTTTGCGAAAACTGCGGTTACTCCTTTCGCTCTGGTTTCATGCCACATCTTAACACTTTGAAATGACCGTACTGCATGGCAGAGCACTGTGGCATCCCTCTGGTTAAATGTTGAAAGTTCGCAAACGCTTTAGGGTCATGGATTTTTTCGGACTAATTACGTCTGGGCAGCAGCTGGGCTCCTGGTGTGGAATATAACCTCACCTAATAACAACTCTGTTGCATGCAATGTTTTTACTTATAGGGTCCTCCAATGCCGCGTAAGAATCTAGCAAAAATGGCTGCCGCGCTAAGAACGTGTGAGCTATTACACAAAATGGGGGAACTTGACGACAACCTTTTACCAGTAATAACTTTATCAGATGAAGAAAGTGAGGAAGAAGAAAAGGATGAAACTGAAAGCCGGGATGGCAAAGCAGGAACAAAGAAGAGAAGGCGGCTTTATGAAAGAAAGGTGAGTCATATCCAGCAATAGTCGTAACCTAATGACTGAGAACTATCGGTATCTTTAGCCAATCAACGATTACGGCCAGTGAAATACGAGTCGTATTGAACCTTATTGCTTCAGCCTCTCTGATTGGCCTGCAAGGGGCCAGCTATCCATAGTTATAGGGGAACAGGACTTTTCTGTCTCGCAGATTGAAAAGTTGCAATAGGGCAAAAATTGGTCTTGCACACTGACGGGTCGCATGTTATTGCCTGTCGGGACGTCTGGTGAGACTACTGAAAACGATACAAAGCTGGACAAAAATTTAATCTAACCAGTAAGGGTTATTTTTCCAGATCCCTGACGCCTTCAGGAACAGCTTGCCACAGAAAAGATGCTCTTTACACCTGACGGTCACTGACATGCACATCACTCGGCTCACTAACCCTCGGGATCTCGAGGTCAGCAGGCAGTGTTTTGTTGATGACCACTGCCAGAAGTTTGGCATTTTGACGAGGATCCCTCTATCACCAGTAAGTAGTTAATCAGATCCTTTGTTACAAGTTAGCCTCACAAAGTTACAATGGTGAACCAAACATCCCCACACCCCCACCCCAATGGTCTTATTGCATGGAACCAAGGTATTCACTCTGATCGCAACAGAGTTTGTAGCCCAACTGTAACTGATTGTATCGTCTATAACGGTTTTTTTTTTAATTGACTTCAGTGTAGTTCAAATTGGTTGCTTTTGTGTTGTGCTGTGAATGACACTGTTCAATGCCTACCTCAACTTCTGTTGAACGCCATTTGGTAATCTCACCATCCTTACCAGCAAAAATCTATCGCGCGTAAAGTGTTTTGTTACAACCTACAAAGAGTGATTTTGATATCCCACCCTTCGTCGTCACTGAATGGAATAAATTGGGCACATCCTCGGTGTAAAAACCTGTTACGTTCACGAACGACGTAAAACAAAGAAAACAAAGGAGAAAAAACAACAGATACTAGGCAAATAATAGTGAAGAAACAAAGAAAAACTTCACAGGTGTTTACACCGAAGTAAACCCTTAAAACTGGAAATAGTACCTTTCCGACAGTAAAATAGTAAAATAGGTTCAACTGTAGCAGTATGTTCAAACCTTTTCCTGCACAGTATTCCTGCAACAGCAGGTCGTGTGTATAATGATGAAAATTCTCCATATCAGTCACGACTTTCGTTTGAAGTTGTGACTTTTAAGAGAGAACAGAACACTGATTGGGATGGCGCTTTGATCACTATGTTACTCATGTCTTCTACTTTCAGATGGGGACAGCGCTCTGATCACTATGTTACTCATGTCTTCTGTTTTCAGATGTGGACGGCGCTCTGATCACTATGTTACTCATGTCTTCTGCTTTCAGATTGGGACGGCGCTCTGATCACTATGTTACTCATGTCTTCTGCTTTCAGATTGGGACGGCGCTCTGATCACTATGTTACTCATGTCTTCTGTTTTCAGATGGGGACGGCGCTCTGATCACTATGTTACTCCTGTCTTCTGCTTTCAGATTAGGACGGCGCTCTGATCACTATGTTACTCATCTCTTCTGTTTTCAGGTGCGACCATTCAAGCTGTTTCCCGACTACGGTGAAGTAACGGTATCACTGAAGCCGTCAGTACCACTTAACGACGATATAGACCTTGATATTGTACAGAAGTTTCATTGCCTTCTATTCAGCCATGTTCTACGAACTCTTGTTGAAGTTCATCCGGGGTCTGTGGATGGCTTCTTCATTGTTCTGCTGACGCCCCGCTGTTCAGTCGACACAAGACGTATGAAAGACATCCTGTCATTGGATCCATTGTCTGATCTTGTTACTACTCAACTCATAGATGCGGTGGTTACCAAACGATATGACGAGACGAGAAAGCACAAGGAACATCTCGCTGTCACTAAGGTGCGTCAGGATCTTTCAGCTCGGTCGCCATTTCCTGATCGCTCTAAAGCGCGTACGTTCGAAGAGTACTTCATCAAGCAGTATGGATTGAGAATCAAGGAACTGGACCAGCCTTTGATTGAAGTCAAACACCTTTCTGGAAGAGTCAACTTTCTTGTTGAGAGAGACAAAACAGAGAAACAGAATAGTTTTCGACATCTCCCGCCAGAGCTGTGCCATGTGGAAATTTTACCTGCTTCTCTACTCTCGGTATCTGCCATGCTTCCATCCATCTTACACCGAGTCAGTTCTCTTTTACTTGTCAGGGATTTAAGGCGTACGATCTCGGGCGCGTATGGGCAGCTTTGCGATGACAAACATGAAGCTCAGCTTGCGCCCATTGGCGTTGATCACTCAAATAATGCGGAATGGAACATTGGGAGTTCTGTTGGTAGTACGTTGATACTTGCAGGTACTATGGAAGTTGAGGTCGCCATTGAACCTGGGATACTGTCGCCTGGTCTTTGCACCAAACTAAAAGAAATTTTTCCCAACAGAGGACGAATAGACCTCGTGCCAGACTCGGCCCTTGTCTTACAAGCGTTGACGACAACACATGCTGGGGATGCATTCAACCTGGAGAGATTGGAGATGCTAGGGGATGCCTTTTTGAAGTTAGCAGTTTCCCTTTACCTCTTCTGTACTTATCAGAATAAAGACGAAGGGAAACTGACAGAAAGGAAGGTCAGACAGTTAAGCAATCTGGCACTATTTCGAGCAGCTGAGAAAAAATCTTTAGCTGCGTACCTGCAGAGCACGCAGCTAGCACGTGACGTGTGGTGTCCTATTGGATGTCGAGTCATAGAAAATACGATTGCTCAAGGAAGCGAACCGATGGATGTGGACCATGAAAGCACGAGAGGTACTGGTGACGTTCACATGGAATTCGAAGAAGGGAGCATAGGTGGCACTGAGCATGCTCGATGCAGTCGCACAACACAGAGAATATCTGACAAGTGTGTAGCCGACAGCGTCGAGGGGCTGATTGGTGCGTACTTGATATCCTGTGGTTATACGGGTGCCCTTCATTTTATGAACTTCCTTGGGCTTAAAGTTCTCCCCGAGGATATTGCCAGCCACGGTCATGATAATGAAAGTGCAAAGAGTGGAAAGTATGCTGTTTTTACTGTTGATCCACCTTCACTGTTGGGAAAGGAACCCAGTGAGGACATGTTGAATATCATGACTTCTGGTTTGGAATCGTTCGAGAAATGCATCAATTACCGCTTCCAATCAAAACTGTATTTGTTGGAAGCTTTGACACATGCGTCCTACCACGCTAATCGTGTCACATACTGCTACCAAAGACTCGAGTTCCTGGGTGATGCTCTTCTAGATTTTTTGGTCACGCAACACTTGTACTTCCGTCACGCCAACCTGTCTCCCGGTCAGTTGACGGATGTGCGGCAGGCGCTGGTAAATAATAACATATTTGCAACCATCGCTGTAAAATTCCAGTACCACAAGTTCTTGAAGCAGATGTCGCCACAATGGTTCAAGACGATTGAAAAATTCATAAAACGCGTAGAGGAGGAGACAACAGATGGGAAGGTGGGGGAGAGGGGAGCGTCTTAAATGTGCAGTCTATAAGGGAAGTACCCTTCGTTGACTGAATAGGGAGCTTAAGCACGCGCGTTTTTTAAACGAGGACGGCAACCAGAACAGAACATTTCACGTGCCAGGACTGGGGTGTCTCCCAGATTTTTATAGAAGATACTAATCAATGTAAATGTGGTTGTGTAAAGACAAGTTAAAAGAGAAAACAGCTCACTTCAGGTTGTCGTCCGCGTCTCAAAAACGCACGTGCTTAAGCTCCCTATTGAGTTGTGTTGACGGTGGTTACCACTATGTCCAACCTTCCATAGTAAGTTGCCACCCTGACTTTGGTCGCCTCCCCTGCTCACTCTCAGCCCCGGAACTGAGGGATCAATATCAGTTTCTGGGCAACTGTGCACCTACCCCTCCCCTAATCCAACAAGTTATAATGAGTTAAAAAGTTAGCGTTAATGTTGGTTTAGGGGAGGTGCACGGTTGCCCAGAAACTAATATTGATCCGAACTGAGCTACTACCCCTCTCTGTCCCCTCGCTTTCCCTTGTGGGTTGTACAAACTGGGTATACTTTCAACAGGCACAGGAGCCCATTACCAGACAGGCAAGACTTCCTTAACAGAACTGCGTCAAATCACTGCAATAGCTCTGTTCCTAGTGACCGGTTAGCTCAGTTAGTAGAGCACGGGACCACGAATCGATATCTCTCTGATTTCAGGGTTTAACTGTTCTTATTTATCTACGCATGCGCATTACGACCAAACCCATCAGGCGGAGGGGCGTTGATTAGAACCTCGGCCGGATCATCAGTTGGAGAAAGTGCTGCCTTTGTAATGACATCTGTAAATGGTTAGATTTTCTAGTCTTCTCGGATAAGGATGATGAACTATAGGCCCCGTCTCACAACCCTTGTTCGTAATAACTTAGTGCGACGTTAAGAACCCACACAGAAGAACACACACACCCAAGTACCCGGTGTTGTGGTTAATCCCTTACAGTAATGCAGTTTTAATTTATAGGTCAAGCGTTTCTTACATGAGCCCCTGGCTCGAAAGATTGGGCAACCACTCCCCACGTTATCGACAATGAATAAATAAATTACTTACCGAGGATTTTCTAGGGATGTCTTATAACCTTGCTTTTCTTTGCTATTCTCTGACTTTCTCTGTCTTCCTTCTGATGTTAGGTGACTGCAGACTCCTTCATAATCGTGTCAGAGGAAGACGAGGAAGGAATTGAAGCTCCCAAGGTCCTCGGCGACATTTTTGAATCTGTAGCTGGCGCCGTTTTCTTGGACAGCGGCATGGACCTAACCACAACTTGGCGAGTCTACTATCAAATGATGAAACCGTACATAGGTAAGTATTCAGTGCAGCTTCTTGCTAACCAGAGTTTTGGTAACGGAAGTTGACAGGGCTGGGTATTCAACTCACTGTCATCTCTAGGATCGTGTCTTCGTGCTGTCTGCCGGTCACAGTTAAATTTCAGAAGTGAGAGGTATTTATAACACAAGACGCCTTCAAATGTGTTGAGCTGAAAAAAAAATCGCTGCAGTTCTTCATGGAGTGTTCTAATCGTCCTGCGTTCTTTTACAGATAACTATTCCCACCGCGTACCAATCAATCCCATCAGAGGGGTTTATGAAAATGATTCGGACGCTAAATTCAGGTTAGTTCACCAAAAGGAAAAAAGAATGTTGTGGTCCGCCTAGATCATTTCCGCCCGCAACTGAACAACGTTGATAAGGGTGGGGTGGGGACTGGGGAGAAGGGTCATTGTGGCACCAAAGCCCTCCTGGGGTAAGAAGGTAAAAAACTGTTAACACTTTTTGTGCAAAATTGTAGCACAAAGCAAACTATAATTTATGTCCTGATTATTTTCCACTTCAGCGACGCAGAGGATCTTGGTGATGGAAGAATCAAACGGACCCTGCGGGTGTCCTGGGGCGAGTTTGTTGGTAAAGGTGCTAACAGCCGCATAGCGAAAGTTACGGCTGCTAAGTTGGCCCTAAAGAACCTGCAGCTTCCCAAAGACACGTATTAACCAATTTTCCAAATGAGGTCGAATGCGTTACATGTAACATCTTCCCTAAAGGGACAGTAAGGAGTAGTGTCACGCAATCTGGTTTTGCGTGCTTCACAACAGCAAATCCCAATCCGCCGCGCGGGAAAACAAGCAACGGAGCAATGATTTCAAAGGCCCTGGGTACTAAATTGAGGTGAAAACAAACTGAACATTCTTGCTACTCTTTCCATAGCTTCACTCAATCAATACGTCTTTCAATTTCATTTGACTCATTAGGGTTCATTTTATAACCATAGAATTTAAAATTATAATACTCTTGGAGCTTTTTTTACGGTAAGGTTTTTATTTCATAGAATAATTTCTTAGGAATTTGTCCAACAGACTTGGCAGTATTTAGTATAAGCTACATACTGAAATACCTACTATCCAACATCAGGGAGTTTAAGATCTCCGAAGGCTACGGTAGACGAAAACGTCACCTAAGAATATAACTTGGCTCTATCATACGTCTTTCGCGATTATTCAGTCCGTTCACGTCCTACAAATGGGCGAAGTATCCTAAAAATATATTGGTACGAGCGGTTTCAGAGTCAAAATAGAGTGAAATATTCTGTTACATGCCTACGTTGTCATCAAAACCTCAAATTTGGTGATTTTACGTCGTCGTTATGCAGAGGACCACTAACATACTTGCTAAAATCCGTGCTGCACGTGCAGCACGATTATATATGCTCTTTTAACCAATGATATTATCGTTTTGTGGGGTTGTTATTATTATTATTATTATTATTATTATTATTATTATTATTATTATTATTATTATTATTATTATTATTATTATTATTATAACTAGAGGAGGTGAAGAACTCTCTCCCACAAAGAGCAACAGACCTGTCCCGCGAAAAGGGTGCTTCCAGTTGGCTCACAGTAATCCCTTGTAAGGATATGAATTTCGACCTTAATAAGCGTGAGCTACTTTAACGTTGACCACGCAATGACGTCAACACGGAGGCCTAATCATCTAGCGTCACAACGGAATCCACGACCTTGAGGCTGAGTTGCTCGAAATGGTTTGCCATGACGTAGAAATTGAGCCCTGCCTACAGCCTATCACGGGGATTGAGCTCAACAGAGGTGCTGACAAAGCCCCAGATGCACGGCTTGACGTGCATTGCCGTGGGTTTTGGGAAAGGCAGCGGGCCGCACTCTTCGCTATTCGGGCATGTCACCCAAATGCGGACTCGTACCTAGAACCTACCCCAAAATAGATTTATCACTTGCACGAGAATAAAAAGAGGAGGAAGTACGGGTCCGGGTGACGGAAGTAGAGCATGGCACATTCACACCCCTCGTTTTTACCACTGCAGGGGGAATGGCAAATGAATGCCTGCGTTGCCATTCACGACTAGCAGAACTCATCGCCGCCAAAAAGCAGGAGACCTATTCCACAACAGTCTCTTGGATAAGAGCTTGCAATTCTACGGAGTGCGTTGCTCTACATCAGAGGTTCAAGGACAAAGAGGAGAAGAAGCGAAGATGTTAAAGAGAGGGACCTAGAAATTGATAAAGAATCAGCAGGACTGAACTGAACGTTACTTATTATTTGTATTATATGCGCTTTATTTTATTTTTTTTTTTTTCTGTTCATCGTTTTATCAGTTTTTATCAATTTTGATGACACCTTTAAGCCATACTGATTTTTGATCTCTTTTTCTTGTACATGTGGTTTTGATGATGAAATAAAATATATTATTGAAAAAAATTATTACTATTATTATACATTATTGAATGAGACACCTTCAAAGAAATTTCGCGATTGAATATTCGCAAAATTTAACCCTGATAAGATTGCTTGCCTGGTTGTTAGTACATCCCTGTTGATATAACTACTGAGTAGCAACCAGTCTCACAATAGCGTGGATAATCTTACTCCCTCTTGGGCAATGTAGCAGATCCATGGACGGATTCTCAATTTTGTCCGCCAGAAGCCGATCGAGCTCTTTCCTTAGATCGCGCACAAGAGTAGCCACCTATGAGCAGAAAAATCATTGTTAGCCGTTTCAAACTCAGGAGTGAGCATTGATGCAACTCTTAGAATATCACAAAGTCGCGCATCCAACTTCGACAGTCAGCAAAGTTTACTACCAGAATAATGGTAACGAAGAAACTGACGATCCGAGCGTTGGCCTTCATCAGACCGAAAACTTAATATATGTTATTTACCGGACGGAAGGTCCGTATGGGAAAAAACCGTACTACAGACCAGGGGCACAGTTTTTTCCCTTCGGACCGACCTAGCCCGGTAAATAACTTATTTACTTTTTTTTCTGGATGTCTTCTTTTTAAAGTAAGAAAAGAGATCTTAATCGCCACAGCGGGGAAAAAATCCGTCCCGTGGGCCGTATCGTAAAAAGTTGGACAGGTCACGCGCGCGTGATTAGCCAATCAAATTGGAGGATTTAGGATTCCGGCCCGCTCAGATGGTTCAGAAAAAAAAAATATATACATTTTAGAATGATCCGTCCGGCCCCGCTCGCACAATCCCATAGAAAACTATAGTAAAAGCTGATGTGTGTAGGACCAGACGGGTTGATGTGAGCCGGTCCGGAAAAAGCCGTCCGGCCCTGGTGCACTTGTTCTACTTTGTTGCGAAGTAAAAAAAAAAAACACTGAACAACAGAAATAAGAAAATAAGACACACTCTTCGATGAATTGTGAAATTCTCGTTCTGACTCAAAGAAATAGAGGGAAATTTTTTATTGTAGGATCTTTTTTTCTGATTTTTCCCGCGCGCGCAAAAGCTATCACTTCCTATTTGGAATAAAAACAAATTTTCGAAATTTCCAAAACTTAGCCACTGGTCATATGATAAAATGCTTATTGACTTAGGTCGGCCCGGACGGGAAAATATTTGGCTCTCGTTCATAATACACGTCATGACCTCGAGCCAAATATTTTCCCGTACGGCCCTCCTACTTAGTCGATAAAAAACAGTATATGCGTTATTGCTTTATTTTGTTTCGCGGGACAACACGGGAAATCCCGAGCGGGCAGGATAGTCCCATCCTGCCTGTTCGGGTAGCCAATCGAAATTCAGGAATCCTTTATCTTGCCCGCTCGCAGAACCAGCCATGTAATAAAATAGTGCAAGTAAATATATATGAAAGACCATATATTTGAACTGCGGAGTAATATGTAATGACATAATAACATTGATTGATCATCGTAGTTATGTACACAACTTGAGCAGCTGTGAAATAATAAAATAGTGTTAATAATAATAAAGTTGCTGATTCTTTGTGTTCACAAAAAAAACAAGATATTTTTCTGACACTTTCATCACACCAGTGCTGTCGCTGTAATAACTGCACTGAACCTTCCAGAAAATCCTCGATTATTAAATATATACTGCCGAAACTGAATGGCGGCTGTCAGCTTCCTTTACGAACTATGGGAATACTCACCTGACAAGAAGACGCTTTAAAACGAATCCAACCATCATCGATTGACACCACAAAGGTCCCTTTTTCCAGGTTTACCGACAAACAGTCTCCACAGAATAGCAGTAAAGCGTACACAGATACCATACTGCTGTCTCTGATGTAAACCTGTTAACAAAAATAAGTCTTCCTTATTGGTATTTATAAAACTTCTTTCGATTTGAACTTGGAAAATTAAACGTACATACACTTACACTGACACTTTATTTCAATTTTTACATTTCAAAGTGAACTGAACCACAAGTAGTCTCCTCCGCAGCCGCTATTTTGATCGTCACGCAACGCTAGTGGGGGAGAAGCGTTGCGTGACGACGGCTGCGGAGGAGACTAACCAACAGGTGGCGACGGCGTCAGTCTAAAAGATAAACGATCAAGTCGCAAACCGGGGAGGGGGGGGGGGGGCTAAAATCGGGTGAGCATACCTTGGAAGTTTTGACCTTTTCATGGTAGACAAGATATGGACTTTCAAAATAGTTCACTTGAAAATTCACAGACTTTGGATGAATGAAGACCTGTATAATCAAATAATAATTAGTGGTTGTTTTATTACAAGTCCTCACCTAGGTTTCTCTAAAGGCGATTAGTGCTAATCCACAATTAACGCTAGCTTCCAGGGGCCGGTTGTTCGAAGGCCGGTTAGCGCTAAGCCAGGGTTAAATTTTAACCCGGGTTTCTTTTCCTCTTGTTCAATACCATTTTCTCCGATAACTTTCTCTATTTTTTTTCAGAGCATACAATCATCAAACTGTATTCAAAAAGAATTATTCTGAATGTGCTTTTTAAGTTCTCATATCTGCATTTAAATTTCGCACTAACCCTGGGTTTCCTTAACCCTGTTTCAAACAACCCGTGCCAGTTCCAACTGGACTAGTATCTTTATTGTACTTAACTTTTATTACATGATAACTGTACGTATCTTTTAGCTTATAATGTAGTCCAATGCTGAGCTTATAATATAGAAATATTGTAGAAGAATTGTAATCTTTTAGCTTACAATGCTTAGTATTTATTTATTATCAATACCCGCCAAGATTAGCTAATGCTGTACGCGGGTTGTGTAAATTGTCTTTTTGATATTTGATGAAATGAAGTAAAGTAGTAGTAGTGGTATTAAAAGTACTAGTAACTAACAATTAACCGTAACTAACTTCGGCCACATCAACTATCACCTATTATAGTTCACCACTAAATTTTCTCCGATTCTTATTGGTTTAAATTGATCACGTGACACGATAGTGTTCATCCGCGGATAAACACTATTTAAACCATACAGTCGAGGAACTATCGGCTGATGGTTGCCCGCGGAAATTTGACGTTCTTAAAACAAATATGCTAGTTTTAAGAACATCAAATTTCCAAGGGGCAATTGTCAGACCGATAGTTCCGAGACGTGAACACTCCATTGTCTTTATTGTTCACCACTAAATTCCGCGCGCCAGTTGAAAAACAGTCAAAACCCACTAAATGCAGGTTTATCAAATATTTATCCATGCGCACAGCCTGAAATTTCAATAATGCGCAACGTACATTGCCTAAAAAATACGGTATAACTGTCAGAAAATTCACATTTTCACGGACGGGCACTATCCATCCGGGTATTTTCCTCGGAAGGGCACTATGAGCTGATAGTGTCTCTCCGCGGACGAACACTATCGCGTCACGTGATCAATTTAAACAAATAAGAATCGGAGAAAATTTAGTGGTGAACTATAACAGCTGATAGTGGATAATCAGATTGCGGCATTTGCATTAGTATAGTAGTAGATTTTTTCTAATTAGCTTGATAGAAACAGTCATCAAACAGCAAGAAGGGCTCATCGTTCACTCTAGATTAGCGCCAGTCGGATTTCTAGGAACCCGGATTAAACAGAACCGTAACGCTCCACCCTGGGTTAGCACTTTTGAGGAACTGTGACTAATAACAGACTCGTTCCCAGTCGCTCCTGAGGCGGTTTTGACTAGAACGCATTGCATCAAGGGAAGACCGCACGAAAATCGGTTCGCCCTTCCCAGCCTGCCCCGCGACTTTGACATCATTTCTCCCCAGTCTTTCATCGCCTTTAAAGAACAAATAAGTAGGGACTGGGAACGAGTCTGGACTAATAAACGGTAACTAAAATAATCAGAGAACACTTTGGCCAGCGTCCGACTGAACTTATATCTAGCAAACCTGTCCATCCTTGGTCCAAAATTTCAGTTCTGCTGCCTTGGCATCCATAGGAACCGCCCCTGAGAAAAACACAGACTTACTTATGGGATTGAGTTTTGTTCTTTAGACCGAGGAAATGACAGGACTAAGCTCCACTTACCAGCACTTGAAGCTTTATATTTGGTGTCGGGTTTGACAACTTGAACAACGTTCGGAAACAGAGACGCGCACAGAACTCCCAGCACCAGCTTTTGGTTTTTTGAACTGATATTCATCTGAAACAGATAAGGGACAGGTTGGCGGGGATATAAGTAAAGAAACAATGCTACCTGAAAAAAGACAAGGGTGGAGAGGTAGGGTTATCTTCACCTCAGCTAGGTAGGGTGGCAAGAGAGTTAATGTTTTAACATCCATCAATCTGCAAGCACAATCTTGACATTAATGCAGCGTTCAAGATGGAATGTTGCAAGACAAAGATGACATACTTCAGAAACTAATGGTTCCTTTAATACCACCCCCTGTCAAAGTTTCCCCAAAATACTAATTTGGCAACACTGGGCAGGGGATGGAAAACGGAACGGCTTAGGTTTTCGAAACAATTAGGTCACATTATTATCATTTTATTCAAATGCTAGGGAAAAAGAGAGAGGGTTTTCCAAGGATAATTCTTAATGTGCCCTTCAGAGTTTTGTTACGAAGCCTTACAAGACAAGATGACAAGATGATTTATTTAACTCAGCTCAGTTTCACATCATATATAAGTTAAATTTACATAGGCAACTACACAGAGTACAGCCAAGGAATAAAAGAAACAAAAATAGGGAGCGATTTGGGATCATCCAAATAGCAAAGGCTAATCTAGTGGATGACTCCTACAATAAAATACAGTTACAGACAGAATTACAAATAGATTTTTTATAAAAAGTATTTCTTCATAAGGGACGGACAATTAAAAAAGTGATGGGGGGGGGGGTGGGGAATTTTCAGCTTGCACGAATTTTTTTTTTCGCTCACTGCTTTTGCAGGAATTTTTTTTACTACGTGTGAAAAAGTCACAATTGGACCTTCCTTCTGCATGAATTTTTTTTTACCTTCTTCTTTGCATGAATTTTTTTTTTGGCATTTTGCCTTGCATGAATTTTTTTTTGTTTTTTTCCCCACCCCCCCATCACTTTTCTAATGGTCCGTCCCTAAGCTAAGGTAGATAATTAAATTGAATTACAGCCGACAAATAAATTAATGCATTTACTAAAACGTTGGTTCGTTCGTTAGTTCATTCGTGATCTTCCCTCACCCTCCCGTCCCTCATCCTCCCGACCCTCATCCTCCCGTCCCTCACCCTCCCGTCCCTCACCTCTTCGCCCGTGGCAGCCAGTACCCCGTCACCGGTCCGCGGCGTCATTTTTCCCATCTTTCTTGCAGTCAGGTTTGCGCTGATAAAACCGATGTCTGACAGAAGCTCGGCATACTGACATTTCAAACTCGCGATCATCTGTGAACCGACAAAGAAAAGCTGAGAACAGCGGTAGCAGCGGCACAGTATTAAAAGAAAGGTGAAATCATGCCACTAATAGACTAGTTTCGTATTCTCAGTATCGGACTGGAACTAGCTTGCTGTGGAGGCCATTGCGGGAGAATTCGTTAAAACTATTTGCATATGAAAAGAATGACCCGCATTAGCCTCCATTGCAAGCTAGTACCAATCCAATACCCAGAATACGAAACTGATCCATTAACACCCATCCATCATTGTTTATTTATAAAAAGATGACTATTGCGTGCTTACTGATTGGTCTTGGAATCCACTACTTTTCCTACCTGAAGAGTTTTCATGGACAAGAAGTTCATTTTGCAGTAATGATATCCAACACCAACGCCTCGTTCCATGGCCTCTAGCCACCCCTACAAACAAGTGAACACGCTTTTAGAGTGCCAACAATTAAAGTCTATTTTTATCATGTCCAAATTTAAATCAACCACACTTTTAATGGTTCAGCAGCAATTATTATTTTTTTAACACGGTCATGACTCAATGTAAGTGTTTGTTTTTCCCCTAAGGAAAATTTTTAATTTTTTTTTATTTTTAAAAATATTAATTTTTATTTTTTTTAATTTTTATGGTTCACAAAAAAACTGAAGGAAATCAACCTAAGAGTACAACGAGCGAAGCGCGTCTGGGTAATGGTAATGAGAATCTATATACTGCACATATCCACTAATCGTTCATGGCGGTTTACAATTTTACATCAATTCTTCTATTAATTAATTAATTAACTAATTAATTACTATGCAATCAAACTTTACAAATGTGGACAACAACACCGGGGTCTACGTCCCCTATTCTTTTCGAACTGTGTTGTGGGATCTTTAACGTCACACAAGAACAGTGCTGTGAGAAGGGGCCTACAGTTTTTCGTCCTAATCCGAGAAGACTAGAATGTCTAACCATTTGCAGATGTCATAACAAAGGCAGCACATTCTCCTCAGTTATTTTAAGACCCTGGGGTGTTGATACGGCCGAGGTTTGAACTAACGACCTTTCGCTCGACAGGCCGGCGCTCTACCAACTGAGCTAACCGGGCGACGATTTTGAGTTAACCTAAACGAGATTGGTTATCAATAGTTAGTTGACGCTTCTTTCCTTTCAGGGGAGTAGGGAAGGGAGGTTGGTTTGTACCTTGTAGCTCTTGAGTAGGGTCAGGTGATCACTGTTGCCAACAGCCATCTCTTGTCTCTTTTTGTCTGCTTCCTCTCGCTTGTCAAACGGCGCAGACTGCATTATAAGACAGAACCATGAGCACTTTGTTGTGTTTATTACACATTGAGTTAGTTGATTATGGAGTTCAGTCGTCACGTGTGAGTAGTTCGTTAGTTTCGCCAACCTGAGCGGACGTCATCATCAGACAAAAGTGTTTTGCGTGTCGTCACGTGGTGGTTTTAATGTCCCTGTCCAACGCTGTGATAGGTCGTTTAAGTCGTCATGTTATTGGCTGTTCGTCAGGTGGTGGTATTTATGTCCCTGTCCAGCGCTGTGATTGGTCGTTTAAGCCGTCATGTTATTGGCTGTTCATCAGGTGGTGGTATTTATGTCCCTGTCCAGCGCTGTGATAGGTCGTTTAAGCCGTCATGTTATTGGCTGTTCATCAGGTGGTGGTATTTATGTCCCTGTCCAGCGCTGTGATTGGTCGTTTAAGCCGTCGAGCTATTAAGCCATGGCGTTAATGGCTCTAAAGACACTCATTTAAATGATTTTAGAAGTATGAGGACCATCTATGCGTAAGAGTTACCGCAAGTATTGACTAGTGACTCCTTCAAGCCAAAAAGTGAGGTTTGTCATTTCTGTATTCGTGTTAGTCAGAAAGTTTTGTGTACGCAGCCGCGATTTTAGTGGTTAGGATTCTTGATGAAGGCTGCCATGAGTCTAAAAACGCATATAACAACGTTATAACTAGTTTTTCTCTCAAAGGTTTGGAATTGTCCTTTCTCAATAAATCAATATTTACAAATGGCAACCAGTGACTCAGAATGACTTTAAAGATTGAAGCCAGAAACATGTGACTTGCTGACTTCGTAATGACCGGGAAATGATTCGGGCAATTGACAGTACGCAAACAGACCTTTCAGATTTTGTAAAAATTAATAATTCCATAAGTTTGATTTTAGCGACGCTTCAAAACGAAAATATACTTACGAATGGTGACCGATAACTGAGAATGGCGCCAATGGTCAGCACTGGATCTAAACATCGAAAAATGGCGCCAAGCAGCATCAGCTTACCGATCCTTAGGGAAAAAAAAGTACTTAATTCGTGACAAATAAAAATAAAAAAACATCCAAAGAACAACACAGAACGTACTTTATGTAAAGGGAAAAAGAAAGTTTGTACCTTATCGTTTAGTAGATGAAACGGCACAGTTATGACAATGCTAGAGTTATCACGACTTAAAGTGCAACAAAGAGGACCACACTATAGTATACATCTTATTCCAAAATGGCCACCATTTAAATATTCTTTTGTTTTTATTCAAATTATCCCTTGATGCCTCGTTCTTAAGCTAAAATTCAAAAGAATATTTTTTTTTACCTTGAACGAGGCATCAAGGTCTTATTCAAATAAGAACAAAAGAATATATAAAAGACGGCCACTTTGGAATAAGGCATATACCATTCAGTACCTGTCCAAAGAAAGGTAGGACTGGATGATTGGATTCAGAGGTGAAACCTTTCCGAGTAAGAATGACATTGTAAAATAAAACAAACAGTACCACAGTGCAATACTATTCGCTGGCTTGTCAAATTACAATGTACCGTTTGATAAATGGATTATAATTTAGGAAAACAGTTGCAAAACAGACAGTGCCATATTACATTATAGTTCATTCCACTTAGGAACGGTTGTGCATATACACAAAAAAAATGAGCAAAAACAGTTTGCATAATTAACAAAGGTTTGACAGTGGTAAATAAAGATAGAAAAACTCACCTTACGTCAACAGGCAGAGCTGCCAAATGATAACCAAGAGAAGTCAAGTTCTGAAGAACAACAACAGAAGTTATAGTGCTGAAGGGCATTTCACTACTTATCCAATTGTGTTACTCCTTTTTGCTTTAGTCTCTAATCAAAGTGTTTCTCTTTTCATTACCTCGTCCGTGTCCAGTGCACCAATGTTATGTAACCTTTTAATTGAGTCACTAATGGATTCTTGCGATGGCGGCTCTAACAGTTTGCTTATCACTTCCTGGAAAAAAAAAACAAACAGCAAATTTGAGAAATCTCTTATAACGCAGCACATTAAAGAAACAAAACTAATGAAATTAAAGTCCCAAAATTTCTTTTGAGAAAAACAAGAAAACAAGACGAGCAAAACAAACCTTAATATCACGGCCAAAGAACAGGCCAAGTACTTTGATGCGGAGGCAAAGTTTTTCCAGAGGAACTCGCTGAATTTCTGAATAAAAAGAAAAAGGAGGAAACAAAAAAGTTTATAACACAACTCCTCACCTTCTTTGGGGTCAATATTCATACTTAATATAAAAAATATAAACGTAGAAAACTATTGCTAGAATTGAAAATTGTTTCTTTTTTCCCACACATTTCAAAGAACCACTCGCAAAAATGAGTCAGTTGCACAACTAAAAATGCTACCGAGTAGAATGGTGGCGACTTTTCATACTTCCACCCGTTCTTGGAAGTAAGAGGCCTGGGAATGACATACGAAAATCCTACGTCTTTCCCAGGCTTCTCATCAAGCGCATTTCATCTAGGGCTGGATTGAACTATGGGAACAAGTCGCTCGTTACTAGGCTAAGAGCAAAACATACCAGGAACCTGATGAGCTGGCATTTTGTGTTCAAAGTGATGCTTGGTAAACAAGTGGAAACAGACCCCGGATGTAACTCGGCCCGCTCTCCCTCGACGCTGGCGCGCGTTTGCCTGAGAAACCCACACCTCTTCAAGACTTTCCATCCCCTTGGTCGAATCATACCTGAATGGAGAGGGTAAGTACAAAGACTGAACGTATTTACCTAAAAACTGGAAATTATCAGGAGAAATGCAGTGGAGTTTAAAGTACCGCTGATAACCTTTAATTTGAAGATCGCTGGGAAGAAGCAATCACTTTATAAAATAGAAAAACATCTTCTCAACGTACCTGTTTTCTTTCATTTTGCCGCTGTCAATCACAAACACTACGTCATCAATAGTGACTGAAGTTTCCGCAATGTTGGTTGATAAAACAATCTTGCGCACACCAACCTTGGGCTTCCTGCAGGCAAATATTCACATAAAATAAAAGTAACTGAAGCCAGATGGTTTATATTTGCGTGTTTTGAAGTACTATAAAGAAAACGAAACCACATAAATACAATCTTCAACAACTATCCGACGCATTTTTGCTTGCATGATGATTGGTGCGTGATCAACTCTGTGAGTATTTGCTTACTTGAAAACTAAGCTTTGTTCTTCACTGGAAAGCATGGAATGGAGTGGGATGACTCGGTACCTGAAAATCAAATTTACAGATCAGGGACAAATTGCAACAGATTAAACTTTCCCATTATGTTTTCCTTGTTGAAAAACTTGTGAGCTGCGAGGTTTTCAATCTCTTATTCATAAAACATTCAATACATAGGCCGTTTCTTGCATCTTAACAGTTGCGAATCCAGTGTATCAGTCACTTAGTTGGTTTTTTGTTGTTGTTCTTATGTTTCTCTTGGCAATAATTCCTGTAAGAGCGGATTTCAAACAACTGTCGAAAGCAATTGCATGACCGCCATGGTTTTGCATTGCTACGAAAAGTGAGTGACTAGCTAAGGAATGTCGTGCACTTTCTTAGCCAATCAGAAGTAAACCTTATTTGACCAATCGTGACTGGCGCGCACGCGTTGTCGCGCTCTTGGTGTTGACGACGTGTATTCGTTCTGTGTTCTGATTGGTTTTTTAGACGGTGTACATTTGACGTGATTGGCCAGGTTAATTCCTTTGGTTTCGGTTTAATGACAGTCGCTTGATGACCGCTCTAAAAGAGATTTATAAGGCATTTACTGCCACAGATTGAGATTGTACCAAAAGGGAACAGATCTTCTTAACTCCACACTGAAGTATAAAAACAGAGGAGAACTGAAGTTACCTGTCAGAACTTCTTGGACTGAACGTTGTGTGGGACTGCAGCAGTTCCAGAAGTGTCATGATCTCTCCCATTCCAGGAAGAAACACGAGAATAGCACCACTCTTTGGGTACTGCAACAAGGTGGAAAGTTTAGCTAACTTAGAGAGCATTCCACTCAACCAAAGTTGATAGAGATGGAATAAATAATATTCCAAATTTCCTGGAATTTCCGAAGAAGAATGAGGTTGCTTAAAACTTCCCTTTTAAGCAGAAAACAATGCAAGAGAAAAAAAGGCAATAAAAAGTCTTAAATTCCTTTGCTATCTTTTATTGAATCATCTCCTTGATTCTGTACCTCATGCTCGTCGCCAACAATCCACTCAAGGAGAGAAATAATTAAATCAAAATTTATTTTCTGATGATCCATGGTACAAAGGCTGGTGATAGTCTTTTTACTGTAATCTGAAAAGAAATATAGTATAATGGGTGGGAATTCTACATTTAAAAAAATGTCAACAAATCCATATACACGCATGCTAACAGATTTCCCAGCAAAATAAGTTCGTAAGAACAGTATTCAGAAAATATAAGGTACTTGAATATCTCCAGGCCATTTGATCCTCTGATAAGCTCTGATCTGCCATGTTATCACTGGGTGGTTTGAAGTCACCAGAATCTTTTATTTGCTGAAGCTCTTTAGTCAGTTCACCTTTCTTGATTGCAGAATTTGGCTGAAGTGAAGCATTTGTAAATTTCATTGGTTTTGCATATGGTGAACTTGGGTCGACTTGAAATCTGAAGCATAAAGTACGGTACATTTTTCATCAATCAAAAAAACCCTTCAAAAGTGCTCATAATTCTTATTCTCTATCTAGTATTTAGAAAACAGTCCTAAGAAAATATGCGCGCTGATTGGTTAGAATTCGTGTTTCTATAACTCGATAGAAACACATAACTAGCACGAGCTGTTGACGTAATGATGACGCGGCAAAGAGAATTTACATTTTGGTCATCAAAGTTAAAAAGTTGTTTCCCTTTTTTTCGTCGCGGTGTTTTCTAAATGAAATAGAAAACATGTTCTTCGTGTTTCTATCGAGTTATAGAAACACTCATGAAAGTTTGGGAGAACTCAAAAAAGCCGTGGAAACACTTGCCTCCCACAGCATTTCTCGTTCTCCCAACTTCCACTCGTGTTTCTATAACTCAATAGAAACCCAGTACATGTTTTCTATTTTTTAACTATTGTTACAGTATAGGTTCTGAGTATGTGACATATGTAACTTTATTGTCTTATGTATAACAGTACTGTTGCATTTATTCATAGATTAAGGTCACAACTATGAAGTTCTATCATTTCCTTAATTTCATGGCTAAACAAACCATGTATAACTCACTGTGTCATTTCTAGGGAGTCCTCCAGGAATAGCTCAACAACTGGAAATGTACGACCTTAAGACAAAAGGACAAATTTTATATGAATTGAGATATAGTGAATCCATGTGTTACTTGGTGCAATAGGAACATCACCAATACCCAACAGTCTTTAACTGCCAACTACTATTACGTAAAAAGACCTAAGGGAGATTTGCGATATGAAATACTGTTCTGAACTAATAACTAGTACCTGTATTCTAATGACATTTAAGTAATAACATTAAATGATCATCGCAGTTATGTACACATCTTAAGCAGCTGTGAATTTTAAAGCCTGAAGAAAACTCAGGCCTGAATGGGATTCAAACCCATGACTTCTGCGATACCAGGGCAGTGCTCTACCAACTGAGCTATCAAGCCAATAGGGAGCTGGTCATATTGTGAGTTTGTTATATACCCGTTGATGAAGAAGAATGATGCAAATGAATATATGAAAGACCATACATTTGAACTGCGGATTAACATATATTCAAAAACTCATTAATAATTAATTAGGTTTTTGGCCAATGAAATTAGGGAAATCAGTCACGTCCAGGAACCTTTATATGTGGTAAAGCTCACCATTCTTAAAGCCCGGGGAGGGATTTGAATTCGGTGACAGGGAAATATGGGGTATACAAAGCAAATGCAAAGAGATGCAAATTAGGATAAAAACTTTATATAAAGAATACTAATGAACATGAAGATTTATATAAAACTTTATCCTAATTTCCATATCAAAATTAAAGATGCAAAACAACCAACATTCACTCTGTTTAATAACATGATGAAAGTTAACCTTAATTTTAGGCTCATATATTGAAAGTACAATTATTGAATACACAACCTGACATCACTGGCATTGTATTTTTTCAGGTTCAAATGTGAACGAACACTGCTCCTGACTAGGGTCTTTGTTTTCTCTTTGCCTTTGCCACTCCGAAAAAATTTTATACGACCACTTATTAGCATTTTTGGTTGATTTTGGAACACACTCCTCAAATAACTCCCTCTCCTCTTGAACATTCTTAGCTTTCCTGAATACTCTTTTCGGTGGCATGCTGAAATCAGAGTTCCAAAAGCAACTTTCACATAAGTTTTAAACGAGGCAAGATTAGCAATTCAAATCATGCAGTCTTTACTGAAAAAGTTGAAAAGATCATTATTTTAGCTTATCCCAAATAACAATACCCATTGAAACTAAAATAGAGATAAAAACCCGTGTGCATTTCAGGAAAACAAACAAGAAAGTGTGAAATGAACAGAGACTCCACAAATAAGTTTTTGAAGCCGTTCAATAAACTCGCAGATCGTGTTTTATCAGCTCTAAAAGCCCTCGGCTTCGCCTCTGGCTTTTAAATCTGATAAAACACTCCTACTTGTTTATTAAACAGTACATAACATTAAATGATCATTTAATGTTATTACATATTAATCCCCAGTTCAAATATATGGTCTTTCATATATTCATTTGCATCAATGACATTTAACTCAACAAGCAAGTCTTCGTATCCACCAGTCTCTTTTAAGCTTCCACCACTTGGGGTTCTTAACTAGCTAATGCTTTGTTTACAAACTCCATTCATTTGTCTAGAGTTCCTCAAGTAGTGCACCAAAATGAAATATACTGATCACAGATCTGATATCTAACCTACAACAACCGGCATTAGATTTACCTGGTATGTGGATGACAGGAGCATCATAGAAGTACTCTGAAAACAGCTGAGCATTAAGCGTAGCACTCATGAGGACAACACGGACATCTAGTCTCACATTTATAAGATCTTTTAAGACCATCATAAGAAAGTCACTGAAAAAGAGACACGTTCTTCAAAGAAACTCAAAAACATCAAAATTGAGATTTCCAATTGGCAACTTTAACATCAGTAGTAAAGATGGAATACCTCTCTTCTGTTCTTTCATGAACTTCATCTACAATAACATGACTGACACCAGGTAAGCTGGACTCTCCTTCTAGGCGTCTTAACAAAATTCCTGTTGTGCAGTATAGTAGATGTGTTCCTAAAGACTTAAATTCAAAGTCACAGCAAAGTCATTACAGCTTACTGTACATTTTAGTAAATTGAATCAAAACAGTTTTCTATAGTTATAGTAGAATATATGAGGTACATTCTTTTTAGGTGCATGTAATTTACTTTTATGCAGGAGGGATATGGCTGAAAAATTTTCTTTATACATATACAATCGTGTTTTAGTGAGATTTAAACAGTTTTGATACTCTGTAACCTATTAGCATGCATTTCTAAGCATACATTTGAGCCTCTTGTCTACTCCTTTCCCTCCCCTCCCTGAGACTGTGGCATATTTGGTTACTTATGCATTTCAGTCAGAAACATCACACATATTTTTTTACCTGTTTGTTTTCCAGCCTAACTTGATAGCCCACTGATTCTCCAATTTTGTCCACTCTCTCAGCTGATACTCTCTCAGCTACTGACATTGCCGAGATTCGACGTGGTTGAGTACAAACAATAAAACACTCAGCACCATTTCCCTCTCTAAGATGATGGTCTAAGATGAATTGCGGAATCTGAGTTGTTTTTCCACATCTGAAAATGTGCAACTGTCAGTTTTTACCTTTTCAAGTAAACAATATAACCTTATATTACCTCCATAGCTTCCAAAACTGAGTACTGTAGGTGCTACATAAAACACTGATTACCTTTATAACATCACAATAATTTTATACAGAATCATAATCATTAATAATAATTTTTCATTACCCTGTCATTCCACTGATCACAACAACTTGATGGCTTTCAAGTGTTCCTATGATTTCCTCCTGAGATCTCCAGGCAGGCAACTTCTTTCGCTCTTCCAAAATGGATTTATATGCTACAGCAGACTGTGGACAAGAAAAAAAATTGTGGTCAGGAACTATGGGCATAGCGACACTTACAACTCCTACCAACTATAATGTTAGTGACTACATTTAGTACAAGGTGCTATCCTGCTCTTTTCCCTTGTTATAGCATGTTTTCTCACATATTGAGTTTTTTTAAGACATTCCAAAGAGAGCTTCTGTTAGCAGCACAGACAAGAACCTGTTTCAAAGACGAACCTAAAATGTATGATATATTATCAACAACTTTTCAGATTTGAACAAGAATGAGAAATCTCACACTGATGATGGATCTTAAGTAATGGTCTGCGTAAGAACTAGGCAAAAGAACAATAGGCTAGTGCAATAGCTCTAACTTTTGATTGGCGCATAGAACAAGGCGCATTTGATCATATTTACATGTTAATTTGCGCCTTATAAATATTAAATATTATTATTATTATTATTATTAATATTTGACTGTGAGGTAGACAGGAGGGACCTGGGGAAAACTAAGGAGAAAAATGTTGTTTATGTCGGGTTTTTCATTGTTTTTTCGGCGATTTTTGGCCGTCCACCAATCAGATTCGTCAATTTAATTGATATTAACAATTAAGAGTTCACACTTTTTAATTGATTTTGCGTTTGACCTGCTTAGTTCTTACGTGGACCATTACTTAATAGGCTACAGTGGGTCAGATATCTGATATACTTGACATTGAAAAAGGTCTTCTGCCTGTATATTCAGAAATAAATACACAACAAAGCAAAAACATCACTAAAATGTAATAATTAATTATGTTAGTTACTGCCCCTGTTTACAAACTACTCTACTGTACCTGCAGCTTCTGGAACTGGTGTTTAAGCCTTCTGTTAGATTCCTGTGTTCTTGTTTGATCGAATTGGACCTGATGTTTCTTAGCTTGTAAATTCTTATCAGAGATTTCTTGTCTGTTACAAGGATTATCCCTTTCATTGTCCAAGTTTACTTTGTTCTCAGGAACGGTTAAGCTACTGTCTGTTTTCTTTTCTGGTAAACTAAATTCTGAAGGAAGCTTGTTAAAACAATCTATTATTTCACTTTCACTTTCTAAAAGGCTGACAAGGCAAAATATTGCTGGACTTTCAGAATCACTTAAGTTCTTAGCTTCTTCATTAAGTCTTAATGTCACATTCAGGCAACCTGATCGTGGGATGAATTCACAGGTTGAATAAAACACAACCATTGGGGGTTCAAAGGGATAAAGGGAATCTTTACTAAGCCTTATTTCCAGGTGGAAAGGGAAGGCATCAGGAATTTCATTCATTTTGTTTAATTCTGAGGTGTTAGCTGATTCACCAGTGGATGTTGCCTTCACACCAGATTTGTGACTAAGTCTGCACTTGTCACCAAATCTGCAAAATCCTTCTAAAAAGTATTTGCAAATCTTTCCTGATTCTTTGACATCTCTTCTCCCTGACAATCTGCTTTGTTCTTTTTTGATGTTTCTAGGTATTTTGGGTTGAAATGCCTCCAGGAGAAATGGTAATGACAATTTAATTGTCCACACACAATCAGGAATCACCTCTGTGAAGGTTTCATCATAAATTGAGTTAAGAGCCATGACTTCCTCTTGCCTTTGGAGTGCTGCCTCTTTGAATCTCTCTACCGAATAGTCTGGATTTTTCTTTCCAAAAGAGGTTAACTTACAGCTTCTGCATAACAGTGACTCAAGGGCTATTCCTACATCTCCATCATGTTCCTTTAGAGCATCAAAGCATCTCTGTTTTTCAAATCCACACTGAAGTAGCTTACTTGTTGCATAGTGACTAAACTCTTCCTCGCAATTCTCTGGTAGTTCTTGACCAGCAAAGTTCACACCACTCTCAACAACAAGTCTCTGATCTCCGTGTTTCTTCCAGTACACCTCGTTTCTTTTTAACTGTTTTATATCAAAGCTTACATTACTGCTGTACTCCTGAACGCTTCTCTCTAACTGCAGATCCTGTAGCAATTCGGATACCATTTCCTGATTTTCTTCGCTCATCCACAATCTTTGGATAGGCGCCTTTGATCTTAATTTACTTTTCACAGGTACTGAGTCAAGTTTATCACATGGAAGGTCAGGAATATTTGTCGGCAAGTAAAAGTCTTCGTCATTTTCCCCGTCCTCTTCGATATCTAATTCAAGGGCTATCCGAGAGTCAGGGTTCGATGGTCGAGGTTTGTTAAACCGTCCTCCACCTCTATTAGGCCTTCGTGACCCACGACTGCGATTCATTTTGAATGACTTAAAACTTCATTACATAAAATTTAAAGTAAACCTACCGACCTTTCCGCTTGCAAAAAGTGTTAAATCATCATCCCCGTACCGCCACGAAAACACAAAATTAGTCAGGCGTTCTTTGCACGTCAGCCTTAAATTGCCAACTTGTTCCTAGGCTTCCGCGCTGTCACACACCACAGATACCCCAGACTAAACGACCTGGGACCGGTTCGAAGGCCGATCAGCGCCAAGCCAGGGTTAAATTTTAACCCGGTTTTCTTTTCCCCAAAGCATTTTCTCCGATAACTTTCCCTATTTATTTCAGAACATACAATAATCAAATTGTTATAAAAAAGAATTATACTGAATGTGCTTTTTAAGCTCTCATACCTGCATTTAAATACCTCACTAATGCTGGGTTACCTTAACCCTGCTTCGTACAACCCAGCCCTGGTGTTGTGTTTGCCGGCGTGGGATTTTTACTAGTTTATTGTTATAGTTGCATGTTAATGTCACCAACTTGTAATCATCAGTCATTTTTTCACCAGTTCATTAGATCTTCATTCTTTCTTTGCCACTTCGTTCCAATAGCCAATCATTTGTAATTGTTAATAGTAACTTTCTCACAAGTCATTTCAGCATATATTACGTCCAAAAAATATAAATACTCGCTGTCACTCTCTCCCTCTCTTTCACTTCATTTTACTTTATACGTTTTGTGTAGTTGTTCTAAAGTTTGTTCCGTATGCTGTAAGAAAATGATTTCTCCTTAGAGAATAAAACCAGTCGAACAAGGCAAACAAATGAAAGGAAAAAAAGGTAATCAAATGAATAAAGTCAGGCTCATTTTATGTTAATTGATTGGGGTACAAAGAAAATCCCACAAAAGAGGGCATGCTGAATAGCAAATTAGAACAGGGGACTTCTTTTGTGTTACTCCAACCAGAAATTTCCCTGAACAAATGAAGAGGTAGGGTCCTGTATATCACAGGAACTCAATCACACATAAGCTGTACAACCAAGGTTAAAATGTTTTTAATTTCCAGCTCTCTTCCAAGAATAACAAGCAAAACCAACAGTCCAGCCATTGTAAGAAGATAAAGATTGTGACAAAAAAAGGAAAAACTTGAAGGTAGCTGGAGAACTATTATTTTACCAAAATATTCCAAGCGATCTCTTAACAAATGAATAAGAAACTATTTTCTCTACATTTTCAGTCACCTATCTCTTCCTTGGAGAACTCAAGTTTGTTTCAGAGTTTCTGCACAAGGTGAGAAAATCAAACAGTTGCACTAATTTTTTTTCTGAAAAATTATAGTAAATGGTTATGATTGATTGGTAACAGGACTGAGTGTTGTGCAATTCAGTTTGTAATCATCCTCCTGATTAACAAATCAGACTCCTGTCCTATGATCATCCAACTTTGTCATCACTTATATGATAGCAGACTGAACTGGACTTCATTCGGTCTCTTGACCATTACTAATGCATGAGAAAGCTTTCACAGTTATGGAACACCTTGAGGTAATTCTGAATGGAAATGTATTTGCAGACACTTGTCACAATCTTCCACTTTGTTTGCAGGAACTGTTTTTTTTTGTTGTTGTTTACATGGACAATAGTAATCATTCCATATAAAAACTTGCCATGAACCCTGTTGATACATCCATTGCAGAAATCACTTAGAGGTATTCACCTAAACAAAACAACACCAAGTTGCTGCTGTCCTTGATAAGAGGTAGGGTTGAAAATATTGACAGAGCTGTGGTAAACTCAAATAAAATTAACCCATTAACTTCAAGGGTAAAACTTAAAGGCGTGATTTCAACTTCCTGATTGGCTTTTAACACTACTATGATGTTCCATGTTGTTTTATTAATTTCTTTATTGCTTTTGGGAAGGCCAAATGAACTTCCACGACTTTTATCTTTGTCAAATTCTTTAGGAATCAAATGAGCAAACAGTAGTTATAAAACACAAATTTATAATTTCTGCAACGATGTAGTCTGATACTTTTGGGGGTGATTGGCTAGCATTATTCAGTCCTAAAAGCCTTCTTAACAATAGAGATGTTTTTAAGTGTTTCTTTTTACAATCCAGCATTAATATTATTACAAACTCTAACCAAAACAAGAGAATCATATCTTCATACAAAAACCTAGCATTTAAATTTCAACCTAACAAACTGTTTCTTGTCTCAAAGTGAAAGGCCATTAAAGAACATTTCAATACGGAATTTTCACATTTCAACAATGTTCAGCTGATGAGGAGTTACTATGTATATTACTAGGAGAGCTAACCTAGCTGACTTTTACACCTAACTTCTCTAGAACTTTAATTCCTTTTTCTTCATATTCCTGTTTTGTCATCCAGAAGCCTTCCTTGTCCTTCATGATGTCTGCCAATACAGCACCTCCCAGGAAAACCATGTGCTTCCTCCGTGGAGGGTCTTCAATGCGGATTTTAAATTTCTGCAAAACCAGAATATACCCGCAGTTAACAATGGTTTGCTTTCATATATCCCCCCTTTAAGGTATTACGTACGGGGCAGATGGGTCCAAAATGCATCAATTTTTCAATATTTCATAAACCTTTTTTCCATGTCTATGATAGGTACCCCAGGATTATTTTTCTGCAGATTTTGAATTTTAAGTCGAAAGTGACTATTTGATCAGAAAGGTGTGAAAATTAGCACCTAAAAATGTCACTCAAATCAACAATTATTTTAATTACTCCATAGATTTTAATTAAAAAGGTTTTTGCTTTCCGGTATTTAATACGTGTAAAACAAGGACTATTTTGTGACTTAGCCAACATCCAGATCCCAATCCTTCAAGAAATAGTCGCAGCATTTGAAACCAATCACGTGACATATCCTTAAATCGTTCCAATGAGACGATACATGTCGGCTAAGTCAGCCAACATAGCTTCATTTGTATTTGTAAAGTCTGTCAAATATCAGAAGAATTCATTAAAAGGAACAGAAAACATATCTCTTTTCACCTGTTACATGCCGAGAATGCGTCAAATTTTGCTTGTTTTTGCGTCTTCGTTCGAATAATGCTTATCCGCTATGTTTGTTTTCTGTGTTTTATGCTGCATTGGCTTATGGGACACTTAGTTCGTGGAAGAAAGGAGAAAAATGATGTATTTCAAGGGTTACGTCTTCCTTCAGCTCAAAACAGTAGGGGGTTTCTTAGCAACAAATCCAATATGGCCACACAAAATGGTGGACCTTGACAACGGAATTCAACCATTTATTGCTCCAAAACCAACACACAGATAGGCTTTAACCCTTTCACTCCCAAGAGTGACTTTATAGATTTTACTCTGTCTAACGCCAGACGATTTTACTCGTCAAATGGAGACCCCTTGGGAGTGAAAGGGTTAAAAACTATCTCCCTTAACCCTTTCACTCCCAAGAGTGACATTATAGATTTTACTCTGTCTAACGCCAGACGATTTTACTCGTCAAATGGAGACCCCTTGGGAGTGAAAGGGTTAAATTTTGCAATTGTTCAGAAATAGGAATAAAGATTAATTTGACAGAAAATGAAAGTAGGTTGTGTTTTTACCCCTGACCCGTACATAATATCTTAAGGTGTAATTGTCTTCCACTGACCAAATCACTGGCTAAGAATATTATGACAACAATGGGACTCACAGACAACTTTGATGTATCACCCTTGAGAACCCTCTCAAGATAAAGCTGTTTGATTTCCCTTTCAAGCCGACTAGGTAATCCAGGGTACATAGTGGAACCACCAGAAAGCACAATATGCTTGTAGAACTCTGATCTTGTGTCAATGTCAGCTGCCTGTATTGTGTTGAATAAAAGCTCGGCAACACCGACTCCTTCAATATTTATGAGGTGTGGCTGGAACAGAGCCTCTGGGGCCTCAAATCGTTCTCCACTCAGCTTCACAACACGTCCATCAGGAAGCTGGGAAAACAGAATAACCATTATTTAGTTTAAGAGTTAAATGCACCATGTCTCCAAAGAGAGAGAGAGAGTTGATAATTAAAACAAATTTCTTATCATACATCTGACATATGGTGTATTTTGATCAACACTTACCACATATTGTTCAACAAGAACTGTTGTCTCCAAAGCCAACTTCTGTTCTTGCTCGATGTTGTACCTTGAGAAATGGGATATTTGAGAAAGGCATTAGGTTAACATTTGACATAATATAACTCCAGACAATAACTGATTAATATAACTTACCCTACATAGCAAAGCTTTTCCTTCATCATACGCACAGTCTCAAAATCAGCTGTGTGATTGAATGCATACCCTCTTAGCAGCAGTAGCTTCAAATTAAAAAAACAAAGACATGCCAGCATTTTATGAAACTCCTACCAATCCAGACACAAACAAACAGCAACAACAGTACAACATTTCTATAAACATGTTTGCCAGGAACAATTACTAACATGTTTTCTATAACACTTACTACCAACGATATCATAATTTCAAGAGTTCAACGCTGCTGCATCAAATTCCAGTTGGTAAAAAACCAACAATGGTTAGCTATTCTGTAGAATGTTTATGGATAGATCTTTTATTTGCCTGTTTTGGAAAACTGACAAATATCATCTTTCAAAAATTATCAACATTTTCTTTGATTTAATTTAATATGATTTGATTTCACTTGTGCTTTACAGTGTCACCAATTAGTATGTCAGTGTTGAACACAGTTGGCATTCAAATAAAGGTCTTTCCCATTGGTCATATTCTCACCTGGTTGTTGTACATATATTTTCTGTTTGCTTGTTTGTTTGTTTCTTTTTTTTTTAACATCCAGTCTAAAATTAAGTAGGGCTAACGAAGGGCTAACGCTCGAAACGTCAGCACCTCCCTTTTACCTTACGGTGGTATAACTTACTTAATCAACTCGTTTGATTTAGCCAATTTCTTGTGTTAAAATTAAGTAGCCTGCCTAGAATAGCTATGCTAATTGTGGGCTACTATGGTCTCTGTATTGGTTTTAAAATAAAGTGCATGTTGTTGTTGGAGTAAGAGGGAAACAAAATACATATTTCAGTATAATACTATTCTACTGCTTGAACAACAGACCTTAATAAGGTACTTTGTGATATCACGACCAGCAATATCCAGTCTTCTTGTGAGATGTGGCAAGGCAAAGCCTTCATACACTGGACAAATGTGGGTCACTCCATCACCTGAATCTATCACTACACCAGTCAGCAGACCTGTAACAGACAACTCCAATGATTCATCATTACAACAAGAAGTCAATCAAAGTATCCATCAATAGTAGTAGTAGTGGTAGTAGTAGTAGGAGGAGGAGAGTGTTAATAAACAAACGGATGAACTAACCTTGTGCATACAACGTAAGTACTGCTTGTATAGCAATGAACAC
This sequence comes from Ricordea florida, assembly GCA_949710005.1. NCBI lineage: Eukaryota > Metazoa > Cnidaria > Anthozoa > Corallimorpharia > Ricordeidae > Ricordea > Ricordea florida. The sequence continues at coordinate 6,142,731 of OX453284.1, forward strand.
ACCCTCAAACTGATAGTGCTCAAACATAACCTGTAAAGAGTAAAAAGGCTCAGAGGAAAATACATCCCTGGGATGAAAAGGGTGGAGGGGACCAGCACAATGAAAGACAGAATGTTCTGTTATTATTATCATTATCATTATTACCAGCACAATGAGGGAAAACTTAAAGTGGGAATATTGCATCTTTCTCAAGGGCAACTTATTTTGGCTATCATATGGCATAACTGGGGAATAAATGTGACAGGGAGAGAACCTAAACTTGTGACCCTACGTCAAAATGATTACTGTTGTTCACAAGGCCTATGGTTTCAGTTTGGTTTTAACCACAAATATTGAAGAGCTACAAGGAACTATTTAAGAAATAGAAAACATGTACCGTGTTTCTATTGAGTTATAGAAACACGAGTGGAAGTTTGGGAGAACGAGAAATGCTGTGGGAACACGAGCCGCAGGCGAGTGTTTCCACAGATTTTTCGTGTTCTCCCAAACTTTCAAGAGTGTTTCTATAACTTGATAGAAACACAAAGAATGTGTTTTATATTTCTTTTGGAAAACACAGCGATGAAAAAAGGAAAACAACTTGTTAACTTTGATGACCAAAGTGTAAATTCTCTTTGGTCGCATCATCATTACGTCAACAGCTCGTGCTAGTTCTGTGTTTCTATCAAGTTATAGAAACATGAATTCTAACAAATAAGCGCACGTACTTTCTTAGGACTGTTTTCCAATGTGCTATACTATAGGTTTAGAAACCTTTCAGATACATTGTTCATAAAGGGCAACACACAAAAGAATTCTTTTCTTGTCTACTCTTTCATCAACATAATTACTGTGCTTCTTTGATCACATAAACCAAATGAGGTTGTATTCCAAAACCATAAGTATGAATAATATCCGGACACAGGTATGTTTCATGAGTATTAACATTCAAGAAGTTATTTTGGAATGATTTCCGCACAGGTCCCTACTTCACTATGCATGCTTTAGTTGAATTGTCTTGGGAAGTGCGCGTGCAAACATTTCTTGTACGGCTACAGCATGCATAATGAAGTAGGGACCTGTGCGGAAATCTTACCGTTATTTTCCTTGACTATACTAATATATAATACAACAATCTAAGTGATAAATCTTAATTATTTTTAATTACTTTTAATAAATACATACTTGCTGAAATGAATTGTTTATAACAGCGAATTTAGTTTCAGACCTTTCACTATGATGACAAGTCACCCATCACTTTAATTTCATTTTACCTCGATCATTTTCTGTCTGTTCTTCAGTGGGTTCATCGGCGGTTCTGTGAGCAAAACCTGCATGGAATGAAGTCCCACATTTTAATAAATACCACATTTCAGCCTGACAAAAGTTCAAGCACTTTAGGAGTTTTAATTAAATTAAAGAGACTCGATCAACCCGACGTTCTACCTTGCAGTTCCGTGGATTCACATTGAGTTTGGTCTCTCCAAACGTGTAATCCCACACATGCTTCATGTCGTCCCAGTTTCGCACAATTCCGTTGTCCATGGGATAGTTTACCTCTAGCATATGTCTGAGTTTGCTGGCTTCGTCTCCTACCATTAGATCCTTAAAAAAATTACGTACAGTAACAAAGTTGGCGTGAACTCCTTTACTCTGTGGATGAGTGCCTCCGTTTAAAATCAATGAACTGACAACATACTCAAACCATCAAGTGAAGAAAGGCTAATTACCTTGACTTCGATGTCTCCCACTTTCGCTGTTGATCGTATGATGGGTCTTCCCACCATCGAAGGGAAGATGTGAGCCGGAAAGTTGGAGCCTGCATAACCACACTTGACGAACTGTTGAACAACAACCAAGGTAAATACAGTTAGCATGTAATTTAAACTAGTGTAAACTAAGATGAGGCTTACCCCTGTTCCATTGTCACAAACGAGCACTTTGTTCCCCTTGGAATCCATGGCGGTGCTTCTCACCACCACTTTAGCCAAAAACAAAATGGCTGCCGTTCACTTCCTCAACGCCTTGTCACGTGACAAAAGTATATTCCGACACCTCCCCCAGCCTCGAGATAGCGCGGCGACACGAGTCTGTCAACAGGAAGAGAACGCCCAGGCTCTGTCGACTCGGGAAAGGGTTGACTCCAAGGCTTAGTATGGGAGATAGAATGATGGGCTCAGGACTGCGTATATCCAGATTAGTGGTCAGGACGGATATTGAACCCGGGACGGTGACCAGATTACAAGTCCAGTGCCCTAACCACTCGGACATACTGCCCCTACAACTATGGTAGGTATTTACTCACAATATCACCGTCCTGTCAGAAACAAAGTTTCAAGCTTTCAGGGGCATACACCCCCAATTCCTTACCAGTGGAGCACAGAACCCAGACTTGTGTAGTGTTTTTCACTTTTTTTTTTTGCGCAAAAACTTCGCACCTTATCTGCCTCCCAGGTCCAAGTTTTCTATTGTTCTTATCGAACAATGCTTCTTGCGTATTTTCAGCTAAGACAGGGCCTACTTTTGGTGACCTTGTGGCATTAACCTATCTTATTGCCAACCTGACATTTGAATCGGAAACTGTGTTCGATCGGCAAAATCAGTTCAAATGTGACAAGTGTTAGATCTGTTACCCCAAATGACAAGAACATGAAAATCTTGGAGGTCAATAGTCCAAAATGTGACTGTTTTTAAGAGTGGTTAAGTTTGCATCGGATTTTTTGGCTGATTTTTAATACTTCTCATATCTCCGATTATTGGTTCCTGAAATTTTCATGGAACATCAGTACGCGAAAACAGAACTTATCCCCTCCCTGTTAGACAAGGATGAAATCCCCCCAGCCAGTGCTACTTAAATAATATTACAAGACGAACCCTAGGAGAAAAACAATGTCAAGTAAGAGTGGATGATCAAACCCTTTATTCTCTTTGGACTGTATCTTTTTAAGTTCTTTTTCATCCAAAATGGATAAAGTCCGACTACATTAACGTGGCTGCTGCTGTAGTGTTAAACTTTTTTTGGTCTTTATTTCTAGGGACCTATACAGACAGGTAGTCTTTTCGCATACAAGGCACAAATTTACACAAGACTGTTACAGCCTAAAATGAAGAGACCATCTTGCTATTTGTATTTGGAAAGCCATCCAGAAAAGATTGATTCCTAACCACCACTCATTTCAGAGTAGAACGGGGAAATTCAAAATAAAAGTACAAGGTCCTTTAGGTAATGAATCAAATAAAATACTAAATGATTCATTACCTAAAGGACCTCATAACATGCAAGTGTTATGAGATCTTCAAGCTGAAAATTAATGGAGGCAAGAGCAGCTAAGTCTGATATTTAAAAATAATTGTTAGTTGGTTATTAGCCTACTAGTTTGAGTTTTTAAGACTCAATAATTATTGAGAGTGCATATGTGTATCAAGTTTATTAATGAACTCACAGCAGGCAAGCACAAATAGTGTAACCTTCACCTTTCATTTCATGTATAAAAGGAGCCCCACAGCCTAGCCTAATCACCATGGAAGAAGACGCTAGACAGGAGTGTCAAAACGTCAGGTTGGCGAACTGTAACTTTTGTGTCATAATTATTATTTTAAACCAGCATAGCCTTGAACTACGCCAGTTAGAGTAACTGTTTAAGTGTTAACCAACTGGCATACTTCCTTTTGTTCCACAGCAATATTTTTTAAATTTTACATTAGAAAATAAAACATATTGCTTTGCTCCAGGCATGTATGCTTTTTCAACTAGCAATCTACTACCAAATAGAGTACATTGACCAATCAGATTGCAGGATTCATGATAGCAGGTGAGTTGGTTTCTACTAATGTAGAAAACAAAATCAGCAAGAGTGGCAAAGCCAAAACAGCCCTTTACTGAACACCCCAATCAATATTAACCTAACTTAGCAAAATTTACAAATATTTTCACTGATTTTATACATTCCTTTATATTTTAGTGAGAATACTATGAATGACTGCGTGTGTCCAAGAAAACTAAATTAACAGTTATTGAAATGTTAATTATCCCCAAAGAAAACAAGATATAAGGACACAAGTGAACAGATTCTTATCACCCATTGACTTAAAGGTAAGTTTCACTTCAATGACCACTAGGATTGAAGGGACTAATGAAGTCAAATGAGATCAACTGTTCTCCAAAAACCACTATACATTATAAGAAAAGAAAAACAAGATGTGAAAAGAGAATAAAGATATTGATAATCTGAGGGAAATTTTTTCTAAATCAGTACAGTGATAGTTTCCTCTCCAAATATTCTGTCATGGCTTTGGAATATTGCAATAAAAAACAGCATTACCAAAGCCCTGTGGACAATATGCAAAATTGCAAAGCACCCTAATAAATTAAAAACAGTACCATTTACATTGCAATCCTGACCATAAAAGAGGAAATACAAAATTACTGGCATCATCTTTGCTGAGTTCATGTTCAAGAAATTAACAATAGAAAGTAAATGTGTGATTAATCCCTATAATTATATGGTTTGTGGATATGATGAGTTCTGTATCTGTACACCTTGGGCAGAATCTGTCTCTTCATCGCTTATACTACTGTTCCTGTTGGTTGAACACCCTAGAAAAAATGGTGCATGTACTTATCAGCCCAGAAACTCTGCCACAATGTATAGAGCCATATCTATTGGAAGACATGATCATACTCTGACTTCTAACTTTTAACCTCTCTTCCTCATTATTCTAGTTTAAAATAATGGGATTGTAAAACGAATGTATTTAATTAATGTATTGACAACATATTAAGTTTCTAACAATCACAATAATTAATTTTCAAGTTTAAGTGAGCATAGTTTTTTGTTTTTAGCAAGTCAAATGCTTGCATAACCAAAATATCACAACCCTGTGACCCAAATTCTTTCTCCCTCGAACAAATCAGACAGATCCCAATCATACTTGAAGGTGAAACTGGAAGTTCTCCTGGCAAAACCATCCAATATGACTATTTAAACCAAATGCCATCTTTACATTACACCATCCCAATTGTGGAGTGATCACCCCCAATTCAAACTTTTTGACTGGAAATAACAGCAAAAAGCTGGCAAACTGATGCATTCCCAATCAATTGAGTACTGCAGACATTTCAAAGGTATACTGAATAGGAATTTGCACCCTAAAAAGCCAGTTGAAGCCTTTCAGTACCACTTACCACTTTACCTGGTCGCGCCCAAGTACGGATGAACCCCTCCTGACACGCCATCACTATACAATCTTCTTTAAATGCCAGAGCTGTTAACCGTTCATTGGCAACTTTCTTAGCTACTAAAGGTTCTAACATGGGTACTTCTTCCATTCTAGGACACAAAACTGTTCCAGGTGTCACATTTCCAGCATTTACCAAATGCTCAACTGACCTGCTTAAGGAATGCACTTGTGTTAAACTCTTTGGAGTGTCATAAGAAATTGGTGCAACAGCATTGCCGCTTCCAACATGATTCACCTCATGGGTGATTGGACCATTAGTAACACATTGTGCTGGAGCTGAATAAGAGTTTGATATCGTGGATGCACGAATGCTTCTGCCACGCGGTCGCTGTGGTTTTAAGACATCTTCACTTAAATCCCACAACATTAGGTTAGTATCTTGTCCAACAGAACCAAATCTGTATGAAGTAATACTTTTGTCTTCTGTATTTACAGAATTAAAGCCTTGTGGAGATGCAACTCCATTCTGTTCTATTTCTTCTTCATCGCTGTCATCAACACGTTCGCCTCCACTTACACTCGTTGTGTAAGGATCAAAAGCAACTACTGTTATCCATGATTGGTGACCCCCACCACGTGCAATGACTCTTCGCTCATGAAAACACCAGACTGTAACAAGATCATCCTCACCACCAGTGACTAAGTACTTACCATCAGGACTCCAACACACACATGTCAAACCACCAAAATAACTCTTCATCACACCATATAGAGTTTGTGAATCAAAATCAAAAACACGAAGAAAACCATCTTGATTGACTGTTGCAATATGTTTACAGTCTGGAGAAAAGGTGAACTCATTTATTGAGCCACTGCCAATCATCCATTTACACACTGGGTTGCGTGTTGTCTTGGATTTTCCACTATGTATAGAATATCCTGGTCCTTGTTTCATTATTGCATATTGTGGGGGACCCACTCCTGCTGGGTGTTCTTTATTGTACACATACATATTTCCACTTTCATGGGCAACTAGAAACAAGTTCTCAGATCCAGGAATCCACTTGAGACATGTCACCTTTGTTTTGTCCACAAGTCTCTGAAAAATAGTGAAACAAGATTGTGAGAAAAATTCTTAACATAGTTTGAGGATTACACACACACGCATCTTTTTAAATTGGCTTTCAAGTTTACCTTCTACAAAGAAGAAGGTCAGAATTTGATTGAAATGAATGTAATAGTTTGAGATCTTTATCATTATGTTGCAGACTACATAGTGTTTTCCTTGAGTAGCCAGCATTTTTGTATATCATCTGGAACATTTCATATTCCATTTGCTGCACATGTGTGGTGTCAAAGGTTACAGACAGTACCTTTGTTGAAACTGCCAAGTTTGATACCTCAAACCTTGAAGCTGTGCTGGTTTTATTGATAACTCACCTCTTCATTGAAAAGTTTGTTGACTTCGTGTTTGACGGGATCAAGCAGTTGTACTTGACCTGCTGAGAACCCAATCAATAGCTCCAAGCTATCAGATGACCTTGTTAACAGGTTAAAGTCATGACACGTGGGTATGGTCCCTTTGTAAAGGCGCTTGTCAAGTGGCTTTGTAAGGTCAGCAGCCTATAAGTCATTTGTGGCAAAATCAAAAAAAAAATAAAGCCACGTACCATTAACTCTATCAAGTCACAGATCATCAACATTTCTTGACCCTGACATTCTCAATAGTGATCATCAAAGAACTTCTCTTTTCGATAACAATACAATGTAATTAAAGTGCTAAAAAAAAGAACTGAGAAATTGATCTCACACAACATTCTCTAAACTCAAACAACAAAATGTATGTCACTCATGCAGGATAAATGCGACTAAGATCTTGTTATCAGGTGCTAATGTTTACCACCAAATGTGACTGTAGGTAACCTTTTTTCCTATTACCCCTCTTTCATTCCATATTTTAGAATCATCAGGAACTATAAGGTTTCAGATTGCAACAAAACAAACAACAAACAAAAACAAAAAAAACAACTTTATGTGAACGAATAACATTACAGAAGCATAACCTGCAATTAGCAAAGCTATTTGAGGTGGGAAAAGGTAAGCAGGGTTTAGAATTACGACTAAAGGCTAACTAATAAGGAAAGTCCACAATTTATAAATGAGTAAAGTAAAAATTATAATAGATCAGAACTACATAACACAGCAAGGACGAAAGAATGAAACGACTTGAAGAAATAAAAACAAATAGACAAGAATTTACTTATCAATGTTTTTGACTAGCTTTACCTTTATAATTAAGCTTTACCTTATTAATTAATGTGGGCAAATCAATATAGTCAATCTTCTGAATTCAAATTGCAATCAATTTTTAAAATGAAATTGTACCCTTTTTCTAGAACGTTTAGAAATTAGGTACCACTATTGAGCAAAATGGTTTAAATAATCTGACACGCAAACACAATGCATACAAATCATTATCAAATTAAACGTTATATTCAAGGTTACTTATCCGTGTATGATCACACTGGCGACAAAAACAAAATTTTATCACTGACAATATTGCAATTTTTAGAACTAGGATAACATTCGTTTTCTCAGACATCGATTAAAACAAGCAAAAGCACCAACCAAAAACAAATCTGCTACGAAGGCCAAATTTTAGACAGAATTTTAGAATTTTCTTCGCACTTTAAATTAATGAATAAAACGTCTTCTGGAATAAATATTGTAAAAGACCCTCGCTTCTTCGTCTGAGAACGCAGGATTCGAAAAACTTAATTCACAAATTTACGCAGAATATCCATAGACGGAGATTTCAACCTAACAAATGACGGAATGATTTCCGCACAGGTCCCTACTTCACTATGCATGCTTTAGTTGAATTGTCTTGGGAAGTGCGCGTGCAAACATTTCTTGTACGGCTACAGCATGCATAATGAAGTAGGGACCTGTGCGGAAATCTTACCCAAATGACTCTAGATGTCGAACAGCAATCAAAAGATGCTGCAAATTATCAATGATCTGGAACCTTACCACCATTTCGTACCCAAATTCTCTTCCACAGCACTCGACAAAAGAATATATATTGACTGCATTAAACGGAAAAATAATCTTTCCTGTGGAACTTACATACATAAACATCGGAATTAGAAAAAAAACTACAACAGAATCTCGTTACTGTTCAGATATCAGGCACAAACATTCGATCCACAATTCCTTAAAATGTCTATATGCTGGACTTCGAACGTTGACCTACGAAAATATGAGCTGATCGTTTATATAAACATTTAACAAGTTAGATGTTGGCTTGGTTAATACCTGGTAGTAAATACCCGATCGCTTTCACTTTTAAGCAACAGTAATCAAATCACTGATACGAATGAGAGGGAGCCTCATTACAAAACAAGTTGCACATGACTTGTAAGAATGAATTCGTGTTCGTATCCAGCTTAAAAAGATTCGTTTGATCGAATATATATTTTTAATAGTCAACAAGGTTAAAACTCGAAAATAACCGAATATCGCCCAACACAACAAATACAAGTCGGAGAAATTTATACATGAAAACCCAGATAATACAGGAAGTGTGGCAAATTCCAGAGAAATCTGTAAGTACAAGAAAACATACAAAACGGAAAGTGCAGCACATAAATACGAGACAATAAATACTTAATTCTGTTTGACATACCTTCCGTACGCCTTTGTAGATGTAAAAAAAGAGTTCCCTGCCGACATTAAATGCAATTCGATCGTTGCAGCTACCGTGGTCTTTTACCGTCACAAACGATACTCGGACAGGGTGACATTGTTGTACATTGTACGGCACTTTGTTAGGTCGCGAATAAACCGACAGATCAAGCAATCTGTAGCAGCCCTCCTTTGTAACAAAATGCTGTTTGATTTCCTGAGCTGCTGCGCCTCTTACAGAGGCCATTTTCCTTAGAACACACACATGGTATAGTGAACTGACCGATCTGCTAACTTGGTTGCTTGCACTCTGTAAACTGAAAGCGAGGCAAAAAACACTGCCTCCATTGGACGCATGCGTTGCAGCTTCTTCCCTGGACTTCATCTATGCCTACACTAAACACTGAAAGAAAGAGGTTCTGGCTACAAAGGCCTTGACAAACTGAAAATTTCCAAGTGTAAAGCGTAAAAACGTTCTATTGGAAGAAGAACTTTACTGTTAGCTTTCTAAAAAGAGAGCCTCTACGAATGCAGTTTTCACGCCCGAAAAAACGTAGGATTTCTGGAAAACTTTAGCTGGCACAATAACAACGCAAGCAAAACAAACCTGGGAACAGGGACGACGGAGCCTGGGAGACTGGAGGGCTTTTAGCCCCCCCACCACTGTCTAAACTGCTGTTTAACTTTGCTTGCAGCTTTGATATATTGTGGAGCTTAGAATAATTCTTCAAAATGCCATCAAATTCTCACCAATTTTTTTTTTTAGCCTGTTGTAAACTTGTCGTAGGTTTCATATAAGCCACAACTCACTTTGCTCTCTGACGGAGCAAGCAAAAATAAAAAAGAAACAACTCTTTTGGGATTTATTTTATATATTAACCTTATAATACATGAAACTGAAAAGGTTGGCAAATTTTCATTTCTGCAAATTCTATTTTCATTACGTTCTCTGTGAATTACCTCAACCGAGATTCAGTTTACAAAAGTTTAGTTTTTTTTTTCCAGACTAGCAAGGCCTCGTGTGTGCTAAGAAGCTTGTTACAAGGATGTTATTTTTCCCCCGCAATTGCCATACCATCTGCTTTACAAATGAGAAAAAGAGGCTTTAATCACTTTCAAATCTTCGTGCTTGCGGAGTGTGACTTATGTTTTGGGTATTTCCTAATTTGCAAAAAAACTTTCTACAAAATTTCCAAGGGGACTGGGAACAGGGACACGTCGGCACTCCTGATTACGCACGCGTTACTCCGGGAAAATCCAATATGGCGGCAGGCATACGAGGAAGACAGATAGGTAATTAAAATATAAATCAGGATGATACGTCTTTTTAACTTAGATCTGCCCCACTAGCATTTAACGCTTCGAATAAAATACAAAAACTTCCCTTTTGATCTTTCTGTGGGAATATGAAATTCCACACCGAAAATGAATCTTAGAAAAAAAACATCAAGGTTGTAAACTTATTAGTTTTAAATTTTAGACTGCCTGAGTTAGTAAAATCTTCTGAAAAATATTGAATTCCAGATTCCTTGAAGCGTATGCTTAACCTCAATCAGCCTATTTCAAAATCGACTGCTGTTGAGCCGGTTTGGAAGGTAAGGACTCTTTCGCAGTTGAGCTGTTTTTGATATCAATATAATGAATTAATCCTTTTGTTTCATTCCTTGATACTCTAGACGTTTAACTCAGTTATGATAGCTTTTATTTTTCTTAGTCTTAAATTTTAGTTTCATCCCTGCTGTTTATAGAATATTAAAATTGATGTTTTTGTTTGCTTGTTTATTTTTTTTTTAATTTGGTTGTTATTGACGAATTTCATATTACCGTATGTAGGCTTTCCTTCAAGTTAGGAAACAGTACAATATGTCTTCCATATTTGTAGGTCCTTGTTTATGACAGATATGGTCAGGATATAATCTCTCCTTTGCTGAATGTTAAGGAACTACGGGAGATTGGAATAACACTTCATTTGTAAGTGCATTGAAATTGATGTTATTTGATGTCTTAAAATGCACAATAATTATGAGTCCACTCAACAGTTATTGCAGAGTAGCAAAGACCCATAAGACTTGAATCATGTAACTCACTGTCACAGCTTGTCCAGATTCAATAATTACCACATATTATACTTGCAAACTGCTTGTCCCAGTCTTCAGGCCTCAGTTGTCAGCACTGATTGGTTTATTTGGTTTCTCTTGCTTCCTGAATGTGGTAATTGGTAGATTGAATGTGAACAAGCTGTGGTTGAACACATTTAAAGGCAGTTACATGTTTCATGTATGATGGGTTTCTGAGAGTGGCGATATTAATAACTGCTTCTGGGTAACACATTAATTGGATCTAATATTAATTTTTACAGATTACTGCACTCTGACAGAGATGCTATACCTGAAGTCCCTGCCATTTATTTTGTCCTTCCAACAGAAGAAAACGTCAGGAGAATATGTCAGGTTTGAAAGTATTTGGTACCCCCCACCCCCCCTAGGATGCTAGTCAATCGTAGGGTTACCCCCAGCATTACATGATGTGTACCACAGGACACCTTCAGGAGCAACAGGAGGCCCACTCCTCAAGTTGAACACACTGCACTAACATGCCGCTTCATCTAAAAAAAGTGGGGAGCATTAAGATATTACAATAGGTGATCTATAAGGTCCCTTAAACCTGGTTTATGGCCTTGCTCCCATGAGTCTCCTGTAGCTCAGTGATAGAGCGTCTGAACTAGTAATCTGAAAGTTGTAGGCTTGACTCCTATTGGTAGGACTCAGATTTGCTTTGTCAGAGTTTGCCTGTGACAGTGCCGAAAAATCCATTTTTCACAAATAGCATTAACCTTTGTTACTCTAAGGTTCTAGAACACTGTCAATAGGTCTTTTTTGATGAAAGTCAAGAACTAACATTTTGTTCATTCCTTGTTTTAGGACTGTAGAAATCAACTGTATGAGTCATATTACCTGAATTTTATTTCTGCAATTTCAAGACATCGACTAGAAGATCTTGCCACTGCTGCACTTCAGTCCAATAATGTGACTCAGATTACAAAGGTGTGCAGAAATAAACACTTTTGTAACTATGTTGTAGGTTAAAATGGTTCCAAACTAGTTTCCTTTGTTTTCCTTTGCTTGAGATTAATTCCCATAATCCCCCAATAATCTGAAACAAAGAAAAAACAAAGCAAACTAGAAATAGAACCATTTTTAACCTGAAATTTGTTTAACCTACAACATCTACATTTATGTATCATTCAAATAGTATGAACAAGATTGAGCTTGATGTTATCTTTAGATAGTACATTTCAGCAGGATCCATTCTTCCCAAATATCCAGCAATCGCAACAACCTCTCCAACCCTCTCCCAGACCCATGGAAGGTTTTTGGATACATATACAGCAGTCCTTCCCCACAAAATGCAGATGTCGAAAGCACAGGGCACCAAATGGCATTTTAAAATTTAATTATTATCTAACACTAACACTATGTATTCCATTGTGTGCCATTTTTTATTACTGACAGTGTCTGTAGTAAATCACTTTTTGATTTATTATTCTTTAGGTGTATGACCAATATTTAAATTTTATCTCTCTGGAAGATGAAATGTTTACTGTGAGAAACCAAGATAGAGATGCCATATCTTATTATGGTAAGACATGCTGAATATACCATAACAGGAAATGTACATTGTATTACATGATAAACTTAGTACAACTTGTTGTCTGTACACATGTTTTAAAACACAGTCTGATGCACCGGGTAATCAGTTGTTGTGGAAAATTTAATGCTTATTTTCTAGTGTTTGATCTTGCCCCTTCTCCAGGTTATATATAATGTTCTGCAGCAACAGAGCTGAAGGAAAGACGGAAACTCAGGGTAGCATAGGGGAATACTGTTATGTAGTGAGGGTAAAAATGAGTAAAGATTTAAGTTTGTCTCATGCTTTTCCCACTTGCAAAGGTGGCTTTATTTGACTGGGGTATCAATTTAGGTGTTGGTTGATCTGTTAATGCAATTAATTTACTGTTCATTTTGTAGCAATAAACAGACCTGATGCCAAGGATACAGACATTGAGATGCTCCGAGATGTGCTGGTTGACAGTCTTTTCAGTGTTCTGGTTTCTTTAGGTTAGTACATCAATAGTTATTATTGATTAAAGATATACTTATTATAGTGGAAGATGCAGCAATTTTAAGTGACTTTCATTATCATTATCATTTTTTTCCCTCGGTGGTTTCATCCTACAGAGTGTTATTAAGCGTATCATCAGTCAGTATGTCAGTTGTCAGCATTTGTAGCGGTTAGCGTTTGCAGCCCTTGGCTTTTTTCATAGTTAGTTGTTTTTCGTTATTGTTTCAGTTCTGTTATTATTTCTATCATTATTATATTATAATTTATATTATTAGTTGTCTAGTTATTTATTTATTTTTTATTTATTTAATTATTTTTTTTCATTGAGTCTGCTCAGTGTGACAGGTGCCCAGTGTATGGTGTAGGTTGTGGGGGGCTCGTGGCTGGATCAGCGGGTAGTCCCTGCTGGGTGGGTGGTCTTCCTAGGGTGGGGGGGTTTGGGCAGTCATTCAGGCCCATAGCCTCCTGGAGTACCTAACCTCCATCTTGCGACGATTGTTGTCAAAACTGTTCAACTGTGTATTTCACAGGCACTGTCCCAATTATTCGGTGCCCCAAAGGAAATGCTGCAGAAATGGTGGCAGAGGTGAGAACATGGTGAAGGGGGCTTGAAAAGTTTAAAAGTTTCACAATGTTTAATTAATTTAATTACAAATAGTTGTTTCTGTTTTCAGGGTCTGGACAAAAAGCTAAGAGAAAACTTGAGAGATTCCAGAAATAGTTTGTTTACCTCAGACATTCCATCAGGACAATTCAGGTTTTGAAGACTTAAAATATTTTTTGTATTGTTATGGTTTTTGTTGTGTTATGATTTGTTGAACTGTAAATTATTGTCTGATCCTAGGAATTTCAATAGTTGTTGGTGGAGTTTGATCAGCCAGGTGTAGATAGTTCTGAATAGAGCTGTTGCTGATGACATGCAATGACAGTGATAATGTCAACTGACTTCCACTCAGGTTGTCAAAACATCAGTCAGCATCATCAACAACATTTCTTTCCAGGCTTCCTACACCTGGACAGTCAAACTCTACAAATAACTATATTTGGTTAACATTGTCATTGATCATTGCTGCAGAGGGTCATTCACGGTCCTTGTTGTTGTTGTTGTATTTTTCGTTTTACACAGTTTTCAGCGGCCTGTACTGGTTATCTTAGATCGTAATGTGGACTTGTGTACACCTCTTCATCATACGTGGACTTACCAAGCTCTTGTTCATGACATTCTGGTAAAGAAGCCACAAAATTGATTGTTGTAGTTTGTAATCATCAGCTCTTGTCCTGCTCCCTCACTTTTAAATTGATTACTAACTGATACGAAGAGAAGCTGCTAGTTGAAGTATTAATTGCTTTTAGGGTCCTCCATACATCTTGTTCATTAATATTTTTTGTATTTTCAATGGATTATAAGTCTGATTTGGTATAATTAACAATTAGACCCGCAGCCCGCAAGGGCTACGGGTCAATAGCCCATGAGGCGAAGCCGAATGGGCTATTGATCCGTAGCCCTTGAGGGCGAAGGGTCTAATTGTTTTAGTATCACCCAACTAGTCGGACAGAAAAAGCAATAATAAAGTTAGCAAATGCAAGTTGAAGAAAGATTTATTTGGGAATAAAACAAAAGAAAGCGCCACGAATTTCACTACTCGAGGACTATTACTAATAGACCACTAGTAGCGTAGCCAATCAGATTGCGGCATTTGCATTAGTCCACTAGTTGGGTGATACTAATTAATGAGAGGCAGCTGTGATGTACTGCTCCAGTGGTATGTTACATATGGCTGGCTGATCAAAAGCTGCTGATGGAAATATACAGGGATTACTCTTGCAAATAACCATCTTTGTCTTGCGACCCTCTGTACCACCTTTCCAGCTGTGGTATGATGTTATTCATACCCCTTTGTAAATTGATGATTTGTGACAGTGTATATATGTTGATTTTTGGCTAAGCCTGTCTGTGGAAACCGATCATTCAAACTTGTTCTTGTTTATCTTTAGAGGTGACCACTAGATGACTTGATGCACATACATGTACTCAGTTCCTGCTAACGTCAAAAACCTGCATACCCTTGGTTGCAGCCCCTTGATTTTAATTCATAAACACATGTTGTCCCTTGGGGCTAGTCCAGAATTCTGGCTGCAGTAGAATAGGGCGGCATGCAAAGAATCTAACTATTATGCAGGATACACAACATTACTGGTAAATAGAACTAACTTGGGTGAAAATGATGAGTTTGTATGTAAAGGAATGCCACTGTTATTGGTCTTTGCCTTAGGATTTACATCTAAACAGAGTTGTGGTGAAAGAATCCACTCCACAGTCCGATCACAATGCTGTAGATCCCCATCACAGGCATCCCACACAGGTCAAGAGCAAGTCATATGACCTCAGTACTGGAGACAGGTTTTGGGGAACACATAAAGGAAGGTAGAAATACTTGAACAGACTAGAATAAGAAATGTGTTAAGGAGGGAGGCACAAGGGTTTACTGTAAGCTCCTAATACAAAGTGTAATATATTTCATGATTACAGGTACGCCATTAGTAAAATTACCTATTTAACACCTGTTACCAGTCCCCCTTGTGCCTGGTGGCACATACGGCCTTCATGTCACTTTTCCACTTTTACCTGTTCGTTGCTTTTGACCTCACCTCTTGCCAGGTCCTCCACCCTGCCTCGCCTCTCTTCTTCTCCACAGTCCTTCACCATGTTGTTTTCAGTCCTCCACACTTCCTTTTGCCTTCTGATGCCCAGGTCAATGCTGTGTTGCAATCATTCTCTTTGTCCTGCCTCAACACGTGACCAATCATTTTCCAACGCCTTCTCTTCACTTCACAGCTCAATTGCTCCATGTCTGCTTTTTTCCGCACCTCTTCGTTTGTCATATGATCTTCCCATTGAATCTTCAGAATCCTTCTCAAACACTTCTGTTGGAATACGTCTAACCTCTTGCCAACTTCCTTATTCATCTTCCAAGTCTCACAACCGTACAAGAAAACTGAAAGTACTAATGTCTTACAGAGTTTTATCTTTGTTCTTCTCATGATCTTCTTTGAGTTCCATATTTGTTTCAGCCTTGTGTACATAACCTGTTTCTGAGGTCCTTCATCCCACCACTTACTTGGCAGACTTTGGCCTCCTAAGTAAGTGAAATTAACCAATATTGAATAAGTTTTCCATTGTTTACTATCATTAGCCCATTTCCTACAGTGGCAGAGTCAATACAGAAAGAACTTGATGAATATAGAGCTTCAGAAGAAGAAGTCAAGAGACTGAAGAATGTCATGGTACAATTTTACTTGTAGGATTTCTTGTAATGACATAGAAATGCAATTGTTTGAGGTTTAAGGTTATAAATATTGGATGAAAAATTTGAGCATGTTTTCAAATGTTTTCTAATAGTAATAACAGTTGTTGTTATTATTACCAGTATCAGTATTTATTTAGTATCATCATGTGTTAACTGTTGGGCAGGTTACATTCCTGTTGTGGTATTTGATTTATACTGTATGTTGGATTTGATTGTAGGGTATTGATGAAGATAATGAAGAGACTATGGGTGAACTTCTTTCTGACAGTACAGCCAAACTTACCTCTGCTGTCAGGTAAGATGTCTGCAACTGAGAAAGGAACTGTGCAAGTTATGGCAACTTTACGATTGTTTGGTTTGGATGTGACTGTTACTGCATATTCAAGAAAGTGCATGTGGTGCTTGCAGTAAACTTCATGTAATCAAATATCAATCACCTTTATGTTACTGTAGCAGTGTGTGGTAATTTGTAGCAGCTGTAGTGCTATATGCTTCCCCGTTGGTGTTATTTCTTATGTGTTTCATCTTCTTGACAGTTCACTGCCTGAGCTGCTTGAGAAAAAAAGACTGATAGATATGCACACAACAATTGCTACCGCTCTTCTGGATCACATTAAGGTGCATGATTTGTTTTTGTTGGTTATGATCTTAATCAGTGGACATTTATAACAAGTATTGTGGGGATAGTTTCTAGTAAAGAAACTGGTGCTGCGTCAGTTGGGAATTGAAACACAAGAAATTGGGTAAATCAAACGAATTGATTACGTAAGTTATACCACCATAAGGTAAAAGGGAGATGCTGACGTTTCGAGCGTTAGCCCTTCGTTGAGCGTTAGCTCTTCGTTGAGCGTTAGCCCATTCGCTCAGATGAAGGGCTAACACTCGAAATGTCAGCACCTCCCTTTTACCTTACGGTGGTATAACTTACTTAATCAATTCGTTTGATTTACCCAATTTCTAACATTTATGACATTTAGCCTGCATTTGTTCACTATGTGTTTAACTGTTATATGAGCTGAGAACATGCTTCAGAGGAGCAGTGAAAGAACATCCTCACTCTTCCCTTATGTGGACAAGTTACTTTTGGTGAACTCCAATAGCCTGCATTTACTATGCAGACTTTCTATAGAAACAGAGTCGAAACACTGTTATATGTGTTGTAGTTCAGTTTTTTCCTTGGTTCAAATTTTATTTTCCTGTGTTTTTTGGGATGGTGATGTATGATAATGAGTTTGAAATAAAGGAAAATGAAATTTAAACCAAGGAAAAAATTGAACTACAACATACGTCTTTCACCTGATGTGTGTATGACTGCATAGAACTTTGAGTTCAGAATAAGCCTCAACAAACAATATGTTATGTCATTCTAAAAATGTTGTCAGTGTTAGGCAAACAAATCATATGCACATACTTAGACGTCGTCATAAATTATTTGCACCTACTTGCAACCTGCAATTTGTGTTTGATTGTTTCTAGTCAGGGAAACTGGATGTTTATTTTGAGACAGAGGAGAAAATTATGAGCAAGTCAACTTTGGTAAGGAAGACAAACTGTTTTAAGGAATTTTTGTAACAGAAGGGGAATTAATTTTATAAATGATTGAACTGGAAGGATTGTTATCATTTGAAAAGGCCAATAGGCCTGATTTCTGATGCTCTCATTGCTGCAGACATTTTATTGTTTTTGTTCACTCTCAAGTTTCCTTGTAAAATCCCACCATGTGCAGTGCTTTTTTATGCATGATAGGTATGCTTGTTAGTGATAGGTCAGTATTTTTATTGTTAACAAAAGTTTTACCAAGTTTTTAAAGTATGCATCATGCCTGAGTTATTGGACTCTATGTACACCATCGCACGCTCTTAAATGGCTTTTTTTTTTTTTTTTTTGCTGCGAGCAAAATAAAATCTTGGAGTTTCATGTGTTTTGATTGAAAAAAACAGAAGTTTAAATAACGCAAATTTTGTTAAAGTTATGATTAATTGGTAAGAAAACTTTGTGTCGTCCAATTTGGTCTGCAATCATACTCGTGATTAAACAAATCGGACTCCCACTACGTAGTCATCCGATTTTGTTAATCACTCATATGATTACAGACCGAATTGGACTTTGCTCAGTACTATTACCATTACTTATCAGAAAAACGTTACTCTGCTCCTGTACTACAACATCTGTACTGCTCTTTCTAACAACCTAACCCTTTACTTATCAGGACAAATCAATACTGGAAATTATTCAGGACCCAGAGGGTATGCAACATTTTGACCAAAGATGAGTTTGTAGATTCTTAGCTTAAATGTTTCATCAGAGGCATAAAAGAAGCACCACAGCCAAACCTAACCACCCCTGAAGACGACACTGGACAGGGGTGTTGTAACATGGGGTTGGTGAATTAATGTAACTTTTAAGTTCCATTCATTATCTTAACCCTTTAATCTTCAATTTCAATATTCATTTTCGCCTAACCATTTTCATGTATTTGTTATGGTACTAGTGAGGAGAATTTGTTTAAATATCAATACAACTCTTTTTGGTGATCATTTTCGTTATTCTCATAACCTGAATGGTTGAGGAACAGGGAATGTTTTAATGAGAAATTGGATGCTGGTCACTACTGGGACTTAGAGGGCTAAACCAGCCTAATAGTAGCATGAATTTGTGTCTGATCGTCCACCTGGTTGCAATGTGCATATTTCTTTTACCAATGTGCTAAATTGATAACGGTAATTGAACTGAGTGGAGCGCAATTTGGGCTGAAATCATATGCATGATTTCAAATATCACAAGTATGATTTCAGACCAAAACTGCTCGTCACGAAGTTCAAGTACCACTTTATTACATCCAGTTTTGAAGTTGCACTATTTGATAGTCCTAATACAAGAGTTTTGGTACTTGTGTGCCAATATTTTATTTTAAATTTGATTGGTTGTTTTATTTTTGTGTTTATTCTCTTTGGCAAAAAAAAGATGCGATTTAGAACCTAAGATAGTGTGATTCTAGAATAAATCACACTGCTATGGGCCAGATCAAATTGCAGGGATCACCTGTGATTTCAAAATAGATGTAATAAAAGTATTTGAGGATAGTTTTTTTTTTTATCCACGTTCTTTCAGCTGGAACTCCTGAGGACAAACTGAGATTATTTATTATTTATTATATCTCAGGACCTAATATGTCACCGGTAAGTAGCATTTATCTTCAGTCTCTATGACAACCAGCTGATGTATTTGTACTCTAGAACTTACATCAGGTATTGGATAGAGATGGTTGATATGTGTGGGATCATTATTTTGTTCTTTTCATCAGGCGGAGTTTGATACGTATTCTTCAGCACTGATTGCAGTAGGAGCTGATCTTGCACCCTTAACCTTCATCAAAAGATGGAAGTAAGTCGTTTTAGACTTATCATGGTTGAGCTGCCTTTTTTTAAGGGAGGGTTGGGGCTTAGCAAAGTGTTCAAAGAGTTTTAGCGGTGAGGTTGTAACAGTGTGTGATATTAGACCAAGGTTTTTAGATGCTCCTTTGGTGACGCACATGGTTTTAGAGGAACAGGGTGTATTTCAAGCCAGCTTTTAATACTGATTTGTGTGTTTTATGTTAGAGCCTTCACTAAAATCACTGTTGGACCTCTTCAGTCTGGTGGCGGTGGACAAAACACCTACAGGTGTGTATACATCTTACTTTCTTGTATCTTTAATTCTTAGTTTTTACTTTTATGAACGCCCATCAATTTTTCTCACTCATACCGATGTGAAGTCAGTCTGCTTGTCCGTCTGTCTCTGTCTAGTTGAATAATCACGTGACATCTCTAGTTGTCAGGATGATGTCCAGCGACTGATGGTGTGAATATGTTGTGGGGTGGGGTGGGCTGTCATTTTGTTCAAAAAAAGTTTCTTCGTCTTTGTTATATTTCCTTCTCCAAATGACTGGTACTCAACTGTGTTTAGTGCCAAGTCACAAAGCGCAAGAACTCGTTCCTAATGAAGTTCAGGGTCAAACAGCCTTAAAATGCTTATACAAACACATTACCGAGACTTTATTTTTTGGGGTCAATTCCAAAAGAATTGTGAAGGTGTGATTTTCAAGTTTATCTGTTGTTTTTTTCAGTTTTATTGAATTAATCCCTGGTGGTCTTTATGACGTTTTATCTTTACTCGCTATTTAGTACTGATATATTACGAAAAGGTTGCGTCAGTTAGCAACGTTTTACTGAACGATTTTTCAGCGCCATGTTTTCACGAATAATGAGCTCAGGCTCTCAGTTTGTCATGGAAGGAGTCAAAAATCTTGTTGTTGGAAATAAGGTGAGTAATGCCTGGTTTATTACATAGTAAACATTTCAATCTGTTCCAGAATGCGGCATTGTGCACGGGTTGTTGCTGTCTCTTCCCAAAGCATCAGACAATGTTTGTTTCAGCGACCTCGGACGATCTGTTAGAGCCAAAGGCCAGGAGTTTATTATAATTCTTTTTCATACGAGGAGCCACAATGACGTTGTCGAATCTGCCCCTTTCCAAATTTGTAACTGCAAACTTACTTCTGCCATGATCACAGCAAGGAGTTTGTTTTGCTCACGAACCCTAGAACGTTACAGCTTCTCGGGACAGGACTCCATCACGTGAGGGAGAGAGCCACGGGTACTGTAAAGGCCTTAGCGTCTCTAGCTTATTATTCATTCCCAAATACTTTCTAATAATGCACTTTATTATATCTCTCAGTTAGTACGCGCGCTGTGATAGGTCAATGTAGCGGGACGTACTTTACTGTACGGCTCGCGAAATTCAAAAGTTTGTTTTGAGATATAATAAATATCTTACAAACTTCGTTTTCTCGGTCTGTACTGTAAGGTACGGATCCTCGTTTTGTCCGCTTGGATTCATGGCCCGCGCGCTTCGCGCTTGGGCCATAAATCCGAGCGGAAAAACTCGGTCCGTAACTTACAGTACGGACCTCGAACTCGGGTAGTCAGAGTATGTCTTCACTCCCTCCACCCCTTTCCCCCCATTCTCCAAAACCAAAAAGTGGCAAGTTAGATACGCGCGCCTCAGCTTGCCAATTTTTTTCACCTCCCCCCCCCCCCCCCCCTTGAAGCAGCGATTTCATTGATGGGCTCCTGTTAAAACATCATGCCATTTCAAAGTATTGTGAAAATATTTCAGGTGATCCCCCGTTTTCCTTATTTTGTTTCGCATATCCCCCCCAAAACCCACCAGCCCCCCCTCCCCTTCTTCGTAAGAAATGAATCGTCCTTTATCTTATGTTTTTTTCCTTTGTAGTATTTACCTGTTACTCGTATTTTGGATGCCGTAATGGACAACAAGTCAAACCCGGTGAGCTGTCCATAATTTCGGAACATGTAGTGGGAACTTTCTTAAAGGAGACTAAGAAGCTTGATGGAGATGCTGCCTAAAAGAAACTGGAAATATTTGTGACAGTGTTAAATGCAATATATAGATTTAGCCAAGCCTAAAAGCGGAGCTCCTCACACAGCCCCTCACACATTGAAAATGCTGTCACTAAAGTTATTAAATACGCCTGGTGTACGCAACTACTTAAAGAAGATTCGATAGCTGAAATAAATCGTCCAAAAAAAACATCTAGCTCGCGACTCAACGGAAGAGCCATTGCGCGAAAAACAAAGCCTCGTTTCGGTTTAAGACCTTCTAAATATCCCGGATGACTATGGCCGCCATGTTGGGGCAACGGACGGGGCAACGTCGTCGTCGTCGCTAGGCGCACGCGCCCGCGAGCCATGTCGCTAGCCACGGTGACCATGAAAACTCAAACGCATGGTTTTCTCAATTTCTATCCTCGCACGGTAGTTATGGGGCTCCGCTCTGCGGCTCTTCGAGCCGCTGTGGAGCTCCGCTATAACATTCACTAGTGTAATGTTCTTCAGTTTTATTTAAAATGCTTTGTTACCTAAGCTGATGTTGGTCATATCGGGAAGTATTGGTACAAGTGAGATGTGATCGTTCCCATATGAGCCGAGCGGTAGAAAACGTATGTGAACAGGGCGTGACTAACACGTGTTTACTTTCTCTGTACTAGGAAGTGGAGGATTACAGGTACTTTGACCCGAAGATGCTGCGGGCTACAGATAGGTGAGTTAATGTTGCTGGCGTTTGTACAGAAAAAAAAAAACTGCTGAAACTGTATAGTAAAACAATATCACTTTTCCTCTCTTTGCTGGTTTTATTAATATCGACTGAATTGTGAAGCTCAGTTGATTGAAAAGATTCATAGGCACAATGCTTTACTGGAGCTCGAAACATGCAACCTTACTTTAATACCGCTTTACAAGAAGTTGTATATAACACTTCTCGTAGTAAAAAGGCCAACGCATGTCAGCTAAGGCAGGCTGACTTGTTAAAGCTAGGTTAGTTTCAAGTAAAATTAAAAAATGAATCTGGGTAAGGCAACTTTTGGAAGAATCTTTTCAGAATAACTATTGTAGAAGTTCATAACTATTGTAAAAGTCAATAACTATTGTAGAAGTTAATAACTATTGTAGAAGTTAATATCTATTATTATCAAGACACGCGGCCAAATTGAAAACCGCCCTCTTGAAAACACGCGCTTTGCGGGCCGCAAATGACTCCTAGCGGGCCGTTAATGCATTAACGGCCGTGCAGCTGAGTCCATTGCCTGTGAACGGGAAGACTATTATTTTTTTAAATATAAACTGTCTTTTTGCTAATCATTGTTACCAATCTTTTTAAACTAGATTATATTTGACATTTTATTGTAAACAAAAAGGAATTTTATTTGGCTCTTGTTTAGCTGATCGTATTGTAGCAACAACTTTCCATACCATAGTTTCATGCTACATCTCTGTTAAACATTTTTTTCTTATTAAATGAATTTGTACGATTTGGCCTTGTGTATTGATAATAATGATAATCACATGACTTCTGTCGGTCATATAGTTTATTTGTGTCCCTCGTAGCATCATTTGCGCCCTTGCGCTTCGCGCTCGGGCGCAAATGATGCTACTCGGGCCACAAATAAACTATATGCCCTCCAAAAGTCATGTGATTGTCCTATTGTAGAAGTTAATAAATATTGTAGAAGTTAATAACTATTGTAGAAGTTAATAACCATTGTAGAAGATAATAAATATTGCAGAAGTTAATTACTATTGTAGAAGTTTATAACTATTGTAGAAATTAATCAGACCTGCAAGTGCAACTACGTCATAAAATGATTATCTACAGTTTCATCATTTGATTTAATTTCAATATTTGTAGAATGATTTACAAGCTGACATGTAGGCATAATATAGTCCCGGTTTCACTGTATTTCCATATCTTCTGTGTTAACCACAGAAGGCCCAGGTAAAGGGAATTCAACAAAAGGCCGGTAATTCATCATTTCAGTCCCGGATTCTGCTGTACCCACCAGGGTGGGGTGAGTGACACATGTCTCCGTATAGGGCAGCGTGTCCATTGGTTCAACAGCGTGATCAGGTTCCAATGTGGTAGACCACTGTTGTGACCACGGGAAAGTCAGTCTCATTGTGAAAGGGTCGTGTTGACTTCCAGAGTGAAAGTTAAACCCGACTGGAGACGCCATGAATTGTGGT
Source organism: Ricordea florida (assembly GCA_949710005.1). Taxonomy (NCBI): domain Eukaryota; kingdom Metazoa; phylum Cnidaria; class Anthozoa; order Corallimorpharia; family Ricordeidae; genus Ricordea; species Ricordea florida. The sequence continues at coordinate 6,166,591 of OX453284.1, forward strand.
GATTCACAGGGAGTAGTGTCCATACGCTCTCCAATAACCTGTGAATCAAGTAAGATCTGTGGTTGTTGCGTTTCCATTGCATCTCTGGACCCAGTAAACTTCACCGGGGCGGTGTAAGTGGGATTTGTCTCTGTGAATGGAAGAGTTTTCATAGGTTCAACATCTGGATCCTTCTGATCATGAACACGAGGTAACTTGAACGCTTGCTGTGGTTCAGTAGAGTATTCTGCCAAAAGCTCTCCAAACTCCGCTGAACTCCTCTCGAGCTGCAGACCTGTCTGTTGCACCATAGTCGCCCTTGATCTCGTGGGTATAGCCCTCTTTCTTGGTGCGAGGATTCGTGCTTTTCTTTGTACTGATGACTGTAGCTCGTCATTACACGCTCTCCTCTTTGCGTCGCCAGGAAAGGGTGTGTCTTCATTGTCAGAATCGCTATCAAGTTCGCTCATGATAGGAACCAAGGAGGGCTCCAATGTTTGTTGTGGTTCAGTGGAGTATTCGTCAATCAGCCCACCAAACTCCACTGAATTCCTTTCCGTCTGCAGACCTGTCTGTGGTGTTATGGTCACCCTTGACTTCTTGGGTACAGCTCTTTTTCTTGCTGCGGTGGTACCTTCCTTTCTTTGTACTGTTGACGTTGGCTCGTTAGTATGCACTCGTCGCTTTGCATTACCAGGGTAGAGTCGGTCCTCGTCGTCAGAACCGCTATCCCCGTGGCTCGGGATGGGAAAGCAAACAGTCTCTGGTGCTTGCAGTGGTTCCCTCTGGCATGCGTCCAGTACCCCATTAGCAGTCACTACATCCTGCACAGCTTCAGAAGTGCTCTTCTTGTTGTCGTTGTGGTTATCAAAGTGGTCCGAGATACGAGGAGCTGGTAGCTGTGATGTTTGCAAGGGTTCTCTTTGGTGCGCATCCACTGCCTCGCTGACGGCTGCTAAATCCTTTACAGCGTGAGAACCTCTCCTCTGAGCAAAAGCCCTCCTGGATCGCCTTTCGGCAGTTTCTTTTCTCACTGTTGTTGTCCTTGGTTTCCTTGTAACAGGTGGTTCTGGTTCCTCGGTACACGCATGCTTCGTTACGTCACCTGGACCGCTGTCCCCACTGTTGGCAATGATCGCATGATACTCTGGGATAGTAAGTTCTGTGTGTTCCAACGTCTGTGGTCTGAAGCCTTTGTCATACAGGTCAGGAGTCACTTTTGACGGTCGATTCCGTAACATATCTGCCCCTTCTTTCTCGTAAACAGGCCACGTTGTCGTTGCAGCAGTTTCCTGATCCATTTTCATTTCCAACTCTGCTGGCTGGTCATTGCACACACGCTTTCTCCGCGCCTGTTTACAACCGCTGTATAACAACGCTTCCTCTGCTTTGGAACCACTTTGAAAATGATCCAGTGTAGCAGCTTCGTGACCTCCCACTGTTTGCATTAGCTGGGCAGGATAGCCGTTGTCTATTCTATGAGTCACTGCTGTTTCTCCTGCAGCATCTGTCTTTGGTACCAGCCGCGCTCCTGTTGTCTCCTGGGAACCTGCCCACTTTCTGCTTGCAGCATCCTCTGATCTTATTTCCAATGTTTCCTTTGTCTGCGCATTGTATTCCTCCTTCTTAACTTCACCAGAATCTTGGTTGTGATGCAGGCTCTGTCTTTTATAATCCTTGTCAGTTTTCTCTGGCTCACGAACGGCAGGAGACTCCAGTACCTCTGGTTTGTTGTCAGTAGGGAGCTTGTTGAAAAGCGGTGTCTCGTGTGCCACAGGCGTCCTAATTGGTTGCGGCATTAATTCTCGTGTGGCAGTCTCGACTTTACTTCGTGAGACAGACAGTGTTTCTCCCTCAGAACCAAAGGCGGTGCAATTCTTGTGCCTCAGTGTTTCTTGACTGTTAGAGTCTTTGTCGATGACGGTACACGCTGTAAGAGACTCTTTAGACTTTCCGTCTCTTCTCTGTGGATCTTGAAAGGGGCTGCCTTGTGATAATGCGTAGTCGTGCATCTTTGTATCGACATTAGCAGGTTCCGTCTCCTGTTGATGCACAGTATTTGGGTCGGTTTCGACTTTTTCTTCTGCAGCACGAATACCACTTTTCAGTGAAGTGTTAGACTGGCTACCTTTTGCTGGTTTATCCTGTCTAACCTGTCTAGCCTGTTTAACCAGTTTCTGTGGCCCATATCGCTCTTTCTTCCGTTCTACATCTTTGATTATGTCGTTAGCAACAGGAAGAGATGGAACGCCTGTGGCATCGGTCTTGGTAAATACTTTCTCTTCTTTCTTCAGCTGGCGGAGTTCGCAGTCTTCCTTGCTACAATCAAGATCGATACATCTGTAAACCTCCGAGAACGTTGCAACTTTTGTATGGGAACTCTTCATCTTGCGGCTTTTCTCTGACTTGCTATCTGCACATACGTGAATTCCCAAGCCATCTTTTACAACAGGTGTCGTACAGAATTTTACTTTGTTTGTGTTTGGAACGTTAACGCGTGGAAGACGCCTCTTAACTTCTCTCAGCTGCAGCTTTCTTTCCTGGATTGCAAAGTCCTTGCATGTTTTTGTGGAACTGGCTTTGCAGACATTGCCGAAGACACAAAGTTTACGTCTTGTTGTGTTTTTAAGATGAAGGCATGTTGTTCTCTCTTCGTTAATTACCTTGTACTCGCCGATGGTTGATGGAGTTATCGGTTTGGCGTGTTTAGCTGGCAATATTGGTAGCCTCCACTTCCAAAACATGGACTCTTTCTCTCTGTCGCAAGCAGGTTGTCTTAGGACATTTGGCCAAATCGTTGTCTTCTTTGTTACAGGGTCATTTTGCCAATGAGTAGATGTCTCCTTAATCCAATTTGTGTTCCACAAACTCGCTCGTACCTGTGATAAGCTCTTACTAGTGTCTTTAAGGTTGAACTCTTTCCGGTGAGCGCTTGCTGTGGTTTGCGTCTTTAAAATCATCTTGACATTGCCTTCGGTTGGTGAAGTTAATCGTCTGTTTGTCGTTGACGAAATTGGCATCTTCAATTCAGAAAATTCTAGTCTTTTTGCTGGGATGCTATCGGCTTCTATTTTGAAGTTAACCTGAAAAGATGTCTTCAGCAACAGACCTCCCACTCGTCTACGCGAGGACCTCTCTTGATTTCCGGTTGTGTTCCACAAGCTCGGTCTAACCTTTGTCCAGCTTTTTTTGGTGTTTGTTTGCTTCGTCTCGTGCCGCCATGGTTTTTGTTCTTTTTGGCGGTTCTGTTTCCCGCTCTTTGCGTTGTTTTCATTTTTCGTAAATGCAAAAAAAGCGTTGCGTGAGTACAGGTAAAAGTATTCTAAGCTTTGAAAACTGGGCTTGCGCACTTTCGTTTGCTTCGCCGACTGACTGAGATCTTCCATGATGACGTCACCTTCGTCGTCCACGAGGTAATCGTAACTATTCGTAACTGTTTCACATCTTCGGAAAGGTGTCGGCATGTTACTTTTACACATATCGTTAAGAAAACTTGATCCGTGTTTTGATGGCTTTCCGTCGCCTTTTAGTTCCGTTCCCTTGCCACTCCTTCCTTGTGTAAATTTTTCTCGGCAGGTCTCCTTGTACATCTCGTCTTTGTCGTCTTCATTGCGACTGCAACTGTCATCGTTTTGAGTCGATTCGTTCGACTTTACACTTCCCGCGCTATGCCATCTTGGGAACCCCCTTCGACCAATCACAGCATGGTATTTAGTCTGCCGCTGAAGCGGCGGTAGATTGGTTACTACTTGAACTCTGGCTTCACCACGTGATACCCGGACAAGCGCTCTGCCAGCAGTTGAAACGCTGTAAAGCGAAAATCCGGAGGAAGACAATCTGTTGTATACGGCGACGCAAAACCTCTTGAAATAAATAAATGTTAACACGGCAATGGTAACAAAAGGAGCTAAAATAAGTATCAAAATTCCGAGAAGACTAACAGAACTTATTGATGAATTTGCCTCCATCCGCTTTGGATCATCTGAACTTCATTTGGTTTGCGCTGTGTTTGTGACGTGTTTTTGTTGATTTGTGGCGTCGCTTATCGGTTTGTCGGTCGTGTTCTAAAAGCGTGCGCCATGAGCTTTTGCGCGCGCTACACACATAGAGGATAAATCTCTGTTCACACAGTGCCATTTTAGGTGCACTGCGCATTTGGTTAAATTTCTCATATTTTACATGAAGATTTTTTTTTTCAACTACTTGTTAATTACTCTGGCCAATCAAAGAGATGCATACATTCCAATGAACCAATCAGGTCAAAGTAAATTTATAACTTCTAGTGCGAGAAAACGTGTGCAATCGGGTTTAGTTTTAAAACAGCAACCATTCTAACATTGCTTTGTTTGATCTTTTCATAGTACATCGATTCCTCGAAACAAGATGCCTTTCACCGAGGTAACTAATTGCTTGCGTTACGAAATTCGCGAAAAAATTTACATTTCTGAATCAGTTGGTTGTCCTCTTAACATACGGAACATCCATACACCAACCGGGCTCAATTGCTGACAGGCCCTTAGGGCGAATTTGTGGGTCCACGCGCTTCTAGCAACGAGACAGTATTCTCCTTGGCGAACGAACGTCTGATAAAAAGCAAAAATTAGGGGGAGCAGGGTTGGCGCAGTGGTGAGAGAGCTCGCCTTCCACCAATGTGTCCCGAGTTCGATTCTCGGCTCGGCGTCATATGTGGGCTGAGTTTGTTGGTTCTCTACTCTGCTCCGAGAGATTTTTCTCCGGTTACTCCGGTTTTCCCCTCTCCACGAGAACCGACATTTGATTTGATTTGAACTGTTTCGGATGAAGAGCCACTTCATTGTGGAAATGCTGAAATAAAGTCATTATTATTATTATTATTATTATTATTATTATTATTATTATTATTATTATTAAATGTCATTACACCTATTGACGTAATGAAGAAGAAACAGAAACAAACAACAGCATAAAAATCTTGTGTTTAAAGTTTGGTATTTGTCTTTGACATTTTTTTGTTCCTCGACAGGCCATTGTTTTTGTTGTTGGTGGCGGAAATTACATCGAATACCAGAATCTTATGGACTACACAAAGGTAAGTTACATTTGAGGTAAAGTTAACAGCATATATATATGTTATTTACCGGGCGGGAGGTCCGTATGGGAAAAAAACTGTGCCCGAGGTCTTGAGTACTCAAGACCAAGGGCACAGTTTTTTTCCCATACGGACCGACCTAGACCGGTAAATAACTTATTTACTTTTTCTGTTTGTTTGCTTTTTTTTTCAATTTGCCGCGAATAGCGCGGATAAAAATCCGGACCGTGGTCCGTATCGTAAAAAGCTGGACCGGTTACGAGCGCGCGATTAGCCAATCAGATTGGAGGATTTGGGATTCCGGCCCGCTGAGATGCTTCAGAAAAAAATAAATATATGTTATTTACCGGGCGGGAGGTCCGTATGGGAAAAAACTGTGCCCGAGGTCTTGAGTACTCAAGACCAAGGGCACAGTTTTTTTCCCATACGGACCGACCTAGACCGGTAAATAACTTATTTACTTTTTCTGTTTGTTTGCTTTTTTTTTCAATTTGCCGCGAATAGCGCGGATAAAAATCCGGACCGTGGTCCGTATCGTAAAAAGCTGGACCGGTTACGAGCGCGCGATTAGCCAATCAGATTGGAGGATTTGGGATTCCGGCCCGCTGAGATGCTTCAGAAAAAAATAAAATAACTTATTTCCCGGTGTAATCGTACATATTATATAGTATACTAAATACTTCATGCCAGTGGGACTTGTCATTTCCATCTAATTGTGGACAGAATACAGCGTGATCACTCGAGATTTTTCCGCTTGACATGTCTCCACATAATTGTACAAACTAGCTGTCAGCTCTTTGAAAACTACACAGTTCTATAAAGGCAGTATGTTTGGTTGGTTTTCAGAGACATTCTGGTGCTAAGAAAGTTCTCTATGGAGCCAGTGAAGTAATGAATGCAGCTCAGTTCCTTAAACAGGTTGGTCTGACAGATATATAGCTTTACACGTTGAAACACTCAGTTAAGTTTAAAATAGAAGAAATTGGGATAATCAAACAAATTAAGTAAGTTATACCACCGTAAGGTGAAAGGGAGGTGCTAACGTTTCGAGCGTTAGCCCTTCGTTAGAGCGAATGATTCTATCAATTTGATTGATTATTCCAATTTCTTGTGTTTCAATTCCCCACCGACACAGCACCAATTTCTTTAGAAACTACCCCCACAATATAATTTTAAAATAGTCCTTGTTAAGTATTGGTGTTGTTCTTAAACGTTTTACTCATGATTAGTCGGTGCCATACAATGTGTTTTTCATCGACGCTTTGTTTTGTCATCCTGCAGTTATCACACCTTGGTGCAGAACCATCTTAGAAGCTTTTAAAAAGCCATGATGAATCTCAAGAAAACATCTACAACCAAGCGATGCCGTTCCTGTAGATGAACTTATAGGGAGCTTAAGCAAAATACGATAACGACACGCATTAGGACGGCACCAAACAAAAGTGCTAATGAACGATACAATTAAACTGCACGTACCAAATACAGTCTGGTTGGTTTCTTTTCAGTCCTATGCAAAACAACAACCGGCGTAAAATGGCCATTTCTCAAGTTTTCTTGCGGAAGTGAATGAGCAACGCCTAAACATCCTTGTAAAATTCGAAATGAAACACGAACTTAAAATTTACAACTTAAAATTTTCGCAATCTGAAGGAAGAGTGGAAAGGAAACAGTACAAGCCCGCAGCCTACAGTGAAATAGCAAAACTGTATAATTTTTATCTTCCTCAGCGTTGCCGTTGTCTTTGCTTAAGCTCCCTGATGTAAACTCGAACTGCCTGCTTACTTTTACCACTCTTACGAAGCTGGAAGTTTCCATAGATTACGGCGAAGTGACAGAGACAATAAAGATTGGAATTAAATCTTGTTGGCCCACAAAAAGTCACATTTTTATCCATCAAAGGTTCGTAGTCTTCATTAGGAAGCAAACGACATTCACATATGTGGGATTCCGTGGTTTGCATTGCGGTTCTCCTGAACGGCCTTTACCGCGCAAAACAAAACTTCCATTCCCGTAATTTTCTATGAATGAGTCTTAATTAGTAAGAGTAGAATAGAATTGTAACATGGAAATGTTTAAATTTATTATACTCGGCTGAGGTGTTTTAACGTCACTCAACATGTGAATAAAAACAGTTCGCAGGTAACCTCTAGTTATTGCCTTCAGCGGGTTCTATGGGTTAGTTCAACCTTTATCATCATTAGTTGCAGAAAGAACGAAAGTTAACATTAAATGGATGTAACAATTCATTTCGGGGAAAGAAATCAACTGAATCGGGTTTGATTCTCAATGTGAACAGGATTCATCCTGTTTACAGATAACTTGCACTTGTCAAGTGTTGTTGAATTCGCGATCTATCACCATGCCATATTAATAATAATCATCATCACAATTCTTTCTTGAATCGGGTTTGATTCTCAATGAGAACAGGATGCATCCTGTTTACAGATAACTTGCACTTGTCAAGTGTTGTTGAATTCGCGATATATCACCATGCCATATTAATAATAATCATCATACAATTAATAGATATACCAAGAAATGTAGACACAAATCAAGAGTGTTATAGCCCGGTTCTCCCTTGTATGTAAATCGCGGCATCTTTTGTTTTGGGAGGGAACACGTTCGAGTAATTTTCTGTAGTGTGTTTGACAAGATAATTTTTTCTGAAATCAGGGAGGGAGGTTTTCTAAGAACAAGTCATCGATTTGTCCTCAATCAGGTGATGATCTCTAATACGCGACAGGTTTTTTGGTATTCTGTCAATACAACCTATTTATGACTCCCCTTCCCAAATCTATTATCTACTGTTATTCTTGAACAGAAGATACTGTACGTTGCCTTATAACCTAAGTTTTCCAAGCGCTAGCATAAAATGATGGCTGCCGTTTGTCTTAAAATCAAATAGTTGTACAGAGCCCGCGCTTCACTCGTCTCTTGGGGAAGATAGATTTCACATAAAAAATGAACAGTTCAAACTGGCTCACAAGTTTTACTTGTCTTGTCAGTTTAATTTCTAATATGACAAATATAAGATTATTTAGATATTTTCATTCCCCGCCCCATACAAAGAGAAAAATTTTTCCACTCCTCAACTTAAAATTTAAAATACTCCTTTCTTGGAGGCTATGGTTGAACCGCTTACATACCCGGAAAATTTTCGTTCATATTTAATAGAAAATGAAAACAAGTGTCACCATCCAAAGGACTGGTATCAATACTAGAGATTTTCCCTGACTGACTGATGAATAAGTTGTAAAATCTTCAGTTTATTCGCGAGGAGTCACCGCAATCAAAATTGTGGTGCATCTTCAGTTAGAAGATGTACGCAAACGCACTCGAACCGTTTTTTTTTTTTTGACTCCTTTCAATATAAACATTCCATGGGTTAGAGATTTTTCACAAGAAGCCTTCGCAACTGACGAAATATAACTTTGCTAAGCAACGTCTCTTTGACGATTCCAGGAAGCTTGATGCTACCGCCATTCTTGATGCCTAAAAATGCTTACGTTGTCTTCCTCTACGGAATGTCTCGTCACCCATGATTAAAATTGTCGTTAAATGAGTCTCACTCCACCGTTAGAGCATGAATTTGATCGACTCAGCCAGACCAGAAGTTAGAGGGAACTCTTGTGATTCCTCAGACGTAAGGCTAACAACTGTATTCAGGAGATCCACAGTGTGAGACAGAGACACCATGGGACATAACAGCTTCGAGGGGTCCTGGGGAAAAAAAGGGAACAGACATAAGGGAGGGCTTGGTCATGTCAGAAAACGGCGGTTGTGATTAGCAAGAATCACCAAAGGATAAAACAACTCGCTCACCAAACCAAAGAAAGAACTACACTTTAAACACTAGACGGCAATAGGTCTTCAAATCAGGCAATCAGTAATTTCACGCCATCGAGCGGTCTAATTAACCAAGCAAACCACACAACGAAAGGAAGATGAATACATTCCCTCCTGTCACAAACAGTGAGTCAGCTTCACTTCTAAAGGATGCACAGTGAAACCTATCTTCACTGAACACCCTCGGGACCTCCCCTTAATAAAGGAGCCCGCTTGACCCTTTCAAGAGTGATCTCCCAAAAAGAACAGTGCAATTTAGTATATGTTGCAGTTCAATTTTTTCCTTGGTTTAAATTTTATTTTCCTCTGTTTCAAACTCATTATCATACATTACCATACCAAAAAACAAAGGAAAATAAAATATAATTTAAACCAAGGAAAAAATTGAACTACAACATATACCACACAAGTGAATAGAGGATTTCGCCCGTTCTGATTGGTTTACTCGGAGGTGATTAGCAAAGTACTATTCACCTTCGAGCAGCAGAAGAGAAACAAAACGGCCTCCCGTTTCGGTTTCTGAAGAGGAAATTATTTGAATATACGCTAGTTATTTAGCTTGTGTGGTATATACCAAAACAATTAGTCACCTCAGTGTCGGTGAGTAGTAGTGGATATTTACCTCGACTTCAGTGAATAATTGTTAACTGTGGCTAACTGTTGATGACAATCACAGAAATGATCAACTCGAACATGAATTGGTCTGACGCCAAATTCTCCAAACTAACTTAAAACCAACTGTACGGCAGTCGTTTGAGAAAATTGCTTCTCAGATCTTGGGAGTGTAACGGGTTAACAGAGGTACCACTACCCTAAGGCGATGATGTCCTCAACAGTCAGAAAGTATTTGCATTGTTAAGACTCAACAAAGAGAATATAAGACAAGTATTTTACTTGGGACTTGATCCAGCTGCTTATCTGAGTTGGCAGGCGACTCAGTCGATTCACACGCTCACTTGACTCTGACGTGTGAAGAATCACGTGAGCAAGTCGCTGTCCCACAATTTTCAGAAGCTGTGATCCCAAACTGCGCTGATCGCGAACAGAATACATAGCCTGGAAACGAAGAAAGGAACATCAAGTCAAGACCACTTGAAAATGAATTATTCGTTGGTTTAAAAGAAACATTTAGGAGCGTACTGAAAAATACAACTGACCTCCTTGGCGATTTCATCGAGTCCAGCGGAGAATAATTCACGTACATAGTGACCCTTCAGTGGGTCACTATCCATCCCAAACTGCTCTGCGAGTTTCAATACAAGTGACGGCCAATCATTGTTAGAGGTGCCAGCGGTTGTACCTGTGTTGTCATTGTCACTGTCCACTCGCCTTAGTACTTGGTGAGTAGTTTTGGAAGGGATGTTCTGCACTGCAAATGACATGGCGCGAGAGAGAAACTAGAAGAAAAGCAAAGAATTTTAATTACTCAGGACTCAGAAACCGTGGGGACGGAGTTTGCTAGGATCAGAACAGCAGAAGCTCCTATTCCATTCAACAGGATAAAACCAGGTAGAAGGAAAAACAAAACACTTGTTAAATGAGGATAAGGAGAGTTTTTTTTAAAATTGATACAAGAGCCCACCTTTTCTCTTGCTTCAATGATTGCCTTATCCACTTTGTCAGAAGACACTGAACGAGATGAGCTCAGGTCTCTCATAAATGAATCTTTGCTCTGCAACAAAACACCAAAATAAAGAATGCGAATTTTCAATGCTGAAATTAACAGACAAATCTTCACGGAAACAAATTTAAAAATAATGGACATTAAGACAAACCGAAACGAAAAGAAACATTTTGATGAAAACTATACAGAAAAACGTACAGTGCCTTACCATTGTATCAAACAACGATAGGGGCTTTATACTTTTCATTTCAAGGCCCATTATGATCCACTGAACCGTGACCAGTTTGATATGGAGCTCTACCAGAGGCACATTACTTTGTGCCTGCTCTTGGGCCTCCGCAATGATGGACTTTACACTCCTAGGATTAAAGGTGTAAATGAGCAAAGGGAAAGGATGGGTAGCTCGGGTGTAAAATAACGAAATAAGAGTCTTAACAGAAGAAACGGGTTTTACTTACTCTTCCCCAGTGTGCCAAAAATCTTCTGTTTCCAGGGAAACTAACTCGGAGTTTTTCCAGTCGGCCTACCAAGAAAGAAATATTTCCACTTCGTTAGATCGCTTTCAGTCAGACTGGTTTAGAGGTATGTTACTGGCTTGATACCAAGGCTAGATATTAGATCATTCCAAGAAAATTTCATCTGTTACTCCATTCCTCCACAATATCTTCAAAGGTTATCAGGATCCCGAGGGGAGAGGGGGAAGGGAAAATATGGCGCAGGTTATTCAGAAGCGGACTATAGCTAATCTACGATTATTAAGTTATTTAATAAGCCACTATAATGATATCAGTTGATTTTACCTCTGACATTAAGTCCAACAGCTGAAGTGTTGCTTTTAGAAACTGCTCAACTGCGCTGTAACTCAGCTCCACGGTCTGAACATAAACAAATAAGAAACGTGTTTGCTAGGAGTACAATAAGCGTTAACAAATGGCTTTAACTTTGTCTGCTTGAACTGAACCCCCGCTTCGCAGTGCGAACTTACCACCATGGACCTGAATCGACAGGACGTTGAGTTTACGTTTGCACAAGAGAAAGCAGATTACGAGCAGTTCTCTCCTTTTTTTGAAAACAGAGCGGAGCACGACTGTCAAGCAGAAGGCGAGGAGAAATATTTCGCTTCTTTTCTACTGTATAGACAATTCAACTATGGCTAGCTGGTCTGGTTTCAGAATTATCGTACGTTACGTCAGAGGGTGAAACCATGTTGTGCGTCCGTCATTTACAAGGCCACACTTTTTGTATTAAATTTTAGCTTTAACCTTGTTTTGAAGATGGTATTACGTGGTACAAACCTTTCGACACAGTCGATCTTTTGGAGCTTTGCCCACCTGGAAAGAACAACAAGAAAAAAGAAACATCATTGAAGCTTGAAGCAAGGTGATGTATCGCTTGACGCTTATCAAAGAATTCTAAACCGACCGGTTTTGAAGCGTCCCTTCAATATTAAGAGCAGTATTTTTCGCAATTTACGATGAAACTTTCCGCTTAGAGGAATGATAAGCGAACAACTTTGAAGTCTCAGTACATTTTAACATTTTTGTCCTTATCAACAAGCAGAAAACGACGGACACCGTAACGAACCTTTTCCATTAGCAAAACAGTTGCTGAAACTTTTTCCTTGAAGTGCCTCTTCCATAGCATGACCACCAGACCTGAAGATGTCAGAAAAGGTTGAGTGTTAATCAATAAGTCATCTTGTACCGAGATGGATAAAACTCGGTCATGGGCCACTTAAAAGGAACTGGCCAACGAAAACAGAATAACTTAGCAAGGGAAAATGATAACTGGCCTTTGTTTATTTCAACTCTTGATTCAAGTGCAGGGTTCTCAATAGATTTTAAAGTAGGAGGTGATCACTGATAACGTAGGAGGCTCTTCAGCATAACGGACTCGTTACAATGTTCCACCGTGAAGGCCTGCCTCTAGTAAAATGGCGTTCATCGATCCGGTTTTGTTTGGATCACAGTGGTGCAAGAAACGAAAGAGCGATTCGGAAACACCTAAAGCAAACTTGCAGAAGAAACAAAACAAAGCAAAGAAAAGCGACTTAAACACAAAGTAAGCGGCGATCGCTCGCCGGGTGCCGCCTTCTATTGAGAACCCTGCAAGTGTGGAAAGTTGATA